>WNNG01000376.1:0-313972 GCA_018208015.1 Medicago ruthenica
TCATGAAACCACAACCTGCAACGCTCCTCAAGCTCCTCTGGTGATTTCTCACGAATGATTTCTCTTCCCATATCTCGCAACAGATCATGCATTCCAAGTTTGTTCTTATCATCAACAGTTACAAGACTTCGCTCAACAAGGATACTTATTCCAATTTCTGCAAAAAGTCCACATCCATTTAATATAAGTGTAACATCATTTCGGTCCATTCCAATAAAGAAACAAGCTACGTCAAGGAATATTTCTTTCTCGGTATCATCACTTAAAGCATCATAGCTTATTTTTAACTTCTTTTGTACTTGATCATTAGGTATTCTTTTGAGTTTGTCCAATACACTTTTCCATTCTGTTACCCCCCTATCAAACAAATACGACCCAAGGACTTCCAAAGCTAGTGGCAATCCCCCAGAATACTCAACTACATTTCTGGAAATTGCAGCAAAATCTTTTGTAGGACTCGCTTGCTTGAATGCGTGCCAACTAAATAGCTCAATTGATTCACTTTCATCCATGTGTTTCATTTTGAATACTTTATTAACCCTATTCCCACTAAGGATATGTCTATCCCTTGTGGTAATGATTATTCTACTCCCTGAACCAAACCATTTATGACTTCCACACAAAGCATTTAGCTGGTCCAATGTATTGACGTCATCGAGTAAAATTAGTACTCTTTTATGGCTGAGTCTATCCTTTAATATGATTTTTCCGCTTTCAATGCTTTGTATTTTGGTTGTCATATCTTTGCAGATGTCAGATAGAAGTTGTTGTTGTAAATCCACTTGTCCAGCAGGTTGCTCCCAAACTTCCCTAATATTGGGAATGAAGCTCCTACCTTCAAAATTACGACCGATTTTGTTGAAAATATCTTTGGCTAAGGTAGTTTTACCAATACCTCCCATACCCCACATCCCTATTAGTAGAACATCATTTGATTGTTGGATGTCTAGCAATTGAATCATATCTTGCACTCGAGATTCGAGTCCCACTGGATTATCAGCAACAAACAAGTCTGTCTTGTCAAGAAAAAGTGAAACTTTGTCAACAATATTCTCGATCGCCTCACTTTCATTCCTACAAAAAAATGTACCAAAGAAAAATTGAACATACAAACAAATTAAAAACTACACACTTTAAATAAATTCCACTCAGGTACTTGGGTTGGGGTAAGGGTCCCTTATAGTTAGGAGTTCGGGCAAAAGATAGTAAGTAATATCTAACGAATGATTATACAAAATTAGGATTTGAACTCGGTAATTCCAATCATTTCCACCATTGATGAAAGCCTGTTAACCAAGACAATTGGTATAACATCTCCAATATAGAAGTATTGTAACAGTTGAATTAAATTACCTGAAATTTGGAACTACAAAGCCAGCAAGCCCAGCAGCCTCACGAAGCGCGTCTCTCCATTTCTTCTTTGAAATTCTGCTCAAGAGGCTTTGAAACGCTTTTCCAAACTCACTTGTTTGGTGTCGTACATCTGAGGATCAACATCATAGAAGGCAGCCTCACGAAGCCCAGCAGCCTCACGAAGCGCGTCTCTCCATTTCAAGGACGCGTCTTTCTTCTTTGAAATTCTGCTCAAGAGGCTTTGAAACGCTTTTCCAAACTCACCTGTTTGGTGTCGTACATCTGAGGGATCAACATCATAGAACACCGGCAACACTATCTGTCCTATAGTTTTGCGACACTCCATTATTTTCACCAACTCATCCAAACACCACCGCGAATCTGCATAGTATTTTGAGAAAATGATAACAGAAATTCTAGACTCTTGGATTGCTCGTAGTAGTAATATTGAAATGGGATCTCCTCTTTGAAGCGAATCATCGTCCCTAACGACTTTAATTCCAGCATTATTAAGAGCTGCATAAAGATGTGAAGTGAAGGATACCCGAGTATCTTCCCCTCTAAAACTTAGGAACACTCGTTCATATTGCTTTGGACTTCTTCTAAGAAATCTTCTCACAGCTTCTTCAAGTTCACGCGTCTTCGAAATTGAGAAAGACATGAATGGATTAGTATTAAGACTGTGAATGTGAAATGAATGAATCAAGTCTGAGTGCGGATTCAATTTAACAGAAAGAAAATGAAGAGATAAGAGACGTTTGTTTGTTGAGGCTACTTTTTATCTTTTATTTTAGGCTTAAATGTACTTTTCACCCCCTATATTTTAAAAAGTTGCGATTTTGGCCCCCTTTAAAAAAAAAAGGATTATTAGACCCTCAACTTTGGCCCCTTTTGCAAAAGTGGCCTCATCCCTCAATTTTGACCAAGTCAACGTATATGTGGCAGCTGACTTAGCTGAGTCAGATGCCACATGTGTATTTATTTAATTAAAAAAAATAAAAAAGCCAAATAATCATTTAAATGCCAACTGTGTATTTTTTTATTTTAAAATAAATACAAAATCAAGCACATCATTTATTAAAATAAAATCAATAAAAAAGGAAAATAAAAAATAGATCTCTATTCTGAAAGTAGACCCAGGAGATCTTCATCATCTCCATTCTTCTTCCTTTATCCTAATTTCTTCCACACGAACGCAACAAGATCCCAGAATCCTCACAACCTAAATCCACCACGAACCTTCTCGAATCATGCTCCGAATCTGCAACCCTGAATCCACCATGAACCCATAACCTTTCCACCACAAATTTTCTCTTCATAATAAGCAACCCATAACCCACAACGTTCATTCTATTTCCACCATTCTGTTTTGTTAGAGATCTGGGTTAGGGTTGGATCAAAAATTGGAAGGGGAAAATGGGTTTAAGAAAGTTTGAAAGATTTTGGGTTTTGGAAAGGAATGAAGAAAAGGTTAAATGTTATGTTTTTCCTTTTTCTTCAAACTTTCTTTCAGTAATAAACCCCTTGATAATGTATGACAACAATCTTAAGGGCTCATTATGATTTTCGTTTTTCTTCAAGCTTATGGGTTATGATTTTCGTCAAAGCTCAATAATGTTGTTTCTTTATCCATCATTGCTATTTGAGCTTTTGTTTAAGCAACATCTTTAGATATTTGATGTTTTAGCTGAACAAAGGGTTATGGAATGAATCTAGCATAGTTTCAGATTATAGTGATGGTGACTTGGTGAAGGTTTATGGAAGGTTATGAAAGAAAAGAAGAAGAAGAAGATTGTGAAGATCTGGGATTAGAAGAGTCACGTGATTCTCTCTCTAATCCTTTCTTTTTTTTTCCTTTTTTTTTTAAATTTTGCAATTACACGCTTGGCATTTCTTTCTTTTTTTAATTAAAAAATACACACGTGGCATCTGACTCAGCTAAGTCAGCTGCCACATATACGTTGACTTGGTCAAAATTGAAGGATGGGGCCACTTTTGCAAAAGGGGCCAAAGTTGGGGGTCTAATAATCCATTTTTTTTAAAGGGGGTCAAAATCGCAACTTTTTAAAACATAGGGGGTGAAAAGTGCATTTAAGCCTTTATTTTATTATATTTACTTCTGTTCTCATTTTTTTTATTATTGTTATTCTTTCCTTTTATTATCATTATTACTATGTATTTATTTTTCTTTTTTTATCATTACTACTATTTATTTACTTTCCTTTTTATTGTTGTTTTTTTATTATTAATTAAAAGGTCAGATCCTGCAAAGGGCGCCCCCTTTTTTCCTACTTTCTTTCATCATTTTTCTGTCCAAAAATCTTCAAAAAAGATCACAATGTCACTTCCTCCATAACTGTTAACCAAACTCTAACCAAAAAAACTCAGCATTCAATTCCAAAAAATGCCTATAACAGAGACCCTCTGATCTGGATCTGGATCAGACGGCCGTTTTTCCATCTCCCCTCTGATTTGGATCTGGATCAGACGGTCGTTTTTCCTTTAGCATGCACTCTCACCTCCCAGGCCCTCTGATCTGGATCAGACGGCCGTTTTCCATCTCCCCGTGATCATATCAGGGCCCTCTGATTTTAATCAGACAGTCCAGATTTAACCCCGCTGGCCCAATACATTTGGGCCTGTTTATTCCCTATCTGACCTTTTTTCTTATTTCCTGCACCCCTTTTTATTTTTTTTACACCTCCCTGTTATTTCTTTTATTTTTCTTGGCATTTTTATTATTTCTTTTTTATTGTTCTTTTATTTCTTAGCATCTTATTTACTCATATTTAGTATCATCTCATGCATTTTATTTTATTTGTCATTTTATTTTTCATTTGTCATTTTATTTATTTATTTACGCCATTAGAATGTATTTTAGGAACAATGTAAATATAAATGAGAATATTGCACCGACACTCACATTTATTTATTCCGCTTTATGTCAAAGATCAAGATAAGTGATTAGTATAATCCGAGGTAAAGGACCCTCACTTGATCCAATGTCATTTTGAGGGATCCGATGCGCTTCAGTTTATCTTAGCTCATCTTTAGTCTCTAGACCTTAGGAATTAATCAAAATTTTCACAAAAAAAGTCAAATAGTCAAAATCAAAAAACATTTCATATAATCAAAAATTCAAAAAAAAAAAATCAACCTTGGATTTCAAACTAAGTGTCTTTATTCTTTCTAATCAAACTTTAATCAACCTTTAATCATCTAAACTTTTTCATCAATTTAAAATCAATCAAACTCACATTTTATTCTTCTACGCATTTTCGGCCTCTTATCTTTCTCAAACTTTAAAATCAATCAAAACAAATCACTCGGCTTTTTACCCCGAACTACGTGATTTTGATCCCGCTCGGGTACGTAGACAAAAGACTTTGTCTTTCCAAATCAATAAAAATAACAAAATAACAAAAACATTTTCTTTCTTTTTAAACTCATCACTTTAATCTTTTCTCACATTTAAGCATTTAGTTACAAAACAAGTAATCAATTTAGCATAAAGATAAAATAAAACGAGAGGTTCCTATAGAGTACTATAGACGTTTAGGGTGCTAACACCTTCCCTTTGCGTAACCAGCCCCCGGACCTTGATCTCTAAAAAATATAGGGTTTTTTTCGAACTTTCCCCTTTTCCTTGGAAAAATAAAAGCTCGGTGGTGAATCTTAAATTTGTGAGTCAACGCTAACCAATAGCTTGATATCCTAAAATCACCGCGACACATGATATAAGCAAATTGAAAATAGTTAACATGCTTCAAAAGTCAAAGTGAGAAAACAAATTAATGTTATAATCTAGTCTAAGTTTTGCAAATAAATAACTTTAAGTAATATAATATAAAAGAAACAAAGAAGTAGACAAAATTACAGTAAAAAATGAAGATTCTAGCGATAAAATTATGATATGAATCAGTCAAATTATCAGCGGTTTTAAAAATCCAACTTTAATATCCTAACACATTCAAATTCACACATACACGTGCCCTCTAGTCCTACTGCTGCAAGAATGCAAAGAAATAATTAGATTATAAATAAGCATAATTGTATGATAAGCAATAACAACAAATTATTTTCAAAATAGTTTTATGAGATAGACTGAACCCAAATAACTGTGTGAGAAATAGACTTGAAAAGTGATGAAAGCTACGAACTATACATATGTAAATTAAGCAACATTGAAGTCAAAACAAAAATTCAAAGTATAAGCTAACCATATAGAGTGCATAAAGCAATTTTATGGGGAAAAAACATACTGTTAGGTATCACTCCTTAGCCAATTCGTTTTCCTATGCCGATGACAACAATTCTCATCTATTTAAAACAATGCATTGATAAAAAAAAAATTGTTGTGATTAGATTGCAATTCACATACATTTGAAATTCAGTAACAAATTTAACTATTATCACTATTGTTGTGAACAATTTTACATGCATAGAAAGAAGCAATAAAAGAAAAATAAACAAATGATCAATTCACAAAGAATTTAGAGAGAAGAAAAATAATCTAAAAATCATGACCAATCTTCTGGTCACTTCATATTATGTATTCAAATATAAGTCATTCAACTCGTGCAACCAAAGTTCTTACAGCAATTAATACACCAAAATAACTATTTCATTCCAATTCTTCGAAATAATTGTATGAACTAATATTTGAAATTCTGGCAGGTACTGATCAGAACCGTAAAACAGAGTACTAAACAAGCAAAACATAGTACTAAAATACAGGTTCTGAAGTAGTAATAAACAGGACATAAAATAAAGAACACAAAGTATTTGTTAACCCAGTTCGGTGATAAACAACACCTACGTCTGGAGGATACCAATCCAGGAAAGAAATCCACTAAGAGGAATTAATTCAAAGACTCAAGAGACAACTCCTATTCCCAGCCTTATCACTTAATCTCCA
Source organism: Medicago ruthenica (assembly GCA_018208015.1). Lineage (NCBI taxonomy): Eukaryota > Viridiplantae > Streptophyta > Magnoliopsida > Fabales > Fabaceae > Medicago > Medicago ruthenica. The sequence continues at coordinate 6,272 of WNNG01000376.1, forward strand.
CCCGTATAGACTTCTATCTAGTAACCCCTAGATATAAGAAACCCCTCTTACTTCCTAATCACGTAATCACAGCCCAGTGATTATCAACTTCTGAAAAAAAAAACAACTCAATTATGAAGACACACTTCAAGACATCAAAAACATCACTCGTACTTAAAAGCTTAGAGTGAATTACAACTCAAAACAACTAAACCAACTCAAACATATGAGTGGTGTACAAAACAAAACCTAAAGCTTACACACTCAAAAACTCAAAGACTCTTATAATAAAAACTGTTTTTTGACTCAATCCACTTTCTTCAAAGCAGCACGCCTTCCTCACCAGGGGCGGACCTGAACTAGGCCCGGTGTGGCAAGTGCCACACCAGCCCGGGCCCAATTTTTTTTATTTTTTTTTAAATTTTTAGCTAAATGTTATATTATATAAATCAATCTTTGTAAATTAATCACATGTGTATGTTGTAGTCTAGTGATAAAAGTCCGCGCCACTCAAGTGGTGAACCACGGTTCGATCCTTGTTTTGCCCACCATTTTAGTTTTTCAACTATATTATTTTAACTAAAAATACCATAAAAATGCACAATGCAAGTGTTGAACCAGGGTTCCTAACATAAAATCCAATAGTATGTACATTGTGCCTCACTGATATTGTGAGGCCAGGTCCGCCCCTGGATGGCACATTGCCGTACTCAGGAGCGTATTGCATATATTATGACCAAAGCCTTTGATGCTAGAAACCTTTTCCAAGTTGAGAGAGAATCTAGGCATTTGTGAAATGTCTTAGTTATATATATATATATATATAAACTGAATTTGTTTGCCATAAGGTTCAGTTTAGGGGAGTGATTGTTAGGATATGCTTGTTACTAAGAAGTTGGAAGTTACTTGGGTCTCAAGTAACTCAGTTAGTTGAGTTTGTTTTGTATCTCAATTGCTATATATAGCAGCATTGTATCAAACCATAATTGAATAATGAGAATACATTTTTACCTAGCAGTGATAAACAATTTCAAAAAAATGAAATTCAATGCTCTGATGAACAAAATACAAGAACACAAAATATACGAATCTTTCCTATACACAAGTGAAGTGAAGTGAAACATGGTTTAGTGATTTCAAAAGGGTTGATTACGGTTATGTGAATATTGAAGGTGAAACGAAATCAAAAACCAAATTCATTAACAAGCAATAACAACAACAAAGAAACAACGTAGTAGAAACCGAAAAATTGAAGGGAAGAAGGGAAATCGATTTAGGAGTTTGAAAAAGGGAAATCGAACATGTGGAATAAGTGTGACGGATGAATGGAGAGATGGAGATTGGAGACGACATAGAGAAATAAATGAGCGTCGTGAGAGGGGTGACAAAGAGATGGAGGGCGTCGTGATGCAGTGAAGGTGATGAGTCACCAGAGAGAAAGGGTAAAGAATAGACAGAACTCTATTGGAGAGAGATAGAGATAATACTTTTTATGTTGGAAAATAATAATCGGTATTTTGGTATTTTTAATAGTTTGTAATTTGGACAGAAGTTGTCACATGGTTTAATAAGGGACAAGAATTCATGTTTTTGTTCAATCTCTTGCTACTTGTAAATAAATTATAATCCAATCCACTCTTTTTTAACAAATCAAACAGAGTCACTATCATTCAGAAACTAGTTGAATATATAAATTAAATACTACCGAGAAACCAAACAAACATTATATCATATAGTGAAATAAATCAACAAGGACCAATTGTAGCATATTTGAGGACAATGTAAAATCAGACAAATATGTAGAATCCAAGTGATCTGCTCTAGTAGCTAAACAAGCATCCTATTGTTCTCCTTTCTCTTAAACTAAAATTTAAAATCAGCACTTTTTCAAGGACTTCATTAAATTCAAATACCTCTTTAAGCACGCAGATCACAATGCTTAAGCTTTGAACCTTTGGTGCAAAATTCTGGACAACAAAGTAATGAAATGATTGCTAGTACATTTAGAGGCGTTAGATGTGTCTCGACACCGGTAATAAATTGAGAAAATGAAATTGATTGAATATGTACAAATGTGGTGCCGGTGCTTAACAATGACACATATCAAACACCGGACACGCATTCAATCTAAAACGTCAGTGCTAGATATATTCTAACTATTTCAATACTATCAAAACTCTATAACAAACATAATTAATTAGAATGCTACAAACATTTATACAACTATACCTAACTACATTAACAATAATGATTAACATCTTGATAGTGTTTTTACTAATAAATCCCTGCTTTCTTTCTATGCACATATGATGTTAAATCTTAATCTGATTTTTGATCTGCATCTGCTGTGGCTTGAACTTGAGCTGCATATTGTAAGTTCCATAGAACATCTTCAAAAGAAGGACGAGATGAAGAGTCTTGAGATATACATTTGGTTGTTATAGATATTGCAATTGATAATGACTCTTGAGAGCAAGTTGTCAACACTATTGGATCTACAATCTTTCTTCTTCCATCTTGACTTCCAAATGATGCCTATGGTTCACAACATGTTTTCAAGTCATTAATTAACAAAAAATTTAAATGTAATCATAACAACATATCTATAGCAGAGTTCTTAAATGAATTCTTAGAGATAAGAACTAGGTTCTTATAATTAAAATTGTTATTTTAAATTAAATAAAATATAAATAGAGATAAAAATGTAGTGTAATTTGACGACCTATTTTGAAAATTAAATAAAATATAAAAATAAATAATTTTTTTAAAAAATGTAGTGTAATTTGAGGACCCATTTTGTGTTTTTAATTAGACTTGTGTAAAACATTGGTAGAGTTCTTAAATATCAAGTCACATTTCATTAGTCACAACATGTTTTTGAAAAGATGTTTTAGGAACTAATATAATAAGAACAATCAAAATGAATAAGAATGAAGAAAAAATGACACTGAAAAATCATTCATCACATTTCATATAATACAGTAAGCATATTTTTTTCTGCAAGTTTTTACTAACCTTTTCATTAATGAAAAATGTTTCACCTTTGTCACGTGTAATGGGTCCAACAAGTGATTCCAACAATATGAATCCAAAATTGTAAACATCATTATCCATCTTTGTCTTTTGACTACAAGAAGATAAAAATAATTAATTTGTTAAGGATACACAAATTCATTGAAGCACAAAAATGGACTTCAAACCATAGTAAAGGGTGAAAATTGAATTAATGAAGACTAAACTAAGTATTGAACCAAGCATGGTTGTGTTGGTGATGCTGTGTGATGTTTTGTTGCTGTCAATAACAATGAAAGTCATACAGAGATATGTAGCACCAACACTTCAGATAGAAGGCGTGTTTGGTGTCCGACACTATTGAAAGTGTGTTTGGTGTCCGACACGTGTCAGTCTTCAATACCACCATGACACTGACACATGTGGTCACATTCATTCACTTTCATTTCTTTAAATTATTATCAGTTGTCCACGTATTAGTGTCAGTGTCGTGTCCGGCGTTTGTGTCTGTGCTTCATAGGTAGAGATTGAAGGCATGAAGGATTGAAAAGGAAAATGTAACTGAATTGTAAAAATTCAATCCCAAAAAGGTACATAAGAATCCAGTTGCAAGTCATTCTAGTAAAGTATATTTAAGTTACTATAGTATCATACCATGATTTTGATTTCTTCTCACTCTTTTTCTGTATACAAACATAGAAAGAAACAGTCACTAAATGATCAAAATCATATTAGATAATTATAAAACAGCTGCATTGGATTGATTAAACATACCTCGAACTTTTCGATATCCTCTTTAATGATGGACATACCATAGTCACTTAGTTTTGGAATGCAGTGTTCATCAAGTAACACACTCTTTGTCTTTAGTTGGTTGCTGAAACATCCTGGTATAACACCAGTATGTAAGAAATGCACTGCCTTTGCAACTCCAATCAAAATTGCTAGTCTATCAGGCCACTTAAGTGCTTTCACTGCAGAATATTCTGCAATTTTTTTTATGAAGCAAGATTAGAAAATTGAAGCCTTTAATAAGAAAGCTATGATGTTCAAAAGAATCAGAGAAAATGGTCATTTTGGTTCGTGAACGTGTCCGACGCTATGGCTAGAGTACCAAAATTACAAAGATTCTTCGAATTTGTCCCTCGTTAGATGGTTTGGTCCTCAAATATATTTTTCTTTAGTTAGTTTGGTCATTGAATGTGTCTTCGGTTAGTCAGTTTGGTTTATCAGATTACTAAAGAAGATACACAAAAGGATGTTTTAGTAATTTTGATACATTCAGAGATTATAGCGACAGTGCGTCGCACATTTAGTGAACAAATGAATGTTTACTCAATAATAGGCACACTATAATGGCATACTAACCTGATAGATGAGTATGATAATCACCATCTGGCACATATTCATACATAAGATGAAGTTTTGGGATGCTTGAATCATCTTGTTCACCACCATCAATACAATAACCCAAAAGGCTAACCAAATTTGGATGTTGAAGCTTTGAGAGGTAATCCAACTTAGCTTTAAGATTTTGAATTGAGCATTTCTTTGACAAAACCAATAATCTTATCACCACATAAGTTCCATTCTCTAGTTTACCTTTATACAACTGAAATGTTGCAGCAGAGTTAAAAAAAGAGAAGTTATAAGGTTTTCTTTATATATATATGATGAAGAATCAAGTTACTCCAAGAGTAACTCTGAGCTTAGTTACTCCTTTTAATAATTCATTATAAATGCAATCGATCAAACAACATTTTGAGTGGTTGAAAGGTACCTTTCCTATGGAGCCATCACCAATACATGTTGACAAATTAAAATTTTTGGTGGCTTCCTTCAGATCTTGAATAGAAAATTGTCTACAGGTTGGAGTAGTTTGTGTCCCTAACTTCACTGCTTGAGAAATAAATCCTGTAAACCAAAAAGAATTAGACGTTCCTATATCAAAATCTGAAGTCTACTGCTAAATTAAAATTAGTATGATTGTTTTGAATATTGAGGCTGCAACGTCAAAATTTCTGTGTTAATCATATCACGGTCACAATCGCAATCATGATTTGCGCATAAACGCAACCAAAGTTTTAAATTGTGGTCTAAAACAATATTTGTGGCCGCAATGTCAAATAAATTTGTTTCTATGTCTGCACATTTACAACCACGTCAGCCATATTTGTTGGCCATTTCTCGCGAAAAGGACTGTGGTATAATCACAACCACAATTTAAAACCTACGAACATTATTGCTCAAGTAACTTAAATACTTACTAGCATTTGCAAGAACTTCTGATGAAACACCAGTTGTCGATTTATCTTGAACAATCTTTGGCAACACATCCTTTCTAGTTTTCTTCATCAAATGACATTTTTTACATAACAAAACTCCAAACACCAAAACCGCAAGAAGAAATCCAACAATGATAGCAACGATTGCAACCACTTTCCATTCCTTGAATCTCATCCATCCTAAACCCGATTCCTTACAATAAGACCCTCTCTGCTGATTCTGAGAATCAACAGATAAACAATTTCTACCATATCTAACAACTCTTCCATTAGAACTATTCACCAAACAAGAAGGAAGTAAACCACTTAACCTGTTGCTAGAAATATCCACATAACCAAGTTTTCCACCACAATGAAGTTTATCAGAAAATTCTCCACTTAGTACATTGTTTGCTAGATTCAAATAACTTAAATTTGACAAAGAGAACAATGCCAACGGCGGCGTGCCCTTCAGATGATTCGACGAAAGGTCTAAATGTTGAAGATGATTTAATTCGCCGAACTTCTTCGGTATCTCTCCCGAAAACGAGTTATTGCTTAACAAAACTGTGACCACGAATTTCGGCAGAACCGGTAGTTCAAATTCGAAACGGTTTTCTCTCAAATCCAAAACATGTAAACCATTGAGAGTAGTGAGACTAGGCAATCCACCAGAGAGTTCATTTTGTGACAAGGAAATAACTTTAAGTGTCTTGATTTTGCATAGTGAAATTGGAAATGAACCCTTTAAGTGATTTTTCTTCAAACTCAAGATACTTAGGTTAAACAAAGAATCAAACCAATTAGGCATAGTGGTGTTGAAATCATTTTCATCAAGTGTTAGTGATTGAAGCTTTACCATTGTTGAGATTTTTGGTGGAATGCTACCAAATAGGAAATTTGAAGTCAAATCCAAAACTTGAAGCAAAGAGAGAGACTGAATCTTATTAGGAAGTTTCCCCCAAATTCCTAATGAAACCAAACTTAGAACCTTTAGGGTTTTCAACTTTGTCAGTGTGGTGAAAAATGAATCAATTGAGAAATTCATAGATAGTGTTTGATTTGGAATTGCAAATCCATTGAAACTTGATGGTTTCAAAGATTTTTCACCAAAAATTTTGAGCTCAGTTATTGAATTATCTTCACATTTAATGCTCAAATTTGAAGATGAAGGGAGGTAACATAGGTCATTATTGTAGTTTTCCATAATTTGTAATGAAGAAGGGAATTCTAAATAAGCTCTTAATTGTAACAAGGTTTGACTTTGATCTTGTTCTAACTCGTGACTATTTGAAATGAATAACAAAAACCATGAAAGAACCAAAAGATGAAAGTGAAAGTACCTCATTGAATTGCCAAATTGGAACATTATGCACCAAGTATGATTGAAGTGAGCATCAAATATGAAAGTGGTTTTCAACTACCAAATTCAATAGAAAACAAAAAACAAAAACACCAAAAAAAATGTTAAGAAGTCAAAAGACTAATGCATACAGATCCCTCCGCTCATTGTTGTCCTAACAGACTCGAGAGATTAATCTCTACAGTTATGTGCGCAGAGGATAGCTCACATACACCAAAAAATACATATCCTTCAAAGCTCAAAGATTTCCAAGGGCAACATACATTAGAAATTTCATAAGGAAACTGCCAAGAAGAGAATTTTGTTCCAAAAGTTGAAATAATGTACTTGTCTGATTCTTTGATATACACAAGAGAGAGAGAGTACATTTAAAGATACTACTAGTTTATTTGAGTGGTTATTTTTAAAGAAAGAAAATACAGAAACCAAGAAGAAAAAAGGAATAAAGATAGTGAAAGTGATAAAGAACGTAAATTTATAAAAAGGAGAATCAGAAAAAGAAAAATAAGGACAAACCCATCACTAGTTCTGCAAAAAATGATGTTTTTTAATGATTGTTTGAGTGAAGACAAGTGAGTTAGTTCAAAATGTTGTACTACCATGCAAAAGGACAAAGGCATTTATGTTTCAGTGATGTTTCAAGTGGTGATCTTGGAGCTGTAATTAATGTAGAGATCAGAACAAGGTATAGTGACCACAAATGGATAATAGTGTATCAATAAATATTACAGTTAGATTCATAACTTAAAATAGGACAGAATCTATATTTTGGAAAATGGACCTGTTAAAAGTAACAAAAACACACAACTTGTCTTTTTTTTTTCCTTTATTAAAGTTTAAATGAAATTTTGGTCTTTCTGTTTTAACTGAACTGTAATATTGATAAGTATTTTACATATCATCTACCAAAAATATCATAATGTTAATACCGAGAGTTGAATCCATATTTTCGTGCGATATGAGTCAGCTCCTTATTAACTGAGATAGTCTTCATTAACGTTTTGTCTTTATTTATTTTTTGAGTGTTTAATCAAAAGTCAGCTTGGTAGTGTACATTTTACTCTCTTCATCTTAGTAGTGTTGTATGTTATATAAAAAAGAATGTGAACTTTCCTGATAGTTAAAGGTATAGTTAGGGAGGGGGAAATTTAACACTCCTTCTACTCATAAATTAGTGTTGTATTAGATTTTTTCACACAAATTAATAATATCTATAAATGAAAAATGTATTGTTTCATCAAATTTTCCTTATTAACAATTGATATATTCATCATTATTGTAAATACAAAGTGGGGTATAATGATATAGGCTCTCTTTGGCAATGCCGAATTTTGAGTTTATACTTATACGCTCATAAAAGAAAAGAAAAAACTCATGTCAAACAGAACCTTAAAAGTGATTTATATACTACCTCCGTTCCTAAATATAAGAATTCAATTAGTAGATAAGTGAAACTTATTAAAAACTATTTCAGTTAATGATTGAATTTAGGTACTGGGCAATCAATTAATCTTAATTAAAACTATTTATAGTTTATATATAATAGCAAGGGTTGTTGACATCTTCTATTGATAAAGTCAATGAGCATTGTTAGAACATTGATTATGTATCATTCCAGCCCACAATTAATCATCACCAATTAAACAAGTGCATCCATGAAATGTTTAATAAGGAATTCATGTTAAAGGAATAACATCAGATGAGTTTTTGTCAAGAAAACACATTAAATAAGTTACTGTCAATCATATAACTATGTTTGTATTTTATTGACTTACAACATTAGCAACAAATGGATATATTATGAAGAGAACTATCAACATTAAGCAAATATTTATGGGATATAAGGATGATTTGGTGCTTGAGGTGAAATAGTTAAGGAGCAGGGTGATAAGGAGTTCAAAGATTTGAATCTAGGTCACAACATTTTTCTATTAAGGTTATGTTAACAAGTGTCCTAAAAGAACATTTATTAAAAAGTCTAATAACGAAACATTTCCCTACTAACAATACTAACGTTGGTCGTTTCAAAAAAACATTAAACAAACAATTACAATTGAATTTATGTGTAATTTGTCTATAGAGCCGAAATGTTGAATCAACCGGAATCTTATAAAATGTCTGATTATCATTCTTTATATTAAAATAGTAGTCTTCACATAAGAATAAGGAACCCTTATTTCTTTTTAAATATGTATCTAGTTTTGTCTTAATCCTACTGTTCTTAGAGTAAGGGCATAAAGCTAGTAATTTAAAATTCGGTCGTAAGTAAAATCTAATAAAAAAATTGTTATGATCATAATTCAAACTTGTATGTTGAAATTCATTAACCATTTGAATTTAACCACTTACTCCCTCTAATTCTATTTATAAAAGATATTTTAATCCATAAAAATTGATGTATGTGATTTAAAATTTCAACTAAATACATAAGTTTTTATTATAACTCAGATGTCTTTTATAAATGAGTCCGAAGGGTATTAAACTATGTAAGTGTACATCAAATTTTGAGTCATAATAAAGCTGATAGGCCAATAATTTCATAATCATACTTTGAAAGCAAGAAAAAACATTATCCATCATATTTTACCAATCATATTGGGGAATCCAAGAAAAAGAAAGAAGACATGAACAAAAGAAGCAACGTTTGACCGTTAAAAGGGCAAGAGGAGATGGACAACCTGTCGTGTATGATAGTACCATGTGTTCCTCTTTCCAATTCCATTAAAGTTTGGAATTTTCACTTTGTTTTTCTTTTTGTCTGTTCCCATTTTCTTTTTCTTCATGTTTTATCAACCCATTTCGTCTTATATTGAGAGATTCATTTGTAAAAATATGTTCTAAAATGAATGATTTTTCAACTTTCAATGCAATATTAGTTTTTTTTTTTAAGGAAATGCATTATTAGTTATTGGTTTTACAATTGTACTATCTAATCAATATTAAGGACATTTTTCTTAATATTAGTTTCGTCATTTTTAAATTGCATTTATCATGAATGCATCAATATTTTAAAAGGACAATTTAGTAAAAAGTATTATTCTCTCTTTCATTTGTACATTTGTCTTAATATATGTAAAATGGTCAAATTGATCCCTTGTTTTGAAATTGAATGAGTAATGTTTTTGAAACTAACAAGGAGAAGACCATGCAGACTCTTTTAACTTTGAGTAATGATGTCTGTGCAATTATTTTTAGATAATTTTTGAAGAAACCTTTTTTCTTTTTTTATTAGACTAAAATAATAGAGAGAGAGTAAAAAGAAGAAAGAGATCATAAAAATACAGTGAAAATATGATAGAAATTTGTTCAAAAATTATTGTGCAAATATTATTTTCCTTTAACTCTCGACACAACAACATATACTCGTCCTTTGCTTTTCTTACTTGGTTATGATAATATGTGTCACAAGAATACACGTTAAGTAATAACTCAAAAATAAAAAGTTGTTTTCGAAAAAACAATCTTTAAACTTTTAAACAATTCATTTATAACTCAAGCAATCAAAATATAGGCGAATAATCATTTTTGTCTTTAAATGTGTAACGAATAGGTATAATAGTCTTTTAATGTATTAAAATTCGAAAATATTTCTTTATTGTGCATTTTATTAGTGCATTTTGTTAATCAAAATAGACTATGACATTAAAATAGTTTTTACTTTTTCGTGACTGACATTAACTCATTTCATATATGACTGATATGACAATAAATACTTATAAAAATTGATATGATAATAAGTAAGTATATTGAGAGACTGAAATAATAATATCAAATGAATATTTTAACGTAAAAGATTATTTTAACTAATATAATGCATAATAAAAATTATTTCGAAATATGATTATGAACTATATACTTTTGTCAAAGAGCATAATTTGGGTTGATGTTTGACAAGAGAAAGAGAACTACGGCAGCATCACTCATGAGTCAGATACATTACTTTCATGAAAGTGATTTTCTACTTTCAGTGAATCACATACATATAAAACAAGGGAAATTCTTGTTTACCCATCAATAAAAAGTGGGTAATACTACCCATGTTAAGTTGGCCCAATCAAAACAATGTATTTATATAACACTAAAAATAATAGAAAACAAACAAATAACTTTGATTGGTGCCAACTCAGCATGGGTTGTGTTACCCACCTTTTATTAATGGGTACCCAAGTTGTCACCATAAAACAACTATAACAATTGTATGTTTCTTGGGGAAACAACAGGCAAAAAGCAATGTGGCACTGGGATTTATCTACAAATATCGATAAAAGAAAAATAGGTTATTTAATATCTATGAAGCACGGATACTCTAAAACGGAGATGTACCCGTATCGGATACGTATCGAATACTGATACTTCATAGATATTCGCGGATACGTACCCATAAAGTATCGGAATTAATTATTTTAATTTTTAAAAAATATTTTATCTGATACTTATATGATACTTCATAGATACACTATGATACTTATAAGATACTTCACGGGTATGTATCCTAGAAAAGATGAAGCGTAAAAAAGTGAGACAATGTTGTAAAAATTCAGTAGAGATGTATATGATTCAATTTTAGATATGCATCAGTAGAATTGTTTCTCGATGAACCACTTAAAATTATATATAATATGGTTTATAAGAAAATTTTACATACATGTAATAATGAAGGGTAATCAATGTTTATTTTCTTTAAGTATTTTACACACATATAAGTTTTAGTATAAAAATTTTGTTAACGTGTCTTAGCCGTATCGTATCCTAAATTTAAAAAATTCTGCATATCCGCGTACTCGTATCGTATCGTACCCACACCCGTATCCGTATCTGGGCTTCATAGGTTAATATGTGACACTGAACTTCGTTAAAAAATATATATATGTGACACTGAACTATTTGTTACAAATAAATAAATAGTAATATTAGTTTTTTTTACACTTTTAAGAAGTTGATTACATATGTTTTAAAATATTTATTATATTTGGTTCATTAACAAGTGCTCTATTATTTTCCAAGAAAAATAGTTAAACACTAATTGATGTGTATTTCATGACAATAGCTTGAAATCGTGGCAAAACTAATACGAGTCGCGTGTAAATACAACTGTATCATATATATGTGAATATAAGAAAGAATCAATTTCTCAAGAAAAAAATACAACTTTTTTTGTGAGGAGTGTAATTTTTTATGGAGACAATTATTTAATGCTAGGTTTTGAATCAAGGAAATATTTAATGGTGTCAATTTGAGAATTATTTTTTTTTGGTACATTCATAATAGGCTAAAATATGTTAAATGTCCCTGCAAATATGACCAATAGACTTTGGTCCCTTAAAATGAAAATGCATATACGAAAAATGAAACCAACATCTATTATTAGGTGACAACTACATTGTTCATCGATAAAAGGTAGGTACATGTTACTCATATGAATTGACATCAATCAAAATCATTTATTTCTCTTCTACTATTCATGTTTACACATTGAGGAAGACATTATTTCTTTTATTGATTTCTTCTCAGATGAGTAACCTCCTCTATCCACCTTTTATTGATGGATAAATAAAAAAATGCTCTATTATTAAAGTGTTTGGAACCGGGATGAGAATGCTTAAACCACATGGTAGAAATTGTCAATGGACCGTCAATATAAACTTGCGTTGAATTGCTTTAGAACGCCTAAACAAAACTCACACAATATATATTTGACAAACAAGTTGTAATCATAGTAAGTAATCATATTCAAGAACTTTGTTGAGTTTAGCATCCCATTCTAAGCTATCCTACTTAAAGCAATAATGCGATTATTGCAATTCTTTTGTCAAGTAATTTAGAGATTGTAATGTCTTTATCAAATGAACAATGCTTACGGAGACGGTGATCATTGCTGTTTGAAAATTGGCTTAAATGCAGTTTTAGCCCCCTAACTATCACGAACTTGCGATTTTAGCCCCTATAAAAAACAATAACAAACCAGCCCCCTATGTTTAGCCTATTTTGCAATTTTGGCCCCCTAGGCCAATTTTGACCAATTCAACGCTGACGTGGCACCCACATCACTTAAGTGAGGTGCCACATGTTAGTGAAGTGCCACGTGTTGATTCTCCATTGGTCACGTCAGCGTTGAATTGGTCAAAATTGGCCTGGGGGGCCAAAACTGCAAAAGGGGCTAAACATAGGGGGCTGGTTTGTTATTGTTTTTTATAGGGGCTAAAATCGCAAGTTCGTGATAGTTAGGGGGCTAAAACTGCATTTAAGCCTTGAAAATTAAGTGAGACTTTGGAAAATTGAGACCCTAGACACTTTATTTGTTCTGTTTATTTTAGGCTTAAATGCATTTTTCACCCCCTATGTTTTAAAAAGTTGCGATTTTGGCCCCCTTTAAAAAAAATGGATTATTAGACCCCCAACTTTGGCCCCTTTTGCAAAAGTGGCCCCATCCCTCAATTTTGACCAAGTCAACGTATATGTGGCAGCTGACTTAGCTGAGTCAGATGCCACATGTGTATTTATTTAATTAAAAAAAATAAAAAAAGCCAAATAATCATTTAAGAATTAAATAAATGAAAAATAAAAAAGCCAAGCAATTTTCTCCTTCTTCTCTTCCCTCCCTTCTCTCTTCTCTCAACCTCTCTCTATTTCACACGGCCGAACTCAGTTTCCGGCGCGGCGGCCGCCGGCGGCGCCACCGCGCCGGAGCACCAAAACTCTTTTTTTTTTAAAAAAACTATGTTTTCAGAAATCCATTTTCGTGTTCTCCTCAAAAATCGAAATAGTTTCTCCAAAATCTCTTCGAAACGGGCTAGATCTAAACTTGAAGAATGAAAAAAAAGGGCTGTATGAAAAAAAAAGGGCTTTAGAGCAAAGGTAGTAGAGAAGAGAGGGACGTTGCAACATCTTTCAGCAAACAGATACAGATGCAGATCAAGCAACCAACCACTAGGACCAACCGCGACGATACAGATACAGATACAGATACAGATCAACCAACCGCGACGATGACGATGAAGAGAAGGAGAATAAGCAAGCAACCACTAGGACCAACAAACAGATACAGATCAAGTCAGAAAAAAAACAAAAACAAAACAAAGACAATTAACGAACAAAGTCAATCCTCAAAAATCTTTTGTGGTATATGCTTTGATTTTGTAACAAACTCTAATATGTTTTCAACCGGTTCATGCAATCATCCCTTTTGTACTATATGCATATCCAAGTATGTGAAGATTCAAATAAAAGAAAATGTGGTGAAACTGAGTTGTCCTGATCCAAAATGTTCTGTTGAACTGAAACCAGAACATTTGCAATCCATTTTACCAAAAAAAATAATTGTTGATTGGGAATCTGCAAACTGTGAGGCTTCCATTGCTTTGAAGGAAAAATTTTAAGTAAAAAAATCATTGTTTTTTATTTTTCATTTATTTAATTCTTAAATGATTATTTGGCTTTTTTTATTTTTTTTAATTAAATAAATACACATGTGGCATCTGACTCAGCTAAGTCAGCTGCCACATATACGTTGACTTGGTCAAAATTGAGGGATGGGGCCACTTTTGCAAAAGGGGCCAAAGTTGGGGGTCTAATAATCCATTTTTTTTTAAAGGGGGCCAAAATCGCAACTTTTTAAAACATAGGGGGTAAAAAATGCATTTAAGCCTTTATTTTACTTTGGAAGCACATTCTAACGCGTGTCAATTTTTTTTTGACAATAGCTAACTCTCCTCAATTGTAAAAGCTACATTTTGTAGCTTTGTTGCAATAATAATAATAATACTTTAGAACATGAGAATTTCATTTCTTTGTAGTTTTAAACAAGTAAATAAGTCTGAGAAATAAGTCTGAGAGTTCGATAGAAAGGAATATTTCTTCAAATTCGTATCAAAATAACTAGTACTCTAATGATGTTTTTCCCAAGGGAAAGAGAGGTAAGAACCTAAAGGGTAATTTTTCTCACAGGGTAGCAATCCTATATTTGTTTAAGATAATCAAAATCCCTTTTTAAAAAAGAGAAACTACCCTAAATAACTTCTCAACCTAAGCAGTTTTTAGATTTTTTTTTTTAAGATTTAGATTTTTTTAAAAAAAAATATATAACAAGCAAATAAAAATTTCTTTAAATAATTATTGTTTTAAGAAAAGAAGATTTCTATAAAAAGTTTTAACAAACTGTGATTTCGATGAGATAGTAAAGATTCTTTAAATAACACACGACACTTTAGTTTGAAGGTATGTCTGGTGTTCGGCACAGACAGCTCATGTGGTTTTATACATTTACTTTCATTTTTTCAAATTATTATTGTGTCGACATGTCAATGTATGTTCGGGGTCTGTATCTATGTATGATGTTTAGTATTGAAGTCCACATAAGAGTAAGGAAGTATAAACACTTTAAATAGTAGCTGTTCCACTGTATGACACATATCGTACGATGCTTTGGATATTTTTAGCTGCATTTCATATAGGATTACCAGAATAATTAAATAAATTATAACATAACACTTCATTATGTCTATAGTGGCTCGTGTTCACTTTGAAAATGTTAATTCTCTCCTTTGTTTTAGGATTTGTGCTCTATGTTAATTTAGATGCCTATCTTCTATGAAATTTGGCAATTGAGAATTCACTTTCATCATTCTATGTCAATCAAATAGGAGCAAGTAACCCTAATTCCTTATAAAACTTCACCAAAATTTTCACCAATAAACCTTGAATCATGTTACAAAGTAGAAGAATTTCTTTAAGGGTCAATATTAGGTTTATGGGAGAGTTAGAGTAGTTGTATCATTTTAATGTTAGATCATCCAACAAGTCTCTGTGATGATGTAGAATGTATTAATCAATGATCAATGAACTGAACACATGACTATTTTGTTGTTTGTGTTAGCGCCGCAATTTTCTTGTTACTCAAGCAATAAATGATTTAGAGAGAAATTGAGAGAGAAAAGAGTTAGATTGAATGGATTGTAATTCTATATTCTCATGAGTGAATGAAACTATGAAAGTGAACATTACAATCATTTATACTAAGCATGTGTTACTAACTTGTAAAGAAAGCAACTACTCCTCTAATCAACTTCGAAAACAGTTGCTAACAATTAAACTAAACTTTCATGTATCGATACATACAAGTCCATGATCTGATACATGATATCCAAACTCTCAAAAAATTGCTGACAAATCTAACTGTTTTGACAAATCTATCAATCTTAGCAGCCTTGATGAATACATTTGCAAGTTGTTCTTCAGTTGGACAATGCACTACTTGTAACATGTTCTTGTTTACATGCTCCTTGAGAAATAGAAACCTTGCTTCTATGAGCTTGCTTCTCCCATGCATGAACACATGATTGTTCTGGTGTATGATCTACTAGACTTACCAAATGCCATCCATCTTCATGATTTGTTCTTCCTTCTATTCATCATGGGATTCAATCTTTAGCTTTAGATTTTAGAATCCTGCCAGCACTTGGATTTTAAAAGAGAGAGAAGGGAATTCAGGAAAATTGCCATCTTCATCAGGTCATTTTCATACATGTCCAAAGGTGAAGGTTCAACTATTTTTTGCTAAAGGATTGTTTTCTTGATAGTTTTGATCTTCAATTATTTCCTTTTCAACTTTTAGAATTGATTTTCTAAAAGTCTCCTAGTAACTTAGTAAGAGGCAAATAGCACAGTTAAGAAGACACTCAACTGTGTTTAATAGCAAGCTCTTGCATCTTTTTGTGATAATGCTTCAAGTTTAAGGTTTAAGTTACATTTAAAATCATTTTTATGGAACAAAATTTGGCATCAATCTTTAATGGTCCTAACCAAAGATGGTGAAAATTCACTTCATTAAGACATGCATTCTTTAAAAACACACATTCCCAAATTGTATTTCTAACTTTAAATTCAGAAAAGACATCAATAATAACATTCTTTTCAATCACATCGATTTGTTTAAACTGACATGTTATAGCTTTGGTCTCTCCCACCGCTTTTCTTGGACATGAACTCAAAAGTGTTCAAAAATACATAACTCTTCAATCCATTAACTCTATCGGATCATACCTGACTAGAAGGTGACGACCAAAGCAGTGTTTGTGGGAATTGTAACCGTCGAGGGAGAGATTCGCGGGAGTCATGGAGGGGATCGTTACCGTTCAGTTTGAACCGGTCTCTGTTGCTTCGAGCACCTCCTCGCGAGGAGGAAGTGTGTTGCGAGTAAATTAGCCTAAATGATAGATTTGGGTAAGTTTTGGATTGGGCCTATGAGCTTTTGATCGGTCCAGAACAGTAGCCCCCCAAGTCGTTGCTCTTGGTCAAGAGTGATGACTTTGAAAGCAAGGTTGTTTGTCTGAGTCGAGCGTGTTGCTCATCTGATATTTGTATGAAGGTGAAAACCTTTGAGCCTACATAGGCTGGCGAACATGTGGAGAGCATTGATGCTCACAAGATGTTAGTTCGTCAGCGAGGTATTTATGTTCGTCATAGAAATGCTCGAGACGAATTCCAGTATCATCAGTTCGCTCATTTGGCTCGTATGTTGTGTGACTATTTGATGCCCTCGTCAGGGGTTTGGTTTGTCTCTTCAACATTTAGTGTGCGCATCTCGAGGGTGAAAGTGAGGGGACAAGACCTTTGGATTTTGATTGCTATGTGTAAAGGCTAGTAACATACTAGATTACATAGCCCTTGAGTGTTTATTTTGGAGTTTGTTCCCGAGGCTCCATCAACACCGTTGATTGGGTTCTGATGTTTGGAAATTTAAAAGATTCGCCATGGACCGTTGGATTCAGGAGGGGTGTCAATCTGAACCGTTGCTTCATTTTTCTGACACGGATCCCATGGAGAGTGTCGCATTGGATCAGCATCTCTGGGTGTCAAGTGTTTTTCATAAATACTTTTACTCTTCCTCTAACTTAGCAAGTTCAAGGTTTACAGAGAGCCCCAAGTTTCTGAATTTTTTCCTGTCATCTTCATTTTTAGACTTCTCCAACTTCAAGCTTTCAACTTTCCTTCTATTTAACCAGGTTGGTTGTTTTCACCATTTTTGTTTCTTCATTTTACCTGTTTTCGTTCTTTTTAAGTATGAACTATGAAAACTTGCAGTTTTAGGGTAGAAGATAGAAATGGTTAATGTTGATGGTGGATTCCACCATAGAAAATGGTGGTTTTCAACGTAACCAGATTAGTTTTAGAAATTGTTGTAGTTTTTGCATATAAACCACCAGTGTGGGGTTTCTGACCTGTTAAGGGTCTAACCCATCACCACTGTGCATGGTGTTGCTCCACAATAAGTGGTGTTGTTGATCTGAATCCCTTAGTTTTCCCTCCAATTTGTCATTTTATTTAAAGTTTTTCGCCGATCTACTTGGTTTGTGAGGACGTTAGAGCCCTTCCTCGCCTAGATTGGATTGATTGGTGAAGGAAAGGTGGATTTGAATGCGGAATTCATGTTTTCCCCTCTTTCCCTTTCAGGTTCGATATGGCGGACAACACTAATAGATTGGAGGGTGAAGAGCCTGACTCGCCTTGGATTACGGACGAGCCTATGGTGGCGGCCTCTGCTTTTACTCTCGACAATGTTGTGGAGGCTCCGTTCACGAACATGGGTGAGGGTGAAGATTAGGAAGTCAACCTCCCCACCGTGAGCGACTGTATCTGTTCGCAATACATGGATAATCGAATTCCCATGTATGAGGTTGTGTTCAAAGAGATGGAGTTCTGCCTTCCGTTTCCGGCCTTTCAGACTGAGTTTTTCAAATGGACGGGTTTGGCATCCTCACAGCTTCACAAAAATTCCTTCCCCTTCATGAGAGCCTTTGAGCTCACTTGTGAGCATCTTGAGCTCACCCCAACGATCAACCTATTTTTCATGATCTTCACTGTGCATCGAGGGTTAGAAAGAGGCGGGGGTAAGAGTTGGGTGTACCTTCGCCAAAACAGGAAAAAAAAATTAACATCTTCGTAGATAAAGTCAGGAACTTCAAAGACCGCTTTTTTCTTGTGCGGCCAAAAAGTGAGGTTTCTATGGGTATTGTTATGAAAACCCAAGAGATTCCTCAGCTTAATGCCAACTTTGTGCCGTTCAAGTCCCTTGTTTCCCTTTTTACTGGTGTAGGGACCATTTTAACTACCAATCTTCTGACTTTGACTTCTCCTATAGTCGCTTAACTAAAACAGAGCGGGCGGACTATGAGAAGTTGTGGAAATTTGTCACTAACTTCACCCCCGCCAGCGTTGTTGATAAGGATCGGAAAGCCCTGCAAGATTCTCAGGGGAATCCCCTCACCAAGCCCTGCTTTATCAACACAAATGAGCTGGTTACTTCGGTGGACCCAAATGGTTTGCTAGGTAGCTTATACGTTTTTTCCCTTTGATTTTTGCTAAGTCTAAAATGACTGATTTGATTTGATCTTTACGTTCACAGGTAGGATGGCGAGCATGCAAGAGATGATCAAAAGGGCGAGCAAGAGAAGCCCTGGAAAGTCAACCAAAAAGAGTGACGTGCACAACCTGAACACTTTGATAGCGGGGGCGACCGACTCGTCCTCTCAAGTTATTGCGCGGGCTGACCAAACCCTGATGATGACCAGGTGGTCTTCGTCGGAGAATCCTTCAATAGGAAGAGGACTGAATATGTTGGTAGGGGAAAGAAAGCTGCTTCTCGGGGCGACCTTGGCGGTTTTCATGGGGCTCTCTTGAAGCTGCTCAATGTCTGGTCCAACCCGAAGCGCTTTGGCTTTCAGTCGTTCTTGTGCCTAAGTGATCCTGATCTGAGGATCATTGAATACTTGGGGATGGTCGATAGTAGCAAGGGGATGACAGAGGGTATCATAGGGGCGATGAAGGCCCTCGGGGTGGCCAAAGCTTTGAAAATGCCACTACTGAGGATGTGGTCCGAGCTGAAGTGGTGGCCAAATTGAGGGAGGAGTTGGCGACTAAGGTGGCCCAACTTGAGACGGATTTTGCTGATTACAAGGATAAGTATGAAATCCAAGCGGTCTTGTTTACTGAGATTGCCGAAAAGGACAAGAAAATCGAGTCTTTGGAGGAGAAAGCCACCAACGATCTCAAGACCATCACTGAGCTACAAGAGACCCAGCGCGCATCGGACGCTGAGAGGAAAAGGCTAAAAGATGCTTTGAAAGCTGCCACCTCTCCCTTCGAGGATGAGCCAGAAAACCACATAGGTTTTGACCGCAAAGGGTTGGTTAATAAGGTCGCCCAACTTGAGGGATTCTTGGTGGGAGCTGCTCGTCACGAGTTTAACAATGGTGTTTACCAGGTTAAGGCTGTGAACCCTAGAGTCGAGCTTTCGACCGAAGGGATTCACTACCTCAAGTCCGTGGAGGGTGGAGTGCGGGTGACCCTCGATGATTTCGAAGATGATGAGCTTGTTGATGATGCTCAGGCCTAAATGGCCTTGTAATTTTATTTTGACTTTGTTTTAAGTGTTGTAATCGGCCTTGTGCCATGACAATGTGCGACCCTTTGTGGCCAACACCTAATTCTTACAATATTTCCTTTACTCTTTACTCGCCTTTATTTCTTATACTTGTGTGAAATGTATGTTTTATTTTCCAAGTACAATATGTGATTGATGTGCTCGTCATGTGAGGCTTATTTTTTGACTTGTTTGAAATATTTGCTTTGAAATTTCCAAGTGTTGAGAGCAACTGTTATCCTCGTGATTGAGTTTTGGTTCGATCTGTATACTCACATTGTTACGTAGGAGTTTCCATCTTGATTTGGTGTGCGTGCTTAGAGTTGACTCGCTGAATCAAACGCTTTGAATCAAAAGTAGATTTTGATAAGGCAAGGGCAGTGCCCATCTACCCCCTCTTAGTCATTGCTTTAGTACGAAGTGGTGACTAAGATTATTCTGGGGGCTTAAAACTTGTAAACAGTGAACATACGAGTCGTTTCTTTAAACTGTTGTTCAATTTAAAGATGTTGCCCGTCCTCCCCCAAGCATTTGTCCTATTTGTTCGAGAGTGAATGCATGTGTGCTATTTTACAAGGGGATCTGAGCTTGATCGTTCTAATCATTACGCTAGGTATACATTAGAAGTATTCACGTCCAAGAGTAGTTTATTCTGAACGTGTACCCGAAGATGTGGTTCGAGCGAAAAACGGTGGAAGACATTAACCATAGTTTAAGTTCAAAGCCCTGAGGCGTGAATCACCCATCGCGATTTGGGGTTCTACCTAACATGTCGAGCAGTGATGTTGGCGTTGTAGGCAAACATACTGAGGAATAAATGATTTTATTGTTTATATTTCATTCATCCTTTAATTATTTTGGATTAGAGTGGCATGAATTTCCTCCTCCATTGTAAATGCTTGTTTGTGAGAGCATAAATTCTGTTAGTTTGAACCTGTTTAAAGATATGGAATAGTGTATATACATAAATACAGTTTATATGCGTGTTAGTTTAGCTATAGTACCTTTTAAGTTTTTCTACGTTCCACGTCTGGGGGATTGGTCCCATTATGAGATCTTCAAGGCCATAAGCATATGTCCCTGTTTTCATGTGGATCCGAAATGGGCCATCCCAGTTGGTAGCGAGTTTCCCTTCCTCAGAATCCTTCTGGCTTCGTCCAAGGACGAGGTCACCGACTTCGAATGCTCGTTTAATTACTTTCTTATTGTGGCGAGCAACAATTTTTTGTTTCAGGGTTGTCTCTTTTATTGTAGCTTCGCTTTTGATTTAGTCGACGAATTCGAGTTCTTCCCGTAAGTTCTAAGCATTAGCTCGGAAGTTGGTTTCAACACATGTTCGCCAATTGAGTTCGTTCAGCTCAATGGGGATGACTGCTTCCGTTCCGTAGGTGAGGCGGAAGGGTGATTCGCCGGTTGATGAGTGAGGGGTAGTTTGATAGGCCCAAAGAACTATGTGAAGTTCCTCGACCCAGTTACCCTTAGCTTCGTCTAGCTTTTGCCGTATTCCGCAAAGGATGACTCTGTTTGCTGATTTGGCTTGCCCGTTTTATTAAGGGCGTTCGACAGAGGTGAAGTTGTGTTTGATATTCAAGTCCCTTAAGTAGTCTTGGAACCTTCAATCAGTAAATTGAGTCCTGTTATTGGAGATCACGAGAGCTGGTACTCGAACCTTGTCAGGATGTTTCGTTTGAAGAAACAAAGTACATTTTTAGTCGTGATCTTTGTGAGAGGTTCTGCTTTGATCCATTTGGTGGAGTAGTCCACTACTACTACCAAATATTTTAGTTGACATGTCGCTTTAGGAAAGGGTCCCAAGAGGTCGATTCCCCACCACGCAAAAGGCCAAGGTGAAGCAATTGATGTGAGTTCGGCAGGGGGAGCGATGTGCAGTTCCCGATGCTTCTGGCACTTATTGCATTTAGTTACGTACTACTTAGCATATTTCAACAATCATAGGCCAGAAGAAACCTGCTCGTAAAACCTTCTTGGCGAGGGCCTTGGCTCCTAGATGTTTCCCGCAAATGCCTTTGTGTGTCTCAACGAGAGTCTCTTGGGCTTCGGTCGGACCGAGGTATTTGATTAGGGGGTGATGAGCAAGCCCTTCTTTTCAACTTGGTCCTTTCTGTAGGATCTATAGGGAGTTCTCCTGTCGTGGTGTAGCGAATTAGAGGTCCTCACTAATCTTGTATTTCAGATATCTCGTTGAAGTCAAGTTGCTGAGTTTTGTGCCTCTGAACGCTTGGTTCTGTAAGGACTTCTTGTATGACTGTCTTGTTCCCGTTAGCGGTCCTTGTGCTTGCTAGCTTGTATAGGATATCTGCTTGTGCGTTGTGTTCGCGGGGAACATGTATCACTTCAACAAATTCGAATTCCTTCATTTTGGACTGCACAAGTTGGACGTATTCCTGCAGAGGTTCTTCTCTCACCTGAAACTCGACTGTGACTTGGGAGGCTACGAGCTGAGAGTCGATGCAAATCTTTAGTATTTTTGCTCCTATGTCTTTAGATATTCTTAGACTTGTTATGAAGGCTTCATATTTGATGGTGTTGTTAGTCATTGTGAAGGACAAACCTAACGATACCTCGATTACTAACCCCTCTTCGTTTTCGATAATGATCCTGGCGCCACTGCCTTTGGAGTTAGAGGATCCACCAACGAAGACAGTCCAACTATCTTATTTGCTGTCCTCGGATGGGAAGGTCATTTCAGCCACGAAGTCGGCGTATACCTGAGCCTTGAGTGCTTTTCGGGATTCGCAGTGGATGTCGAACTCAGATAGTTCGAGCGACCACTTCATCATCCTTTCTGCCACAACAGGTCGAGCTAGTATTTGTCGAATGGGTTGGTCGGTCCTAAAAACGTTTGTATGGGCTAGAAAGTACTGTTTAAGCCTTCTAGCGGCCATAACTAGTGCGAGTGCTACTTTCTCTATTCTTTGGTATCTTATTTCAGGGCCTTTCAGCGCTTTGCTCATGAAATAAGTGGGTTTTTGTCCCTCGGGTGTTTCCCTAATAAGGACTGCACTAACAACATCCGAAGAAACAGAAAGATAGAGAACAAGCGTTTCACCTTGCTCTAGTCTAGAAAGGACCAGGGGTTAAGATAATGCCTTTTTGAGATGTTGTAAGGTTGTGTTGCATTCTTTGCTCCATTAGAAGGTCGTCTCCTTCCTCATAAGTTTGAAGAAATGGAGGGCATGTTGACCATACATATGCACCCATGCTCCTCTCTCATAGGCCACCACATCCTTATTCCATCGCACAAGATTGGAAAAAAAATAAGTTAAAACAATCATGTGCCTCTGTAAGCACCGACATGACATCCAAATTAGATAAGCTGCGAACATACACTTTATCACCACCCAAAGGAATGATATCTAGATCATTAAAACCCACATCAGCTATACGCATCTGAATCACCTAAATAACTTCACCATTTAAAACTATAACAACCACTCCTTTACGCGGCCAAGATAAATCTTCAGATGATGATCTATACATGCGTACCAACTTTCTAACATGTGTCCCATGTTCCCTAACACCACCACTAGAAGAACTCCCTCTTTGGACCGTTGCCGCAAAAGACTTAAATAAATTCATTTCAACCGGCTTCACCACTTCATCCTTCAACTCACATCCCTCCAAAGCTAATGCCCATCCACCCTTGCCACCACCACCATTCACCGTCCCCAACCCAAGCCTCACAGTCTCCCTCCCCTCTTCACACCCTCCAACTCCTACGTCCTTCCTACCCATGGTTTTAATTTTTTTCTCCCTCACTATCTCGTCCTCTCCCTCGCCATCTCCTTTTCTCCCTCACCCAACTTCTTACCCCCCCTTCATCCTCCCGTCTCCTTCCTGCACCATCACCTCTCCCCTACCTTTCTCCTTCGTTCTAACACCCAGTTCATCATGGTTAAAACGAGCAACTTTCGCCCACACATGAAACTGTCCAAACACCACGTTATCCAAGGCTTTCAACAATTTGCCCACATCTTTTACGTTAGCATATCTAACGAAACCATAAATCTGCCCATGCACATTACATTTACATGACAAAAACAAATTATCTAGCATGCCACATACCTCAAAACCTTTTTTAAATAGAAATATGGAATCATATCCGGCACATTCATAAAATAAAAGGTTACAAACTGCCGCAATTCAGACCCCAGAATCACGTCACTGCCTACTAACGATCGTGACCGTAACTTTCGCCCATCTGCCATTGTTGCGCGCGCAGGGAGATGAATCGCTTACTGCACATGTGATTCAGTTCCGATTGCCTTGCTGTTTCCATGGCCATTCCACTGTTACACCTTACTGTAACCAGAGACATCGATCACACCATGCCTTGACTGATCCCCAAAAGGTTCAAAAACCCCACACCTCTGCCGTTATGGAACCCAAACCCAAGACTGTTGTTGCTGCCAATCCTCTGAACCTCCTTGCCGTGAAAAACCCTGTCGTTTGTCCTGTCCTCGATCACCTTGTCCTTGCGCTTTCCTCATTCGCTTGCTCACCACAAACCAATCTCCCCCCCTCCTCATTTTCTGGCACCCTGCTTGGACCCCTTCTCCCTAGATAGTCTCTCTTCCGGTGAAAAGGATTGTCGGCGCGGTTGCCCCAGCTTCCTGGAGCCGTCGCCTCTCTCTCTACCTTTCTCTCTCTCTCTCTCTCTCTCTCTCTCTCTCTCTCTCTCTCTCTCTCTCTCTCCAATGTGAATAGTTATTAAATAAGCTATTTTCTACCCAAAATCAAAATTTCATATAAAATACCGTTAATAACTTACACACGTTAGCACAATAAAAAGAGCGGAAAGACGGACACGTGAGTGTCCATCTTTTTGCTAGTTTTTTTATGTTTACAAAATTAAATATTTTATCTAGCAAAAATATCTCAACAAATCATCTAATTTCCCCGGATCTGGAGTCAAACATCCAAAACTTTTCCCTCGTTCCACTATTTTCTTGATCCGTTTGCAGCCTCTACATCCACAGTGGTGGGTGGAGGCGACAAATGCGAGATGCGGCGGAGGCGACGGAGACAACAAATGCGATTTCTTTCATAGATGAGTTAAGACTTATATGTGCCAGCATTACATTGATCTCATGGTAAAGATCATTATTGACACTGTGCCTGTGTGGAGTGTTAGAGTTGCATTCTTTTTTTGTTTTGTTTTTGTTTTGGTTATTTGATTTTTTGTGCGTTTTAATTTATGAAAAAACTCTTGGTGGGAATCAAACCAGGTACCACATGCTTCCAATTCACAACT
Source organism: Medicago ruthenica (assembly GCA_018208015.1). Classification (NCBI taxonomy): domain Eukaryota; kingdom Viridiplantae; phylum Streptophyta; class Magnoliopsida; order Fabales; family Fabaceae; genus Medicago; species Medicago ruthenica. The sequence goes on from WNNG01000376.1 coordinate 31,582, forward strand.
CTTACCACCAAGGTATTGATGTTTTTTATGACATGCAATTGCTTCAATGTTGTGTATTCAACACAAATCTCGGATCCTCTTTCTTTCAATCTCACAATCCCTAAAAAATTTCTCACTCACTTTCATCTCTCTCACCATCATGCTTTCATCTCTCTCACCATCATGCAATTGAACCTAATAACTATAACCCCGCCCTTTTTGACGGACCTAATTATTTTTTATGAAAAAAAAAGTCTGCAAGGAATTAAATCATGTAACACATGAAAATGTCATTTTTTAAAAAGTCACTAACGTCATTGCAATTCCTTACTGAAAAATATTTATGAAAAAAACTTTTGGTCGGGATCGAACCAGGTACCACATGCTTTCAATTCACAACTCTTACCACTAAGGTAATGATGTTTTTTATGACATGCGATTGTTTTAATGTTATGTATTTAACACATATCTCGGGTCCTCTTTCTTTCAATCTCACAATCCCTAAATCATTTCTCACTCACTTTCGTCTCTCTCACCATCATGCAATTGAACCTAATAACCATAACCCCGCCCTTTTTGACGGACCTAATTAATTTTTATGAAAAAAAAAGTCTGCAAGGAATTGAATCAGGTAGCACATGAAAAAGTCATTTTTTTAAAAAACCACTAACACCATTGCAATTCCTTTTTTGATAGCAGTTCCTTTTCATTATTAATGGTTCATTTTCATTATTATTTTTCTTTCAATTACCACATAACGGTTCCTTTTTTTTTTTCTTTCGGCTACCACATAGCAATTCCTTTTCATTATTTTTATTTTGAATGTAACTATAAAAGTAATAATATAGCCAATTTGATAGTTATATATGAAGTTCTGCAAGGAATTGAACCAGGTATCGTATGACTACACTTTGCAACTTTTACCACCAGGCCACTTTTGTTTTTGTTGAAATATTGTTGCTTCCAAAATTAATATAAAGTACTAAAACATTTTTTTAATGCCACAAATGCCCTTCTCTTTTCTGATATCAGTTTATTTTCATTACTAGCGGTTTCTTTATTGATGACAATTATTTTTCATTATTATTATTATTATTATTATTTTCTTTCGGTTACCACGTAAAAGTTTCTTTTCATTTTTTTCTTCTTTCGGTTACCACATAACAGTTCTTTTTCCTTTTCATTTTTATAGATTTAACAGCCCTTGCGGTTATGATCGGTTTCTTGGTGTACGCTTACTACGTGCTACGATATTAAAGTTGCATCTTTAAAATTGTTGATAATTTGACTGATTCAGATGATAATTTTATCATTAGAAACTTCACTTTTTAGTGAAATTTTGTCTGCCTATTTGTTTCTCCTATATTATATTAATTACTTGAAGTTATTTATTTTTCCTTTTTATTTGCAAAAATCACTACCCTAGATTATAACATTACTTTGTTTTTTCACGTTGACTTTTTAAACATGTTTACTATTTTCAATTTGCTTATTTTATTTGTTCTTTTAAGATGAATGTAATCGAATATGAAGGTTGAGAAAGAAGAAATTCGGGAACACAAAATGGTAATATTATTTGGTAACAAAACAAAGTTAATAACAAAGTACTGAATGTATCTCTGTAAGTACAAATATAAGACTATTACTTTTCCTACCCTATGCTATACTCGCACGCCCTATTTTTTTTCCAAAATACCCCTTGTCCAGATTTTAAAATCTGAACTAGATTCATAGGGTTTTCAAGTTATATTTTCAGAGAAATCATGAACTGCATTTTCTGTGTTGTATTTGATGTCAAAGGTCTTTGTTAACCGTCGTAGAATCCCTGCATAAATTGCAAAGCAATTGCAGGGATTCTATGAATGATCAACAGTGACCATGACATCATAAACACTCCTAAAAAATTAAAAAAAGTTTAAGAAAAAGTAAGAAAAGATGGGAAATGAAGAATGAATGAATTTGTTGAAGATGCAAGCCTATTTATAGCCTTAAACCAGTCCTAGACCATAACTACAGTCAAAGGAAACGTTTTCTATGGTCCAACCGACCAAAAATGCATTAAACACACCACAAACAGTCCAAATCTTTGATGAAACGCCACCGTCCAACTAGTCTGAGGGGTTTCAAATTATAAAATTGAAACCTGTATAAATATTTTCGTATTTTATAATCCAAACAACATCAGATTGTGTTTAAGTTTCATTTTTGCTGGGTTTTCATGGTCAATGACATAGGAATTTTTTTAAAAAAAGGTACAAAAATAATTAAACAGCTAAAAACAACACAATAACATAAGTGATTGATCTTCTAGGAATAGGTGTTCGAAGAGGTGCTTTTGAACTTGATCCAGCTGACCTGCCAACTGACATATTTCGATCGGCAGGTCAACCGAATCAAGTTCATAAGAACCTCTTGGTGTTAATATCTTTTCAGAAGATTTTTCATAGTTTTTTTTTTGTGTTTTACAACAAATGAACCAAGCGCACTTATTTATAGAAGTTTATGTGCGTGTTGGACCATAGAAACTGTCGGTGCAATGTGGACAACACAGAAAACCTGTGGTGAACTAGTTCAGATTATATAATCTGAACCTGACTTGCACCCTATATATATTCGTCTATTTGACAGCATGATGGATCTTCAAATTTTCTACCGATTGATCTTTATCGTAAAGTTAAGAGGAGAAATATTTGACAACATGATGAAAATCTTCAAAATTTATCTATCTAGCTATATTTGACAGAATGATGAAGATTTTCAACATCTATCTATCTATCTTTCATTTACGGCATAATGAAGATCCTCAGCAAGTTCAGGATCCTTAGAATATATCTAAATATATTTATTTTAACAACAAAATTCAACAACATAAAACACACCATAGATATATTTATTTTAACAACATAATTCAACAACATAAAACACAACATAGATATTTTTATTTTAACAACAAAATTCAACAACATAAAACACATCATAGACATAAAACACATCATAGATATATTTATTTTAACAACATAATTCAACAACATAAAACAAAAAATAACATAACAGATCACGGATCAGTTAAACTAATGTCTTCGTCTGGTCCATCCAATAGAGCCCTAATCTCTTCAGCAGATCTGACCAACGAAGTGTCCAACTCGATCAGTCTTTTAGTATTGTACTGACGAAAGATCGAGAAAATGGTTCTCACGGCGTCGTCGTTCATGAGCTTCATCCGGCTGAACCGCACAGTTCGCGCCGGTTGAGTCGATCGATGGACGACGATACTCAACACCGTCCACCCTCCTTGTGTCTCTGTGGTTGAGTTGACGATTGATTTGATCCAGCTGATCCTTCAACCCGGAGAGTGTGACATCAGTGCGTATCCTGAACAGATGGGGTGGTTTTCCCCTGTTGTAGTAAACTGCAGCTAGCTTGGTGTTTGGATCAATGACAGAAATTTCCATAGTTTTTTTTTGTGTGGTTTGCTGGTTATGAAAACAGGGACATCTATTTATAGAATTTTCTGGACGTCGTAGACCACCCAAACTGTCGGTGCAATGTGGACCACTCAAAAAAATCCTATACATATTATTTTCGGATTATATAACCCGAACCATCCCTCACCATACAAAGTACAAAATTTCTCTCGTTTTTCACCCAGAATTTAAGCATTTCAGATTATATAACCTGGAAAGCTTTAATACATTCCAGATTATATAATCCGGACCAAGTCAGAGTTCTGGACGGTGTTCAACAACTCATGAAACACGTTTTTCAAAGGTTTTTACCAGCTTTAAACACTATATGGCTGGTAAAACCCTTTGAACACGTTTTTTTACTAACCATTATGAGTCGTTACACTCTATGCACCCATTCCCCCTATAAATACCATTCAAACCTTCACCATTTCTCACACTATCATCTCACACTCTCCTCCTCTTCCTTCTACAACAATGTGTTTTCATCGTTGGTCTTTCATAAAAAAAAGCTACTTTGAAAATGCAGGGATTGTATGAATGGTCAATGAGGATGGTGACGCGCTGCAAAGAAGCACGATCTGTCAGGGTGTGAGTTTGGTCTTTCTGGGTGCAAGGTTGGTCTGTCTTGATGCAAGGTTGACCATCAAGGTCTCTTTCGCCCTAGAGAGGAAACATACCTCACCCTATCCACCTCCCCCCATCTCTTTCTCCTCTCCCCCCTTCCATGAGCTTGCACCGCTGGTTTAATTTTAGGTTTTTAATAGTTTAGCACTAGGTTCGAATATTTTATGTAATAAACTTTAAGCTTACACTTTATTCTATTGTAAATATATTGATATATTAACAAAATAAATTTTTATTTGTATCATTTTGTCCTTTTAATTTTGTTTATATTTACATTTATTTTATAATTTTGTCATTTATATTTATGTCATTGAAATAATATAAATATAATTTTTGAAAATTTTAGGCAAAACTATTTTCGAATTTTATACCTGAAAACCCTAAGAGTGTGTTTGGATGAGGTAATTGATAAATTTTGAAGAATTTAGAATTCTAGGCAATTCAAATGAATCAATTAAATTGACTTCATTTCTAAATATTCTTGTTTGGATAATGTAATAAAAAATTTCATTGTCGTCATTTTTGAGCAACTTTTATAAATTTATTTTTTTTTGCCAAATTTGAAAATTGAAATTAGGGGTCAATTTGCAAATTTCAAAAATTTTGAGGGGTCAAATTATAATTTTGAATAAATTGAGGGGTAAATTTGTAATTTCCAAAAAAAATTAGGGGTCAAATTGCAATTTTTTGTAAATTTATTGGGGTCAATTTGAAAACTTTGAAAAATTTGAGGACCAAAATACAAAATTTGAAAATTATAAGAATGAGAAATTTGAAATTCTTAGCTTTTAGTTGTCATTTGAAATTTTCTAAATTTAACTTAATAAAAATACTTCATAAATTTCCATCATTTTGAAAATTCTCCATATTATTATCCAAACAATGGAATTCATCTAAAAGTATTTGAATTTCCTCAAAATATTACATTACCTCAAAACATTTATCCATCCGAACACACTCTAACAATTTGGTTCATATTATATAATGCAGACAAATGGTGTTTTTGAAAAAAAAATATGGCACATGAAAAACACATAAGATGAAAAAGTAATAGCCAAAATATAATCAATTTGATATTTATATAAATGGGTTATAGTATAGTACATAATATAAGACCGACCTCTCATATTTCCTCCAAGTAACAAACAAACGAACAAACCATTCATTCATCCTCACACCCCCCAAACTCGAAACACACCTCCTCCAAAACCCTAATCATCACCGCCATGGATCCTCTCGAACCACTGATCGCACAAATCCAAGGTCTATCAAGCTCCTCCGCCGACATCGCTCGTCTTCATACCATCTTGAAACACTCCGATGAAACTCTCCGTTCCGATTCATCTCGTCTCTATCCCATTCTCCTACTCATTGATCCTTCCATTCATTCCCTCGGTTTTCTCTATCTCCTGTACGCATCACAATAATCTAATTCTTTCTTATAATCGCTTTTTTATTTAATCGCTTTATTATTACTAGATTTTAGCCTTTTTTTTTGTTGATTGAATGTTCAAACCCTAGTTTCTGGACTCTTGAAGCCAAATATTCACTTTTTAGGTTGTTATTTTTTTATTTGAATTTATTATCAATCTATGAAGCACTGACGCTGGATATGACCCTGACACGTTGACACTGACAGTAAAAATTTGCAAAACATGAATTAATTGAATGTAAACACATTCGTCAGTGTCGTCTCGGTGTCGGACAGACCCACCTTCCATCGGAAGTGTGAGTGCTACATAGTTCTCAATTTCTATTACCTTCTAGTATTATCATGACCTGTTTGGATGAATAAACAACTGAATTACACGTTTATTTGTAATATATAAGTGCTTATCTACATTTGACATAGCACTGGCATGACACTGACACACCTGATTGCATGACACACCTAATTTGTCTATATGTCATAATTGATTGTAATCACATGTATTGTGTTGGTGTTGGACACCGACATGTGTCGCACACCGGACACGCCTCCAATATAACTTATAAAAATGGCTTTTAGCATATATAAAAACAATTTAACTTTATTTATCTTTTGCTATAACAAAATCAATTCAACTTTTTTTATCTTTTGCTATAAAAATAGCTTATGTAAGCTTATGCTTAAGCGCTTATCATGATAAGCGCTTATGCTATAAGCTGCAAATATGTTGTTTATACAAACAGACCCTTAGTCCCAATTTTTATTGGCTTCTAGTATATGGCATTGTTTAAATAAACAACTTAATTAAGCAATTATAACATAAAAACTTGTCATATAAGTGCTTATGTATGAGTTATTTCGATAAAATAAAGATAAATTGTTTCCATAAAAGGTATATGTGGTTTTCATAAGCTTAGCATATGGAAATAAGATGAAAACAGCTAGCTTATAAACATGTCATTGTTGTTGTTTGATTAAATGTTAAAACCCTAGTTTATGGACTCTAGAACCAAATATTCATTTTTTTGCTTAGGTGGTAATTATTTCTTTTGGATTTAGTCCCAATTTGGATAAACAACTTAATTAAGAGCTTATAGCTTAAACAGTTATCTAAAAATGCTTATGTATTAACTATTTCTTTTACAAACAATAAAATAAAGTCGAATTGCTTTTATATAAGGTATAAGCTGTTTTCATGAATTGTCTTGGAGAGCTTATGGAAGTAAGTTGAAAATAGCTTATGCATATGTTATAAGTTGTTTTCACAAGCTCTTTGAAACAGTGTAACAAGTAGTTATGTCAATAGGTAAACGTAAATAAGTCAATCAAACAGACATTTAGTATATAAGATTTGGATCATCTTAAGTGAGTTGAGAGTAAAGTAAGAAAATGAGCGCTTGTTATTTTAACACACTCATAATTTGTGTTGCATGTGCATGTAATAATTGAATTATTCATCAATGGTTGATATTAATTACACCAGACTCTAAATTGCTCACTTTAAAGGAGTTACATACTAGAATACAAGTGTTTCTCAATTGAAATATATCTGTAGTGTTTTATTTGTGATAAAGTATTTATAATCTATGAATCACATTTCACTGATACGTAGGCACTGATCATAATTTGAGAAAACGAAAGTGATTCAATGTAACCATACGCATTGGTGTCGTGTTGGTGTTCGTGTTGGTGTCGGACACCGGACATACCTTCATTATGAAGAGTGCTACAACTATAACTTTATAGGAGCGAATAGATAAGCTAATTAAGGTACTTTCTGAAAAATTGAGATGCAGGGTAAAATTTGAACTTAGGAGAAGGAAAGTTTTTTATTTTTTTTATTTTTTATAACAGTTGATATTTTTTTCTTTTCAGAAGTGCTTGCATTCGAGTTTATCTGAACTGTTTCTTAAATCTTGTTCACGTGCCTGTTTTGTTTGTTATGGAATAGTGAATTTATTTTTTATGTTTTTATTTAATTGGAGACATACATTTATGGTTACAGAGATGCATTCTCAGCCGCATCAGTTTCAAATCAGCAGCAAGCTGAAGAGGCAGTTCCGATCATATCAAGATTTATCAATGCTTGCAGTGTGGAGCAGATTCGGTTGGCGCCAGAAAAATGTACTCGCTTTTTGTGTTGAAATATTGGGATTTCAATCTTGCGTTATTGAGCTTGTTTACTATTTACCCACAGAATAATGTTTCACCATCTTACCATATAACATATACAAGTTTTAAGAACAAACATCTTGATGTGGAAAGATGGCTGGATATTTGTGAAAAATCTGTTGTGACGTCATTTTATACTTATTTTCTGTGTTACTGTTTCCTTCCATGTCCGAGTCTCTTTGCATTAAATGTTGACAAAGTTGTTTACAGAAAAGCTGACATTGGAGAAGTTATTTTAAGAATAATAGAATTTTTTCAAAGGAGTTTTCATTTGAATTGGAGGAACTAGAAAGGCGACATGTTGTCCCCTTTCTAGTCCCTCCAATTCATGGATAAGTTTTCTCTTAAAATATTTTTGAAAGAATACATGGTGTCTATTACTCAGTCCATTAAAAGTTTTAGATTATGATAACTTAAACACAGCCTTTGATGTCTTTTTATTATTATTTTAATGTATCTTGAGTTCTGGATTGGTTATACTTATAGGTGTTATGCTCATACAAGAATTACCGTTTCTTTTTGTGATTTTGTTTTTTATTTGTTGTTTTTGGCTGTTGTAGTTGTATCTGTTTGCAAGAGGTTGAAGGTCCTAGTAACGCTGCTGGAAGCTCCTATACGTGGGGTGGCTCCAATGTTCACTGCTCTTCGGAAACTTCAAGTCTCCACTGAGCATTTGACTCCCCTGCATGCAGAGTTTCTTATGCTTTGCTTGTTGGCAAAATGCTACAAAACTGGTCTATCCATATTGGATGATGATGTTTTTGAAGTAGACCATCCGCGAGACCTTTATCTCTATTGTTATTACGGGTGCGTTGCTTTCTTCTTTTCTTTTGAGGTAGAAAAGATAGATGTAGGATTTGTTCATATATTTCAGTATTGCATTTTAGTTATAGAATATACTGTAATTTCTTCAACATACTCGACTTGTTCTCCACTTCTTTCTCAATAAAATGTAGGTAGTTCTGTTTTTCACATTAGTGCAATGCTTGTGAATCTTGCATATGTTATTTCACTTGTAAGTTAATGGGAGTTGAAACTTGGAAGGGGAAAAAGTAAAAAAGAAATGAATTTCACATTAGTGTAATGCTTGTGAATCTTTCATATGTTATTTCACTTGTAAGTTAATGGGAGTTGAAACTTGGAAAGGGGAGAAGTAAAAAAGAAATGAAAGGGGAGGAACGAGAAGAGTATATAAATTTAATTAATAAGTTTCTTTCCCCCTGTTTGATGTTTGAAGTCCTCCTCGAAAGTCGTCTAAATTGGTGGCATTTTAAAAAGTGAAATGTTATTTAAAATTGATAAGGGAGGCTTTGATTTCTTTGCAAATGGGTTTGAGTCCCGTTATGCCCCACAGCCCTGGTTCCCAGGTGGGCTGGCTGCACACTAGTTCTCAAGTTAAATCCTAGGTAACTTTGCAATGATAGCGTCATTCACTGCATATGGAGGGCAGGCTTCAACGCCTAATACGAAATTGTTAGGTAGCTGTAGACTGAGATATTGTATTCTCTGTTTCATACTTCTTTGATTTCTATCATAATCTTTTTGTTCTCCTCCCAACTGCTTTTGGTCTTGATTATTTTAGGACAATTTAAACCAAGTTATCCAGGGTTTTTTGTTCTTGCTGCTGAAATTAAGTACCCATTTTTAAAACACAACTGTGTTGTATTAGGTACAGCTGTAAATGAAAAGATAAAAATTCACATGCTTTCTTGATTTTGTTTTAAAAAGAACTTGCATCAAACTTAGGAATGTGGGATTTTCATATTAACTTTAAAAATCTAGAAACTAACCAAACCTTACATGCGTGAGTTTGAGCAAGTGTATCTGTATGGTAGGTCAGAATATATTGTTGATCTTAGAAACTATGATGTCAATTACGGTGGCGGATACACATGTTGATCTCTATCATTGACCAAGGGCAATGGTCTTTTCTTTAACTGAGTTTATGAAAGATTCTGTATTGTAGTTCAACTCCCAAGGCCATTTCTAAGGAAAAGTCAGTATGTGCATTTACTTCCATTGCAGTTTTCTAGTCTTCATTTGATCTCCATCTTTTAGACTCTGTAGCTTCCTGCAAATGTATTTTTTTTTCTTTTCCTGCAAATGTATTCAAATGAAATGAAATGGGATTTGATAGCCGAATTATTCTATTAGTTAATATTTTGATTATTATTAAATTGAAAAGTGCATCTAGTAAATGATGAGTACATTGAATAGCTAAACCAACATTTTGGTGATTCAGTTAATGCTGTTTCATAAGTTCTTAGTGAGGAATTTGCATACAGATTACACTGTTTTTTTAATGGCTCGGACTACGGTGTCTGAGTTTTTACTTTATTATTGTTAGGAGCATAAAGTATCTTATAATATCTTTTATATTACATTAGAATATCTTATTTTATTTCCTAGGATCTTTTATAATCACGCAGTATCTTAAACTTTCTTAGGATTTTATATTAATTGGATATTATTATTTTGGTTCATTTCTTGATCTCCCTATTTAGGACCAGAATGTTGTATCCCTCCCTATTATAAATAGGGTTTAGTCTTAGTCTTTTGTATTTAGTCAACATCCAACATATTTCATCATAATGATATTTCTTATTGTTTTCTCTCCCTTTCATCTAAAATCTCTCAACTTTAACACTCACAGAGGTATGATATGCATCGGACAGAAGCGCTTTCAGAAAGCATTGGACCTTCTTCATAATGTAAGTAATCATGAATAATTGCAACTTGTATAGCCTGTGTTTCATGACCTTGTTCTAATATCAACCCTTAGTTTCGGCAATGTTTGTAGTAGCTAACAGGTAATATTTTGTAGGTTGTAACTGCTCCCATGACTATGATGAATGCTATAGTTATTGAAGCTTACAAAAAATATATATTGGTTTCTCTCATTCGTCATGGACAGGTAAGCCTTTATATCATTTCTTGCTTCTAAGTGATAAATTGTTTGTCTCATTTCTTTGAGATTTCAGTGGAGTTGTTTCCCTATGCATCCCAGTCAAAATACCGTCTTAAGTAACATAGGGCAGTCGTTCATCTTTAGATTTTTTTCTCATTTTGACTAATTTACACAGTGAAGTTGTTTCCCCATGCATCTCAGTCAAAATATCGTCTTTAGTAACATAAGGCAGTCGTTCATCTTTAGATTTTTTTTCTTTCTCATTTTGACTAATTTACACGTTATATTGTGAGGTTCTATCTTTGTGATTAATCAGCTAACCTGCTATGTGTTGGGTGGCAGTTCTCTACCAGTCTTCCCAAGTATGCTTCTCCGCTCGCTCAAAGAAATCTGAAACTCTTTTGTCAGGTATGACTTCAATTTAGTCGAGGCCAGAAAAAAATAGGAAGCCGTTAACCTTCTTTGAACAAATATTCACATTGATGTTCTTTTGTAAAATATTTTGAGCACATTTTAATATTATACGCTGAAAAACCAGTGCTAATTACACACTAAAACAGTGATATGCACATACGGAAAAAAAATGAAATATTCTAGCCTTAATATTATTTACAACTTTCACTCGGTTGCTTCGATTCTCTGACTTTGTATTTGGCCGTGAGAGCTTTTAACATTAATAAAAGCATTTTTAACTGATTTCGCTGAGGCTTTGAGTTTTCAATGGAATATGGACAAGAAAACTGTTTGTTTTACTATATTTCTGTTTATGATCTGAACATATACTGTGAGTGAGGTGCGATGATGTTTCTGGTCATAAGAGTTTTGTTTATCCAACCTCTTATACTCTGGAGACCGAAGGTCATCTGACCCTTGTACATAGGATTTTTGGAATCTGTCATTACCAATGAGTAGCCCCTACCACAGTATGCTCGCTCTAGTGTTTCCTCTTCTAGGTTGCTGTTTTGCAGAGACCACCAATCTTAGAAGTTAGATTCCATTTGTGGCTTCCCTCAGTTAATTTTTTTATTCATAAACTTGATTATTTAGAATAATTTTCTTGGGTATCAACTTGAATGGGAAATGTGACTTGAATATAATCTGCCTGAAGTTAATAACTTGAGCCATGCCGACGTCCATTAATTTTTTTCTCTCATTTCAGAACCCTTGCATTGAATTGGCCCAGACTTATAACAATGGAAAAGTTGCAGAAGTAGAGGCATTTGTCAATGCAAATGCAGGCAGGTTTGAATCGGTGGGTTCCTTCTCATACTCATCTTTTATTTGAAGCATCTGGCATTGAGACTAGAAGCTTGGCTATGCACCGAGTCTAACTTCCGGTTCTAATGTTCTGCAGTATTTATCAAGCTTTCTCTGAAACTGCCTGTTTATGTGACATACTGATAGTTTATTTGTAAATTTTCTATTTTAGGATAACAACCTTGGACTGGCTAAGCAGGTTGTATCATCCATGTATAAGCGGAATATTCAGAGATTGACACAGACATACTTGACCCTTTCCCTCGAAGACATAGCTGACACAGTTCATTTAAATAGTGCCAAGGAAGCTGAAATGCATGTGCTACAAATGGTTGTCTTCATAATGATTTTACTTTTTTGCTTCATTTTCATGTAGCATCAAAATTTACAATTAACAACATACTTCTGATCTACAGATTCAGGATGGTGAGATATATGCAACAATCAACCAGAAGGATGGAATGGTGAGATTCTTAGAGGATCCTGAGCAATACAAAACCTGTGAAATGATTGAGCATATTGATTCATCAATCCAGAGGTATGATTTTGGTTTGTTCAAACTAAGCTCACTATGTTCAATGCCTTTCCTGTACTACCTGATATGACAATCAACAAGTTTCACCTGAAAATTTCAAATGAAAATATGCTGCCAAAAAAGTTTTTAATTAATTATTTGATGGTACTTAATGTTCAGAATAATGGCACTGTCAAAGAAACTAACTGCGACGGACGAACAAATTTCATGTGATCAGTTGTACTTGTCCAAGGTGAGTGTTCAATTGTTTTCATTATGTTATCTGAACATGCATATAGAAGGGTTAAATATGTTTAGTCCCCATAAAGTTACCAACTTTCGTTTTTAGTCCCTGTAATATTACCAACTTCCATTTTTAGCCCCTATAAAGTGTCTTTAGTCCTTAAAATATTTTCTATCAACAGCATGGTGCCTCCTGTTAAATTCCAGCCTATGTGGCTAACAGAAGTCCACATGGTACTTGCCACATTGACTTTTTACTGATGTGGAAGGTTTCTAATTTATTAACACTTTTTTTATTAATTTAATCAGTTATTAAATATTGTGATTTACAATTTTTAAGATAAAATATCTCAAATTTTTCCCAATTCAATCGCGTGAACGTGGTCCCAAGGAGAATACCTAATGAACTCAAGGCCTTAAAAACTATATATGATGGTCCTGGGAGTGTTCTAACCAGTTTGCGATGAAATTCGGAGAAAAAACGTATGGACGGAAATATATTTTAGGGACTAAATGTTGATGAAAACTTTTTATATGGACAAAAAGTGAAAGTTGGGAATTTTATAGGGATTAAAACATATGTAACACTATGGAATTGTCATTTACAAGAGTGATTGTTTTCAGGTTGGAAGAGAGAGACAAAGATATGATTTTGATGACTATGATGTTCCAACAAGATTCAACATTTAAGATTAGGGTACCTGTTCATAGTGGTGTGAATGATTGAAGTAGATCTGTATCATTGACCTTTTCCTTTTACTATTAGTTTATTTGGATCTGTTAGTTAGGGAGTGTTTTTATTTTGCTCCCAAATGGGATTAACTTGGTGGATGTTGAATTGTCTTATCAACTGCTTAAGAACTTTGATTCATTTTTGCACATTCATGTATGCTCTGCTGGCTTAGCGCATGAGATTTCATGAAGTTCATCATCTTCATGATGAAGATGGATAGAAAACTTGATGGAGAAGAAAGAGAAAAATGCAGAAAATATATCTTTGTTATTGAATGAATAGAGTTGGTTACGTTTCAACGATATATAGAAGCTATGAAACCTAACTAACTCTAATAGATTCCAACTATATGACAGCCGTCTCTAACAAACTCTTAAGGAGAAATGCTACTCTAAGTAAGGTATATGATAAGAGAAGCTTAGGACACAAGTTAACTTACTATGCAAGTTAACTATTATACAACCAGTGGATCTGAAGTTTAACACCCTCCCTCAAGCTTAGCAAGATTTAAATCAAACATGTTAAGCTTGGATATAAAAGAAGTAAAACTCTTAGGTGGTAGAGGCTTGGTAAAGAAATCTGCAAGTTGTGCTTGAGATTTGACAGGAAGAAGTTTGAAGACTCCTTGTTGCAACTTTTCCCCGACAAAATGACAATAAATTTTCAAATGCTTTGTCCTCTCATGGAACACATAATTACCAACAATGTGGATAACACTTTGATTAACACAATAGAGGATTGGTGGCTTATGGCATGTGATTCTCAAGTCTTGCATCAAGTAGAGTAGCCACTGTAATTCACAACTAGCAAAGGATAATGCTCGATACTCAGCCTCTGAAGAACTTCTGGAAACAATATGTTGCTTCTTTGCTCTCCATGAAATTAATGAAGAACCTAGGAAGAAACAATACCCTGATGTGGATCTTCTCGTGTCTAAGCAACCTGCCCAATCTGCGTCAGTGAACCCAAGTAATTGCAAGTTTGAATCTCTTTTGAATATTAACCCTCTTCCTGGTGAACCTTTGAGGTATTTGACAACCCTACATGTTGTTTCATAATGAGTAGTAGTAGGTGCTTGAAGGAATTGACTTGATTGCTGGGTGACAAAAGCTATGTCAGGTCTTGTAGTTGTAAGGTACAATAGCTTCCCTACTAATCTTCTGTAGCTGAGGATATCTTCAAAAGGCTTAGTGGTGTCTTGATGTAACTTGACAGATGGGTCAAGAGGAGTATTGACTGGTTTGGAGGCCATAAGTCTAGTATCTTTTAATAAATCCAGACAATATTTCCTTTGACAAATGCTCATGCCAGTTTTATAGTGTGCTACCTCTATGCCCAAGAAATATTTGAGTTTACCAAGGTTCTTAATTTTGAACTCAGCATCCAAAAGAGCTTTTATTTTATCAATCTCAGTCATTGAGTTTCCTGCTAAAATCACATCATCCACATAAACTAAAAGAGCAGTGAAACTGGTGTATGTGTTAAGAGTAAAAAGAGAATGATCTGCATTAGATTGCTTGTAACCTTGAGAAACTAGAAAATCAGTCAGCTTTTCATACCATTTTTTGTTAGCTGCTTTAAACCATATAGAGATTTTAGTAACTTGCAAACTTGATTTGGCTTTGGACCAGTAACTCCTTGTGGTACTGACATATAGACTTCTTCATGGAGATCTCCATGTAAGAAAGCATTATTTACATCTAGTTGATGTAAATGCCATGAATGAATACAAGCTAATGCCAGTAGAGTTATGACAATGGTTATCTTGGCCACATGAGAAAAAGTGTCAAAAAAATCAAGTCCCTCAACTTGATTGTAGCCTTTAGCTACCAATCTGGCCTTGTACCTCTCTATAGTGCCATCTGCCTTATGCTTCACTTTATACACTCATTTGCTTCCAATAAGCTTAATGTTTGGTGGTGCATCAACAAATGTCCATGTTTTGTTTTGCTTCAAGGCTTCAAGTTCAAAATTCATAGCCTTTACCCAACATTCTTGTGTACTTGCTTCCTTATAGTTGTTGGGTTCAGAAGTACCAGTAATAGACAAAGCAAAACTTCCATGTGAAGCAGAGAGGTTATCAAGGGAATGAAAATGATTAATAGGATAGAGTATACCTGAAGATTTTTGATCAACTGATTCTTTTGAAATACTGCATATGTAATCTGATAGGTGTTGAGGTTTGTGGATGGTTCTGCTGGATTTTCTGATTGTGATGGGTTGGTTTTCAGGCAAGGTAATGTCAAGTAAGGGATTATCATTTACTTTAGAAGATGAATCAAGTTCAGAGGGGAAATGGTTTTGATTTTGGTGAGGTTGAGGTTGGTCAGGTGCATTAGAATGTGGTTCAGGATCAATATCAAGATTTGTGTGATGACTAGAATGGTATGCCCAATGAAAAGGAGGATTGGGATTGTGATATGGTAATATGTGCTCATGATATGTGACATGTCTAGAAACAAATATTGACTTTGTGTTCAAATCAAGTAGTACAGATCCTTTGACACCTTGCTTGTATCTTAAGAAAAGACTCTTTCTAGCTCTAGGATCAAGTTTGGTTCTATGAATCTGTAAAGTAGATGCATAACAAAGACATCCAAAAACTTTAAAATCACTTAGATCAGGAATCTTTATCAAATCTAAGAAAGAAAGGAGATTTATTTTGTAACAAAGGACTAGGAATACGATTGATTAGATAAGTGGCATTGCAAGACTGCATAAGACCAAAAATGTTTAGGTAGTTTGGACTTGAAACAATAAGGCTCTGGCAACATTGAGTATATGTTGATGTTTTCTTTCCACCCTCCCATTTTGTTGGGGGGTTTCAACACAACTAGCATAGAAAACTCATGACCATTATCCGTCCTTATAGTTTTAACAATGTACTAGAATTGAGTTTCAATCATGAGAATGAATTTTTGAACTAAATTTGTGACTTCAGATTTGGATTTACAAAGAATAACCCAAGTAAAATGACAATAATCATCAAGAGCAGTAATTAAATATTTGTGACCATGAACATATTAAATAGAAAGGGGACCCCAAATATCAAAATGAATCCATTCATAACATTGAGAAGCTTTATTATTGCTAAGTTTAAAAGGCAACTTCCTATGTTTAGAATGACATATATCACAAACAGAATCTTTATCTATGGTTACAAAAGGAAATTTATGATGTAAACTAAGTAATCTATGATTATAAAGGTGGCCTAGCCTAAAATGCCAAAGAGCTTCTTGAGGTATGATAGTAGAATGAGGTTGAATCTGAGATGAGGCTATGGTGGCTTGAGGTCTTTGTGTGGAAAGGAAATACAATCCTTCAATTAAATCAGCCAAACCAATCATCTTCAAGCTCCTCTTTTCCTGAATTAAACATTTATCATTATCAAAAGTTACTATGTAGTCATTATCTAAACATAGTTTTGGAACTGATAGTAAATTCAAATTGAAATCAGGCACAAAAAGTACACTCTTTGCAACTAAACCAAGAGAGAATTGTATTGTGCCAGAAAATCTTGCTATGGCCATGTTACCATTAGGTAACTTAATATGAACAGGAGTGATTGATGCATAAGAATAAAAAAAATCTCAATGATGAACAAATATGATCACTTGCACCAGAATCAACAATCCATGATCCAATATTGGAATGATTCAAGGAATAGGAAAACTTAGTTGTACCTGATGTCACATGTGAAACTAGATTAACCTTGCTAGAGGATGTTGATTAATTAGCAGCAAATCCTGAAGATTGGAGCAAATTCACCAATTGTTCATACTGGTCTTTGGTGAAACCATAGGATTCAGTTCCTCTCATACTTCTTGAATCATTTATGTCTTCCCTTTC
Organism: Medicago ruthenica; assembly: GCA_018208015.1. NCBI lineage: Eukaryota > Viridiplantae > Streptophyta > Magnoliopsida > Fabales > Fabaceae > Medicago > Medicago ruthenica. The sequence continues at coordinate 48,757 of WNNG01000376.1, forward strand.
TTCATTCATCTCAAGAGAAGAGTGATTTGCCATAGCAGAATTTTTACCAAAATTTGGAGGAAAACCATGTTTCCTATAACAAGTGTCAATATTGTGACCATTTCTACCACAAAAGGAACAAGTATGGTTCTGATTTGAAGAGAAGGAAGGACCATTACCACGTCCTCTACCTTGGGGTTTCCCATAAGAAGCAGAATTGATGAGAATTATGGATTCATCAGTTACAGATGAAATTTTGAACTGTCTCTCATATTGCATAACCATGGAGAAAATCTTGTTGAGATTAGGCAAAGGATTCATCAACAAGATTTGAGATCTAACCATATCAAAAGAATCATTCAAACCTGGTTAAAAATCGAATTGAACGTGTACTTTTGTGTTGGTGTTTGGCATTTACTCAGACCAGTGACACAAACACAATGGTGAGGGCAAGCACACACATGAGTAGGAAGATAAGCTTCAAGTTCTTCCCAAAGAACTTTCAAAGCAGTAAAAAATTCAGAAACAGAACGAGAATCTTGCTTCAAACCAAAGATTTTGCACTGCAATTCAGAGATGCATATGTAATCACATTGAGAGAAGCAGTTCTTTGAGCTCGTTCCAAACGTCAATGGCGTTTTCAAGGAAGACGATGCTCTGAGCAATTGACTCCTCCACTGAATTCATAATCCACGAATGAATAAGCATGTTGCACCGATTCCAAGCTTTGAAGCTTGGATCAAACTCCATTGGAACTGGTTTTGAACCAGTCAACAAAATCAAACTTGTTCTTGGCGCCAAGTGCTCTTCGCATAGATCTCGCCCAAGAATGATAATTGGAATGATTCAACACCGGTGAAATTGAAACTGAAGAAGGTCCATTAGAAGCATGAACAAAGTATACATTTCCAGGTTGTTGAGACGGATCTTGAATCAGAGCCACCACATTTACCCCGCCATTAACGACGGTGTTACCACCTCCACCTCGCACCATGATGAAAAGGAATCAACAAGAAAGAAGACGAAGAAAGAAGAATCGATGCGCAGCAGAGCTCAAAAGAGCTCTGATACCATCATGAAGTTCATCATCTTCATGATGAAGATGGATAGAAAACCAGAAAACTTGATGAAGAAGAAAGAGAAAAATGCAGAAAATATATCTTTGTTATTGAATGAATATAGTTGGTTACGTTTCAGCTATATATATAGAAGCTATGAAACCTAACTAACTCTAATAGATTCCAACTATATGACAGTTGTCTCTAACAAACTCTTAAGGGGAAATGCTACTCTAAGTAAGGTATATGATAAGAGAAGCTTAGGACACAAGTTAACTTGCATAGCAAGTTAACTATTATACAACCAGTGGATCAGAAGTTTAACAAGAATTATCTATTATTTTAGTATAATGTTTCAAAACTTAAATTCATAAAAACTAAGTTAATAGTATAATTTTTTTTGGACTTCGGTTATATAAAAGTAAATTCAAATTGAATTAAACTAGTATTGTATATACAGATTTAAGATAAGGTTTTGAGTTAGAGACATGTTTATATATTGGTGTCATTGAAAAAAGATAAGTATTTATGTTACTTGTTTTGTTGTTGGTATCATATTTATTTTGGTGTAATAGAAAAAGTGAGGTATTTGGCATAAAAGAAGTGATACGACACATTGTGAATAAAAAATTAACAACGGTTAAGAACAAAATATCATACACGATATTCAGGTTTAATACATAACAGAGAACACATGAAACATCGACCAATATTTTAGCGCATAGTTGAAGACAACTCGAAACACTTAGGTTCCTGATTATTATTTTTTGATATAAACTTAGGTTCCTAATTTGAACTTTATTTATTTAATACAGGCAAATTAGAACCTGTCCTTGGTTCAAACACTCCCTTTGATTTGGGAACTATATCCAGATTGCACATCATAGCGCCTATTCCATAGCATCACACCACCATACTTAGGTGAAGACTTAACAATAGGCAGCAATTGATTTCTTAGATCCTGTGCTGTCACAAAACCACCCATTGGAGCTGCCATAGATGAGGCAGCAGGAAGTCCAACAAAAACCTTTTTAGTAGACATAGAATTGATCCACTGGCTCCATGAATTCTTAAAGTTAGTTGGATTGTTTGAAATAAAGTTACAAGCATTAGGACTATTGTAAAATTGAACCCAAACATAGTCAAAAAGTCCAGTATTAATTGCCTTTTGAAGTATATTATCTTGAAAGATACACAATGGAGCAGCAGTTAAGTAAAACTTTTTTCTAGAATTTGATTTATAATGATCGTTTAGCTTTAAAGCAAGTGTTGCATAGTGGAGGTTACTACCTCCTTCAATATCAAAATCCACTCCATCTAGTATAGCATCACCAAAAGGTCTAGAGGGTGAATTACCTCCCAAAAAGTTGTTCCAAATGTAGTCAGCAAGTTGACTAGCTTCATCTGGTGATGAAAAAGAGTATGTGTTCTTATATTCACCACCAATGGAAAGCATAACCTTAATGCCTCTACTCTGACAAATATTTATGCTATCTCTCAAATTTTGGCAATTGGGTGGGACACAATGGCCAGCTAGATTTAACTGTGGTTGACGACCACTTCCAAAAGTTGAGAGGAATGCTATGTTTACTATTTTGAAGAGACCAGTGTTGCATGTGTCTCTCAAAGCTCCATCACCATTGTCTTGGCCCCAATAAATTACTAGATCTCCTGCATTTGTTGATTGGAAAAACAAGGTGAGTGAAATTGAAAGGAGAAGAAGTAAAGGATAAGAATATTTGTTGCTCATAGTGACTCTAGTTTATAAGTCTTGTTAGAAGTTCCATATGGTCGATACTAATATATAGAGGCTTGCAATGGAACTTGCAAGGAAAGTTACACAAGATTTAGGGGTGACAAAGCGGGTCTGATCCGTCGGGCCATCCTGTTTAACCCGCCATTTCAAGCGGGCCTGGATGAGGTTTTGAGCCCATCCCCTATAGTTGGTCCGCCCCATTTAACCCGCTGAAAAAAACGGGTCGTGACAGGATGGGGCGAACTGGCCTGCGGACTCATTAAAAAATATTTATTTAATTTTTATTGTACTAATAGATAATAAGTGACCTAGTGTTTAAGTTTTTTCTAAAAATAATTGGACAATTACTTTTCTCTTTACGTCGAAATAAAATGGAAATAAAATAATTATGAGAAAATAAAAACAACTTTTTATAATGTTAACATACTTTTTTTAATAACATGTGTCAGAAAAAAGGATTTTGAAAAAAATTGTTAAGTGGGTCATCCCGTCAACCCGTCTCTTGGTGAGGTAGGGTGTGTGTTTGAGCCTTACCGCCTCAAGTTGGTCCGTCCCGCCCACCCCGTTTTCGACGGGCTAATAGTGGGTCGGGCCTAAAAAGGTGGGTTGGCCCGCATTGCCTATCATAAAGATTCTTGGTTTCAATCATATCCTTATTGGTGGGGCCCGGTCACTCTTCCTTATAATGACAAAGATCATATTTCATCAAAAAAATAAAAAGACAAAGACCTTGACTTTAGATAAATGCACCTAAGTCGTGGACATCAAAAGTTATATATTTTTATGCATAGGAAAGTTGAGTTACATTATAGCAAATTTGCACGAGCTTTACTGCTTCCATTCTTTGTACCGTGGATAGAAAAGAGAATGCTGTATATATTTACTTGATTACCTTACTTCATAAAGATCAATCAATATATTGGCAAGAGGTTGACCTTGTAATCTTTGTTATCTTAAGAGATAAAATTTGAATTTCTTCAAACACAGTTGTAAATGCTAGTTATTTCTACTTTGATTAACAATAATTTCACTCTTACCTTCCTTCAAAAAAAAAATTCACTCTTACCTATTTTTTTGAATAAAATATTCAAATCGGGTTCAAACTACACTAGAAAGTCTGTGAGCTAATAACTTCAAACCCTTTTGTAGGGATGTCAATTGGACCCAGACATATCAGGGTGCCTGTAAAAAAATTCTTCAATGAGTAGGGTAATAATTCACACCATGCCTCTTCTTCAAGATATTACAATGGAGATATGAAGTATTTTTACCAGTGATGAATATGGCGACATCATCGTGTGGGAGCCATCTAATTCGGGTACCTATACCACTATATCAGTCTATTATCGCTTAACCTTTCTACCAAGCCCTAATTCGAATGAGGTTATGAGTTGGTCTCGGTCTCTCGGAAGCTCAAATTCCCCGGCAATGTTTATCATTTTACGTGGATTATTATGCATGGGAAGCCTGCCTATAAATCAGGTTCGGTGTTCACATCATATATCGCCAAATGCTTCTTGTTATAGACATGATGCTTCATGAAAAACCATTTTTGTACAAAGGTGAGGCAAATTTGGCACAATCTCAAGATTTAGAATGTTCCTTATGAAGATGATCTTCATTTATGGCTATTTCTCATTGGATGTTGGTTTATTTTGAAATTTAGAAATGGTGAAGCTTTTTCCGTCATTAGTCACCTTCTTGGATACATTCTTAGCCAAACATACTCTCTATAATTGCACTAAGAAGGTTTTTGGTGGTCCTTTTTCTATCCTTGCTTCTATGCTGGTTTCTTAGAACCCCCTCTCCAAATAATATGATTAAAGTTAATATTGATGTTAGCTCGATTGGTAGCTCTGACAAATCAGGTTTTGGGGGTTTATCAAAAACTCGGTTGGTGGTTGGATTACTGACTTTGCGGGGAGCTGTGGGTATACGACTAATATTAATGTTGAGCTTTGTGCTATTTGTATAGGTTACATATCACTTGGGATCTTGGTTTTAGAGACATCATTTGTGAGTCAGATTCTCAAACGACATTGACGTTTATCAAGGACAAGTTCTACTTACTCATCCCTGCGCTCCTCTTATTGATAACATTCATTCTTTTATGTTGAGAGATTGGAATGTTGTGTTGGCTCATACCAGCGTGAAGAAAACTATTGTGCATATTGATTCGTTAAATTAGGTGTTTCGCTTTCTCATGAGTTTGTGATTATTCCAAATTGTCCATCTTTTTTATCAAGTTATTGTTTAGGATGCTCAGCTCCTTCGCTTGTAGTTTTTTATTTCTTGTTTTTGTTAAATTATTTCCCATTGATTAAAAAAAATACCTCGTGCATTAAAATAATGCTCAAGGGACAAAGCCTCTATAGTCGACATATGTTGTTAGTCAATATTTTGACTAGTGTATGAATCACTCATGTTGACTTTAATATAATTTTTAAGTATTGATCCCTTTAATAATAGATGTTGACATTGTTGTTACTATCTTTGGAAGTTAGGTGATGTGAGCCATTGCTTTTGCAGTTGAGAGGGAAACTTCTTACAAAAGGACGAAGACCAAGACCTTTCACCCATTGTCCTAAATGCAAAATCAATCACAATATGAAAAAATATATGATGTATTATTGTTGAACAATGCATAGTCCTTAATACAGACAGAGCCATGTGAATGTGGAGAATTTGTTATGTTATCGAAATAAGAGACAAAGAAATTATCTCATTTCCCCAGAGAAAAAAAAAAAAAGTTATCTCATTTGGCATACGTGACTTGCGTTCATTCTACTTTCTCTTTGAGTAAATAATCATTTTGAACCATGAAATTATAAATATAATAATATACTAACAATATATAAAAGTCGAAGTACAGCAAAATTTCATAATCGTCCTTATTAAAACTCATGATGTCTTTAATTTTATGTGCATAATGGTCATTGTGCAAAATTTAATTTATTTGTTTTTGAAAAATTAATTACAGATAATGTTTATCACAAATGTAACCAATTTACAGGATAAATATGAAACTAATTTATTTGTTTTTTAAAAAATTAATTACGGATAATTGTCATATCTACTAACATCTACTAATTTATCTACTAACAATATATAAAAGTCGAAGTACAACAAAATTTCATAATCGTCCTTATTAAAACTCATGATCTCCTCCTTAATTTTATGTGCATAATGGTCATTGTGCAAAATTTAATTTATTTGTTTTTTAAAAATTAATTACAGATAATGTTTATCACAAGTGTAACCAATTTTCACAGATAACTATGAAACTAATTTATTCGTTTTTTAAAAAATTAATTACAGATAATTGTCATATCTACTAACATCTACTAATCTATCTACTAACAATATATAAAAGTCGAAGTACAACAAAATTTCATAATCGTCCTTATTAAAACTCATTATCTCATTAATTTTATGTGCATAATGGTCTTTGTGCAAAATTTAATTTATTTGTTTTTTAAAAATTAATTACAGATATTGCTTATCACAAGTTTAACCAATTTCCACGGATAACTATGAAACTAATTTATTTGTTTTTTAAAAAATTAATTACGGATAATGGTCATATCTACTAACATCTACTAATCTACTAACAATATATAAAAATCAAACTACAACAAAATTTCATAAGCATCCTTATTAAAACTCATTATCTCCTTAATTTTATGTTCATAATGATCATTTTGCAAAATTTAATTTATTTACTTTTTAAAAAATTAATTACGGTGAATGTTCATCACAAGTGTAACCAATTTCCACGTCTACTAACGATATATAAAAATCAAAGGACAACAAAATTTCATAATCGTCCTTATTAAAACTCATTATCTTCTTAATTTTATGTGCATAATGATCATTTTGCAAAATTTAATTTATTTGTTTTTAAAAATTAATTACGGATAATGTTCATCACAAGTGTAAGCAATTTACACGGATAACTATGAAACTAATTTATTTATTTTTTGAAAAATTAATTACGGAAAATTTTCATATCTACTAAAATCTACTAACAATATATAAAAATCAAAGTACAACAAAATTTCATAATTGTCCTTATTAAAACTCATGATCTCTTTGATGTCAATATATTGAAAATAGTCGCGAATTTTCAAAATTTTATCATATCGACTATCACATATCGGTACATACAAATTTTCTTCTGCGTATATAAGCATATAAAATCCTCTACGAGTGCGGTTTAAATATTTAACAGTGTTTTAAATATAACATAAATTTTTTTTTAAAAGACACATTACATTAATGTTGATGTTTTGAAAATAGTCATGAGTTTCCAAAATTTTATCATATCGACTTTCTCATATATGTATATAAAAATTTGTTTCAGCAGATATAAACATTTAAAATCTGCAACGGGAGCGGTGCAAACATTGAACAGTGTTTTGCATATAAAATAAAATTTATTTAATATACACACTACATTAATGTTGATATTTAGAAAATAGTCACGAGTTTCAAAAATTTTATCATATCGACTTTCCCATATATGTATATGAAAATTTGTTTTTGCAGATATAAACATTTAAAATCTACAACGAGAACGGTGCAAACATTGAACAATGTTTTGCATATAAAATAAAATTTAATCAATAGAAACACTGCATTAATGTTGATATTTTGAAAATAGTCACGAGTTTTCAAAATTTTATCCTTTCGCCTATCACATATCGATACATACAAATTTTCTTCTGCATATATAAGCATATAAATTCATCAACGAGTGCGATTTAAATATTTAACAGTGTTTTAAATATAAAATAAAAATTTATTTAATAGACACATTACATTAATGTTGATATTTTAAAAATAGTCATGTGTTTCCAAAATTTTATCATATCGTATTTCTCATACATGTATATAAAAATTTGTTTATTTATATATTAGTACATAAAATCAGCAGCAGGTGCGGTGCAAACATTGAACAATGTTTTGCATATAAAATAAAAAGTTATTTAATAGAAACACTACATTAATTTTGATTTTGAAAATAGTCATGAGTTTTCAAAATTTTATCATATCGACTTTCTCATATGTGTATAAAAAAATTTGTTTCTGCAAATATAAACATTTAAAATCTGCAACAGTAGCGGTGCAAATATTGAACAGTGTTTTGCATATAAAATAAAATTAATTTAATAGACACACTACATTAATGTTGATATTTTGAAAATAGTCACGAGTTTCCAAAATTTTATCATATCGACTTTCTCATACATGTATATAAAAATTTGTTTATTTAGATATTAGTACATAAAATATGCAGAAGGTGCGATGCAAACATTGAACAATGTTTTGCATATAAAATAAAAAGTTATTTAATAGAAACGCTACAATAATTTTTATTTTGAAAATAGTCATTCATTTCCAAAATTTTATCATATCGACTTTCTCATAAATGTATATAAAAATTTGTTTCTGCAGATATAAACATTTAAAATCTACAACGGGAGCGGTGCAAACATTGAGCAGTGTTTTGCATATAAAATAAAATTTATTTAATAGACACATTACATTAATGTTGATATTTTGAAAATAGTCACGAGTTTAAATTTTTTTATCATATCGACTTTCTCATATATGTATATAAAAAATTATTTATGCAGATATAAACATTTAAAATCTACAACAGGAGCAGTGCAAACATTGAACAATGTTTTGCATATAAAATAAAATTTAATCAATAGAAACACTGCATTAATGTTGATATTTTGAAAATAGTCACGAGTTTTCAAAATTTTATCATATCGACTATCACATATCGATACATACAAATTTTCTTCTGCATATATAAGCATATAAATCCCTCAACGAGTGCGATTTAAATATTTAACAGTCTTTTAAATATAAAATAAAAATTTATTTAACAAACACACTACATTAATGTTGATATTTTGAAAATAGTCATGTGTTTTCAAAATTTTATCATATCGACTTTCTCATACATGTATATAAAAATTTGTTTATTTAGATATTAGTACATAAAATCTGTAGTGGGTGCGGTGCAAACATTGAACATTGTTTTGCATATAAAATAAAAAGTTATTTAATAGAAACACTACATTAATTTTTATTTTGAAAATAGTCATGACTTTTTAAAATTTTATCATATCGACTTTCTCATATATGTATAAAAATTTGTTTATGCAGATATAAGTACATAAAATCTGCAATGGGTGCGGTGCAAACATTGAACAGTTTTTTGCATATAAAATAAAAAGTTATTTAATACAAACATTACAATAATTTTGATTTTGAAAATAGTCACGAGTTTTCAAAAGTTTATGTACATAAAAATTTGTTTTCGCATATATAAACAAATAAAATCCATAACTGGTGTGACTCAATTATGTAACAAATTTTTGTTTATATAAGAGAAAAAAATTAATAGAAATATTACATTAATACTCATAATTTTTATTTAATATCTATAAATATTCTACAATATTAACAATCTAATTATTTTTTATATAATTATCGCAATGTTACGTGACCCGTGCGAAAAGCACGGGTCTTTTACTAGTTTAGTCTATTAAACTAAGACTAATTTAACGGATGTTCTTTAGTTTAAAAGACTAAATTGTCATTTTGCAAATTTAAAGAACTATTTTAACTAAATCCTCACCGTCCAATTATCCACCATCATCAAAACCCACCAAACCTGCTAATTGATCGTAATTGAGTGAAGATTGACGCTATTTGTTCTATTAATTGTGATAAAAATGCAAAAAATCGCTAAAAAAATCACAAGGTTTAAAAACATATTCAAGTTGAATGAAAAATAGGAAATAACTGCATAAAAACTACAATCTAGTTTATATAATGAATATTCCGACAGTTATCAACCAAAGGTACAAAATAAAAAATTTTAAAATGAACATCCGGTAGTTATCTACCGGATGTACAATATGGAAATTTTTAAAATGAACATCCGATAGTTATCTACCGGATGTACAAAATAGGAATTTTTAAAATGAACATATGGTAGTTATCTACCGGACGTATGAAATTGAAATTTTTTTAAAATGAACATCCGGTAGTTATCTACAGTACGTGTTATTAAGGACAATTTTGGAATTTTAGGGGGTCTAAAGAGATATGGAGGGGGCCTAAAAAGAAATCTTCATACTTTTTAGGTCTGAGTCTGGCCTTATGAAAGCCCGATATGACCTACTAGCCTGTTTAAAAGTCTATTTTATATCAACATCTTTAAATAAGTAAAGTGATCTAAGGTTAAATAGACTAGCAAACTATTATTTCAATGTGATTAATCTCTCTTTTGATATTTAACATGAATATTTAAAGAACTTTGTTGTATATTATATCATATTTAAATTTTAATTTATAATAATACATTTAAATATGCGGAAAATTAATGTATACTAGCAAGCTTAAATTATTGTAAAGGTTACAAATTTATAATTTAATTCAAAGTATAAAATATAATAATTAATATTATTATTCATAGTTACCTATATAGGCCGGCCTAATAGGTCTTAGAGACTTTTTTTAATGAGATATGACATGACCTTTTAAGCTAAATAGACTTTTAAAAAACCTAAACTTTCTCTATTTAAAAAAAAAAATTTGGTCTGTCATAGACCTCTATAGACTGACCAGACCTATTCTCATCCCTTACACTAAACTCTTTCCAATCCTGCTGTTTATAGCTACACTAAGTTGGTTAGATATTGTCTTTGTTAAACTTGTACTGATGTTCTAAATTTGTAAGCTTTGCATATGCCATTTTGGATTTGATTCATCTTCATGCATTTTAATTTGGGATTCAATCAACTTTTTTTTTTCTTCCGGAAATTTATGGAATATTGCGGGAAAGAAGTTAAACACTTTTAGAAAGAAAAAAAACGACCACCTTAGCCATTTTTGACATGTCATAGATGCCACATGAGTTTTTTTTTTTTTTTTGAAGGAAGATGCCACATGAGTTAACAACCACCTCGAATGATGAATTTGTATAATGTTGCAAAAATAAAGGAACTAAGTGAATTTTTTTTAAAAAGATATATAAAATCCCAAAAAAATTTGAATCTCAAATAATATATTTCTTTAAATTTGCAAATGACAATTTAACCTTTTAAACTAAAGAACGCCGGTTAAGTTAGTCTCTTAGTTTAATAGACTAAATTATAATTGAGTTTTTCTATCATGTACAAATTTGCACACGTTAAGAAGTTTAAAATAGTAATTTTGTATTGGAACTTGTTCATTTTATATTAAATATGTAGCTTTTTAATAAATTATTGTTGTTTTTCAATAAAAAGTTACTACTTCTAATTGCTTTAACATGTGCACTATTACACATGTTAGACAAACTCATTATAATTTCACAAGTTTAAAGAACGCTTACATTTTTCAACAATAATACATCATATGATTGGTGGGGGATTTTTTCAAATTGTGATTTTGCATTTAGGTCAAGTGGTAAAAGGTATGGTCTTCATCCTTTTGTAGGAGTTTCCCTCTCCGATGCAAAGCAAAAATGGTTCACATCACCTACTTTTAGATCAACAATGGTGACGATTGACGACCATACTCCCCATCGATCAAGAGGGGTGTTTCATACACTAAACAAAGTAGGTGGAGTTTAACATGGGAAAAGAAATTTTTTTCCCATCATGGAAAAGTTTAACCACAGTCATTGATTTAATAGTTTTTTATTCGGATGGCTAAGATCTATTACCTGTTAAGGGTTGTTACTTTTTGATGGGTATTGTGAGACAAAAAAGTGGACCCCGCCAAATGATTAAATGACAATTTTGCATTTGTTTGATTTATTGGTTTTTTTTAATAAATCATGGGTCTTTGCAATTAGAAGAGAGTGTCCATGCCACTTTTGAACCGTTGAAGATGAAGCGAGTCGAGGTCGGATGAAGTGGGTCAAGGTTTGGACCGGTGGTGTTGACGGTGAGGTTCGTGATTTGGAGGATTGTCTTGTGTCTTCTTCATCATCACTACATTGAGAACGAGAACTCTGTGACCATTTCCTAAGGGCATCACGCAAGACCAGGAGGAGAGAGAAAGAGTTAGAATGCAGATTCTATTGTCATGGTGCAGTTCAATTCAATAATCACATTCATTTTAAGCTTCCTGCAAATAAAACCGTTTCTTTTCTTCAATCATGGAAAATTAACACATTTTCAATAAATAGTATTCTTCAATCATTAAGACTTTCTTTCGTTCAGCAATGGAAGATAGTATACTTCAGATTAAGCTTTTTTCCTTGGATTTGTTATGTTTCATTTTCAGCTGTTGGAAAGAAATGAGGTTATACATGATACTTTAATGATTCAACTGTTATGGAAAGCAAGGATGTGATACAATAGTAAATGGGGACGTACACTAGAAAAAAATACAAACAACATTAAAAAAATAAATTCAGTTTTTTTTTTCTCCCAAACCGTTGCCACCTCCACCTGTCCTCGAAAAGGGAACTTTTCCATGGTGGAAAAGAACTCTCCTTTCCCAGGCTAAATGCTACCAACAAAGTATTGACTAACATACGAAAATGTTCAATGTTTTGCCCCTTGAACATTATTTTAATGCATGAGGCAAACAAAAGGGTTGATCTTGAACTAACCCAAACAAAGAGAATGGTCCTCACTTCTTTCCGTATAAAGGGAGAATAACAAACTACACATGGTATGTTAATTCACTTCCAATGCCTAAAGAGTATTGCTACACCATGTTGGCACACAACTTGCAAATTTGGAACATCATTATGAGTTTAACCACATAGACGGAATAAATCTTTAGGCAGAGATATTTTCATCCAAAAAGGGTTTATTAGGCAGAGATATTTTCATGCAAAAAGGGTTTAGTGAATGAAATTTAGAATTAGCATTGAAAATCAATCAATAAAAGACTTTAGTAGATTATCAAGGATTGAGCATTTTCGCAATATGCTCTTTTAATAGTTACTTTACTTTTTGGTTCAAGTTATGTGTTCAAATATGACATATCAGTTTTGAAGTTCTAAAATATGTATATTAATTATGGTTTTTTCTACGTCACTCTTTCATGATTTGGGGGTAATTTACCCTTATCAAAGAAGAATCCCCTTTTTTTCATCTTTATTCTTATAATGGTTACCATTTTCATCTCAAGAACATCAAACTGTTTCATCTATTTCATTCAACATGTGATCTTTATCGTTCGGTCTAGAATCGAATCCTATTTTTCATTAGGGGTAAACTACCCCCAATTCATCAAAAGGTAATGTAGACATCACCGATAGGTTTTCTTACAATCAATTATCATTTTCATCTCAAAAACATCATTTTTCTTCATCTCCTTCATTCAACATGTGATCTCCATCTTCTACGTTCAAGAATCGAATCTTATTTGTCATTAGGGGTAAATTACCCCCAAATCTTGAAGGGGTAACATAGACCTCACCACAATATTATTCTCAAATCTTCAAATATGTACAAATCAATGACATATGACACAAGTTCTTGAAAGATATCCAATGATAAATCTATCATAGTAATACTCATATATTTACTTTCATGTATAGCCATTAATCTTATATTATTATTCTAGTGTGTGTCAAGAGTATAATACTAATACATGCTTTATTATTAGTCATGTAAGAATATAAGTCATGACATAAGACTTTAAAACTCACACAAAGCAAAACCACAAACTCCCAAACAAACCTTTATTTTAAGGTTAGTTGTTGTATCACAATATAAATATGGAAGAGTAGAAGTCATGTAAGAACATGAGTCTCACATGCATAGGTTTGTTCCTAAATTATAGAAGCAATTGGAAACTAACCCCTACCTACCTCTCTATATTTTTTTGACCTAAAGTTGTGAATAATTTTTCTCCCAAAATAACGGTGAGATGATAGAGTTTTGTGCTAGGAAGAAAAGCGCATAAGGTAAGAGTTATTCATACTTTTATTTTATTTCAAGCCATGCATTGATTATAAGTTCAAAAATCAATGTATAACTTGAAATAAAATTTAAATATAAACAACTTTTATCTTAAACGTTTTTCTTTCTAGCATGAAAACTCTCTCACAATTTTGAGAAAAAATTATTCACGACCTTAGGTCGCATAAAATAGAGGAAATGAGGTGGACTTAGAAAAATTGTGTGCAAAGAGTGGCTATGGTTTTATGTTTTAAGACTTCGGAAAAATTGAGAGGGAGGTAGGAGTCAGTTTCTAGCATAATTAGCATGAGTGTAACAAACCTATGCATGCAACTAAAATCAAGGGACAATTCAGCATGAATATTTAGGACCAAAACTGATGAAAAATTTAGAGGGATTAAAAAGCAAAATTTTATAATTTTATAAGGACAGTTTTTTTTTGTCCCTATATTGCGTAATTCAAAAGTTCAAAGGATAAATTACCTATGATGGAAAATATTTAGGACTAAAACTTATAAAAAATTTAAAGGGACTACATAGTAAAATTTGAAAATTTTATAAAGACAAAAAACTTATTTAATCTTAAATTAGACAAGGTAAAAAGAAAAGGAGGAATGTATGTCTCATGGTTGGTCCCAAATGGTAAACACGGCCAAGCCGCTCCACAAGGCAATGGAATATGAGACAACTCCAATAACCACCAGTTACGATGGTGGCGTCAACACCATATGCATTTGTTTATGACAATTACTTGAGAATTATGCAAATAAGAAATACCAGCAAACAAAACGAACAATAGCATGACACGTCATTAAATTTTTATTAAAAATGTAAAATTAATATAATGAAAATTGGTTCTAATTTTTTTCTCTCTTCAATCATTGTTTTTTTATCCACAACTGATCAGTTCAGTCACTTTGGGATCCATATGTAAAAATATATGTGTAAAAATGTTTAATGGGATCCATATTAGCCTTATTAGTGAGTGTTGTTACTACAATGAATGGAGAAACAAATATTGAAGATAAACACCTAGATTTTTGTTTCCCTCCAACCCCAAATGTAATCAAAACTCAACTATAGTATCACCAAATCCAAACAAACATTTTTTTTTCTCTTTCTTATCCTTTTATCACACACAACGGTCCAAACCCCTCAAACCCAAATATCTCTTCTACTAAAATCAACATCACATCCCTTCTTCTTCTTCTCTCATTCATAAACTAAAATCAATCAAAAAAAATAAAAAATTCCCCCAAATTTCTCCAAAACCCTAATGGAACTCTCTCGTCTCTCAATTTCCGAGAATCACTTCTTCTTTTCTACTCCCACCCCCCCTTCTTCCTTATCCCACCGTCTTCCCGCATTTCTCTCACTCTCCACCAATCACCGTCGCCGGCGAAGAAGTTTCTGTTCTGCCTCGAATTCCGATACGTTAGTCGCCGCGGCCGGTAAGAAGAAGCGTGATGAAGATGATGGTGATTTGAAGACGTGGATGCATAAGAATGGACTTCCTTCGTGTAAAGTTGTTTTGAAGGATAAACCTTCTCTTGATGATAGTCTTAAACCTATTCATTATGTTGCTGCTAGCGAAGATCTTCAGGTTTGTGTAATTCGCGTGTTTCTTTTTTGTTTCTTGATTTGTTTTAATCTATCAATTACTTACACCAGATACGACATTGACACTGACACGTAGATACTGATAATAATTTAAGAAATAAGAGTGATTGAATCTATCAATTACTGACACTGGATACGATACTGACACTGACTTGTAGATACTGATAATCATTTAAGAAATGAAATTGGTTGAACGAAACCACCACAATGGCATGACCTACGTGTTGATGACAATGTGTTTATAAGTGTGGCTAGTCCTCATCCTACAGGTTGATGTTGTAAGGTGAGTTAGGCCCGACAAAAATTCTAAGATGATTCCAACATGCCAGACACATGACACATTTTTTATATGAAGTATTAGTTTAGCAATAGAAATTGAATGAGACATTTTTATTATGAGTCTAATGGTTTGATACAATGTTAGTGTAAATTAGTTTTGAGTTTAATGGAGATGTAATGTCGGTGTAAAATAGTATTATAATGATATATCCAAAAATAAATCATGTTATTGCCACCTGAATCCACCTTGTAACTCAGATACGACACTGACCGATAATTATTTATGAAATGAAAGTGATTGAATGAAACTGCTGCAATGGAACTACAC
Source organism: Medicago ruthenica (assembly GCA_018208015.1). NCBI lineage: Eukaryota > Viridiplantae > Streptophyta > Magnoliopsida > Fabales > Fabaceae > Medicago > Medicago ruthenica. Next base: position 64,711 of record WNNG01000376.1, read on the forward strand.
CACGAGTTGATGTAGGATTTCAACAAGTGCAAGACACTAGACACGTCTTTGATTTGAAGTGTCTGTGCTATATACTTTATAGAAGTTGAATGTGACATTTTTATTATATGTCTAATGGTCGTATAGAATGTCAGTGTAAATAGTTGAGTTTAATGGAGTAGTGTCAGTAAAATAGTTTTAGACTGACATCCAATAAAAACTCATGATATTGCCATTTAAACCCACTTTGTAAATGCAATGTAAAAAGAGGAAAAGGTATATGCACTGCCGGTGTACTCTAGTTTTAGATTGACGCCCAGTAAGAATAGAATATCTGATAGCTATTTTTAAAAAAAAAAAAAGGTTACAAATTAGGACTATGTGGCAAGATGATGAGTTTTTATTGAATGACGGTGTAAAATTGTTTAACACTATCAGTGCATGGCTATTAAACTCATGTAAAAAAAATCGCAAAATGCTGAATTATCATTAGACATTGTGTAAACATAATTTACACGGACAGTGCATATCCCATTTTCTCATTAGTTTTAGACTTGCTTCCAATAAAAAACCACTATTTTTTCATGTGATACTATCGACTTTAAAATAATGGCAAAATAATGGCATTTTAATGAGTGCCAATGTTAAATGGGCTTACATTTGACCATGCATATCCTTTAAATCCTTTTGTTTAATGAGTTCGGTTGTATGCTTTGCAGAAGGGGGATATTGCATTCTCAGTTCCAAATTCATTGGTTGTCACTCTAGAGCGTGTCTTGGGAAACGAGACTATTGGTAAGTGTTGAGAAGAGTGTGTTGATAGCACTCCTCATTATGCAATTCTTATGGTTTTTTTCTGTTATGTCCTGTGTTGTGCTTCATTCTGTTATTACAAAAGAATGTGAATTGCATAGCTTTCTCTTTTTTAATTTTTATTAATTTATAAGACTTGCTAATAGGAATTAAAATGGTCTAAAAACAAAACGGTATTTGATGCTTTCTTTTGATTGAAATATCACTTTAGTCCGTATATGTGTACATTCATTTTTAATTTGGTCTTTCTATGATTGATTATTTATTTCAACTGATAGATCTCTATTTTATAACACTAGGATGGACGACGTAATGTCAATGTAAAGTGCAAGGGCTGTATTGAAAATGACTGCCATATATAAGAATGAAAAAAGTGTAGCATTTGTTGTTCCTATACGTGACAATCATTTTTAATTTAGTTATTTTTCTTTGCTGTGTGATTGCTCTAAGTCTCCAACAGATTGTGTTAAACAGAAACAGACAGTGATAAGAGAACACCATTAAAATGTTTATATACGTAAGGACTAGGTTGAAATTTTTTTCATATAGGGATTAAATTAAAAATGAGTCTCGCACAAAGAGACTATAATATATTTTAACCCTTTTTGAATTTACTATGAGAATCTAACAAAAGATTTAATACTTTTGGTGGGCATCGGTTGGCAAGATTTAATGCTTTTGATGGGCATTGATGAACATGTCCATTAAGATGGAATATTTATTTGAATGATTTTAGATATAGAAGAGATTTAACTATCTTGAATTACTATGAAGTGTTGTCAAATAGCGGCCATAGCGGTGCTATAGCAAAGCGGAATTTGCACTAATTGCCGCGATACACTATTTAGTACAAAGTATTGTTATATATAGGCGCTATAGGGTTGTAATTTTGTGGAATTTGAACAAACTGCTATTTTTCTCGATTTACAACACTGTTAATATGTAAGGTTAGAAGAAAAATATTTTGATGGCGATATATCACATTCCTGTGGTTAATCATGTTTAGTGTCAGAAATGTATTAGAAGTTGTATTGAAGATGTTTGGGTGATCGGGGTGACAAAACATGTGTATGCTTGTGGAAATGAATATGGCAATCAACTAACCTGAATTCATTTATAAGGCAATGTAAAGGGTGGTTTTTTTCAGTTCCTACTTAGTGAATTGATTAGTGTGTCATTTTCTTGTTCGGTTATAATAAAAGTTGTGTTGATGATAGTAGGTTTGTTGAAGCATTTTAAAATTTGAAATTATATATCGGTGTTCTGTCCTTGTTGCAGCTGAGCTATTGACCACAAACAAGTTTCCGAATTGGCGTGTTTGGCCTTGTATCTGATGTATGAGAAAAAACAGGGAAAAAAATCTTTCTGGTATCCATACATTAGGGAACTTGATCGGCAACGAGGCAGGGGTCAACTGGCAGTGGAATCACCTCTTCTATGGTCAGAGTCTGAGCTGGCATACCTTGAAGGAAGTCCATTAAAGGTTTTCCACCTCTTTTCCTGATTAACGCTGAACACTAAGTCCATGCTACTGATAGGGAAAATATTAGGTTGTTTAATGCTTTATATTTTTCAAATATATTAAGACTAACTTCCGGTGGCTGTGATTTAGGATGAAATTGTTAAAAGGATTGAAGGAATAAGAAAAGAGTATAATGAACTAGACACGGTCTGGTTTATGTCTGGTTCTCTGTTTCAGGTAATTAAACATGCACTTGAACTTTACAAGAACAATACTATTTAGTATACGCATAAGTCATTTAGTGCTTACTTTATATGTATAATGCAGCAATACCCATATGACATTCCTACTGAGGCTTTTCCATTTGAGATATTCAAACAAGCTTTCGCAGCAGTTCAGTCATGTGTCGTGCATTTACAGGTAAAACTTACTCATCTGCTACATATTTATATGGCTAATAAAATATGCTCAAGAAACTCCAAAGTATATAATGGCCAGGCTAACCAATTGATCAAATCATTATTAGTTCTACTTTTTGTATGTCACATTTGGAAATGAAAATCACCTTAATCTGAAACGGCATAATCATTTATGATACAATTAAACATTAGGTCGATGAGCTCTAAACCTAAATTTATTCATTCTAATTTGCATATATATTTAATTGATTGTTGGATTGGGTGAAGTGGTGATAATCTAATTTAAATATAAAACTTTACTATTGTAACTACAAAATGTGCACGACATTTTAGCACATATGGACATTTGTTACTTTTACATTATACATTCCTTTCCTTATAATCTTTGGATAGTTGTTACCATTATATTCCTTGATTAAACCTTAAGATTCATGCGTGCATGCATCATACATTATACGTACATGATACATGCATATGCATTCATCTATGTGTTCATGTAACCTTCCTTCTCTCCTTCCCTTTCAACACCTTGCCCTCTCTTTCAACAATGGGTGTAAATTGATTGATTGTTTTTTGAAATCAGAATGTTAGCTTAGCTCGGAGATTTGCGCTGGTTCCACTGGGACCTCCTTTGTTGGCCTACTGTAGCAACTGCAAGGCGATGTTAACTGCTGTTGATGGTGCTGTTCAGCTTGTGGTTGATCGTCCCTATAAAGCTGGGGACCCAATTGTTGTCTGGTATAATTCATGCTTCATTTGACAGCATCTAATTTTAAACAAGGATGTAGTTATTTTTGTATTAGTGGCTTCATTATAAGATCTGTAGTTGATCATCTTCAGGTGTGGCCCACAGCCTAACACAAAGTTACTTACAAACTATGGCTTTGTTGATGAAGATAATTCCAATGACCGGCTCATAGTTGAGGTATAAGTTTGTCATTTACTTAGTTTGCATTCAATTTTTTGTTGTTTCAATTCAGATTTAACCTTACTGATACATCTGTCACAGGTGGCTTTGAGTACCGAAGATCCACAATATCAAGATAAAAGAATAGTTGCTCAAAGAAATGGAAAGCTGTCTATTCAAACGTTTTATGTACTAATACTAAACTCTTAATTTTAATTGAAGGTTATCAGAGATTCTTATTAATTTCTTAGTTCAATCTTGGTGCAGGTGTATGCTGGGAAGGAAAGGGAAGCTGTCTCAGATATGATTCCGTATCTGCGTTTAGGCTATGTTTCTGATCCATCTGAGATGCAATCTGTCATCTCCTCTCAAGGTCCAGTTTGTCCTGTAAGTTTGTCTCACCACTTGTGCTTTCTTTATCTGAATTTGAGGAATTTTATGATTGCCAAATATCAAAATCTAGTATTTGTCCTGGATATTAATAAAATCAAGTTCTCTTGATGTCTTGCTTACTTCCTATTTCATATTTTGCTTTCTTGACTTGAGGCTCTAATCTTGATCATGAAGTACTGTGATAAATGAAGTTTGATTTTAATGCCTTAATCTTTTTCTAAAAATAGTAAAAACATTGTCTAATATAATATAATTAAATGGTAGTAAATCTTGTGATATGAAAAGTTTACTCTGATTATTCATTCTAGGTGAGCCCTTGTATGGAGCGGGCCGTGCTGGACCAGCTTGCTGATTATTTCAATACTCGGCTGGCTGCCTACCCTACTACCTTGGCTGAAGATGAATCTATGGTACTATTTATTTGAATTAGAAATTGAACAGAGATTTATCAACTTTTCACTGACAATTTACGTATCACCTTAGTTGACAGATGGCAGTTTGAATCCAAAGAGGCGAGTTGCTACTCAACTTGTTAGGCTAGAAAAGAAAATGCTTCATGCATGCTTGCGGGCAACCATGGATTTCATAAGCCAGCTACCAGACCACAGTGTATCACCATGCCCTGCTCCCTATGCACCTTCATTAAAATGAAAGGTCCAACTCTCTATGCCTCCCTCCCCGTTTTTTAACATCTTTATCATCGTTTTCTTGAACATTTGCAGTCATTCCTGAACCATTTTATCTGCTTTTAGGAACTGGATAGTTTGTGCAGTACAATATGGGGTTAAATGATTCAGTTTGGTAAAACTGTTTTTTTTTTTTTTTTTTATATAGCACTGTATATTAAGCACCCTGTTAAATGTCATGGAAATGAAAGGAAAAGGTTAATCTGGTCCTAGGTTTGTATAACTCCCTTGAATTAGGATAATTTGTAGTTTACCCTAGTGAGCACGTTTCTATTGTGGACACATTTTCTCTACCACTACACCTAGTGTGGGCACATTTTGTCTGCCATTATGAACGAATATTATTGTAATAATCCCCTAATTTAGCTTGCTAAAGAGACTTAGGCCTAAATAACTGTTGGAAAAGACCAAGTCATATAACTCAGCTTGGAGGATACACAATCCCCAAGCTTCGAGCCTAGAAGGCAAAGGAAATTGATCGCATGCTTTGGACTTGGCTGGAGCGTAAAGTTCCGGTTCATGTTTTTCATAGTAATCACAAAACCTTATTTAAGGAGGAAATGAAAATGGTATACAAACAGATATACTACTAAAAAAGAAAAAATTCTGAAATTTGAGATACCGTTTTTCATCAGTAGTCCAACATGTACATGGATTGTTTCCTTGATGGGGCTCTGACCCAGACCCAGCAACTTCTACCCAAATCCACAACTTGCTCTGACCAAACCAAGTGTCCAGGATTAGATCCAGACCCACTTTTATTGGTCAGGACACTTGATGCCCTGCATTGTTATTCCAGATGTCGTAAAGCATAATGATAACGATCATGTAGCTCGGAGATTATGCTGCCTGACAGTTGTGCGGCAACACTCTCTCACATATCATGTTAATCCTTTGGCACCTCAAAACACAAGTGTTTAATAAAGTTTGCTTTCTTCATTGGTCCACTTGCCCTTTTCAATCTCTTGAGATCATATCTTATTGTCATTTTGTTAAACTCAGTCACATGACAATTGCGAATTGGATGAAAAATGTTTTCTTTCAAATACCCTATGGAGCAAAGGATAAAGATGAGTTCCAACAGCAAGTAGTGAGAATTAAAGAGCTCATTGGCAGGTCTGGGTTGTAGCAAGTTGGTGGGGTAGGGGTCTGGATTGAAAGCTTGATGCCAGAAGCAGAGTATCCCATATGCACGTTTGAACATATTGAAATTCTGGCGCAGTAAAACAGAGTAAAACACGAAACAATAACAGGGAAAGAAATAACAGACAGAAAGTAAAAGGCACAGGTTATTTGTTAACCCAGTTCGGTGACAAACACACCTACGTCTGGAGGCTACCAAGCCAGGAAGGAAATCCACTATGATAGTATCAATTCAAAGTCCTGTGTGAACAACATCTGGTTCACCGCCTTCTCACTTAATCAATACCCGTGGTATTTCTACCTAGAAACTCCTAGATATGAGACCCCTCTCACTTCCCCTCAATCAATCACTGCCCCAGTGATTTCAGACTCAAATAACAATCAAAGTAGGAGACACACTCCAAAAACACAAGTCACTCTTGCTTAAAAGCTTATGAGTGATTCACAATTACAACTCAACTAAACACAGTCCTAAGCTTGCATCAAGGTGACACAAGAAAGGCTCACAATTAACATACTAGAAACCTAAGAATACTCTATCAATGATGGCTTCGGTTTCAGTTAATTTTCTTCAATAGTGGTGTCCTCTATTTATAGCCTTCAGCAACAACATATATTTGAATCAAATATTCTTCTCAGAAATATATTGAAACAAATATTCTTCAGAAATATATATTTTCCAAAGATCTCTTTGAAAATATATTCACAAACAAAAATATCCAATCTTGAAAAATATATCTCACGAAAATATCTTTCTTCTGGAAACACACGTAGCTTGGAGAATTCTTCAATCAAATCTTCAAAAGATCAGGTGAGAAAATAAACAGCTCCAAGACGCAAAAACAAGCTTGCTTCTGAAGGTACTACTGAAGAAGTGCTTCTGAAGGTCTGCGTCTGAAGGTCTGTGTCTGAAGGTTCAGCGTCTGAAGGTCTGCGTCTGAAGGTTCAGCTTCTGAAGGTTTAACTTCCGACGTTCTGCTTCTGAAGTTCTGCTTCTGACGTTTAGCTTCTAAAGTTCTGCTTCTGAGGTCCAGCTTCTGAAGACGTACAAATTGCTTGTATATTTGATTTTAGCAAACATGAAGCCAACAACCAAATATCCAACAATCTCCCCCTTTGGCAAATTTTTGGCTAAAATCAATCTGAGAACAGAGAGATATCACAAGGCAAATTCTTCTGAACTTAAGTACGCAACAAATGAAGAAATTAAACGTAGTAACCAAATAGCAACAGAGTCATTCAACAGCGGCACATAATAAACAAACTCCCCCTGAAACATACTACGTTTCCACACAAACACTCCCCCTGAAATCTGACATTCAGGAACAAACGAAGCACTCCCCCTGAAACAGAGACTCTCCCTGAAACACATCAGCTCCTGAAAAACTGTATTGATTCTGAACTACTGTAGTGCTTCTGAACTACTGTAGTCTACTGTAGTGCTCTGTATTGCTTCTGAAATACTTATCTCCCCCTTTTTAGTCAAACAATTTTGACAAAAACAACCATGCATTCACCAGGAGTAGAAAAAACAAGAACAACAGTAGCAGATTTAAACAACCAAGAGATCCCATCAAGTAAGATTCCTCAACATGCAGCAATGCACATTAGAATCACACAAACAGTACCCACACACAGTCTTCACAGAAGAACAAACATTTCATATCAAACCACTCAGACACACGTAGTAATAGTAGCTACATCTGAACATAATACTTCTGAGCATTAACACATTTGAACCTCAAAACTTCAACCCATATCAGAATCAGTTTGAGGAATCTCAGAACTTGTTTCAACAACAGAGTATTTTCAGCAGTCTTCAAAATGCCAATGATTTCCCTGATTTCTCGTGCAACTCTAGTTATAGTAAATAGAAAGAATTTGTTTGCACGTTTCAACACCTGTAATTGCTATAGATTCTCATATAAGCAACTACTTAAAAAGACCATTAACTTCTCAACATTGTCACAGTATAATGTCATGACATCTTGCTTGACATTGTACTCCATTAGCATTTGTTTCATCCAAATCAATTGAGAGCAACTGCTTCCTGCTGCAATATACTCAGCCTCAGTTGTAGACTTTCCAGGAGACTTTTCTTGACAGGTTTTAGTAGGGTCATCAGGTTGGGTCAGGGATGTTTCAACATCTGGTACAACTTCGTGCTCAGAACCATCATCAGAACCCATATCAGAACCCACATCAGACTTGGATGGAGTAGACTCAGGGTTATCAACAACAACCTTAGAAGGGGACACAGTTGCATCATCATCATCCATTTCAATACCAACAACATAGTCACTTGCAGATGTAGTCAAGTGTGCTTCTTGAGATACCCATAAGTATCAGTTATCCTTAGATCTATTACCTCTCATTAGCACTTCACTTTTCCCATTAGTTACCAGACATTCAGTCTTGTTGAAGTTCACTTCCATCCCTTGATCACACAGCTGGCTTATACTAATCAAATTTGAAGTTAACCCTTTTACTAATAGCACATTGTCTAACCTTGGTAGTCCATTACTGATCAAGTCTCCAATTCCAAGTATTTCTCCTCTAGCTCCATCACCAAAAGTCACATAGCTACTGGTGTAAGGTCTTATATTTTCAAGAAATTTACTAACTCCAATCATGTGTCTAGAGCATCCACTGTCAAAGTACCAGTCTTCCCTAAATGATGCTCTCAGAGAGGTGTGAGCTATTAGACCAACATTATCACATTTGGGTCTCCATTCCTTCTTGACATTGATTTTGTTTACAACGGGTTCCACTTTTCTTTGTTGAAAGTGCTTGGGGTATCCATACAACTTGAAACAGAATGGCTTTATGTGCCCCTTTCTACCACAGTAATGACATATCCAAGGACGAGATGCCCTCTTGCTCTTAGATCCCTGAGGTTTGTTCTGATGTTCCAACTTAGGTTTGCCCATCATTGTATCATATGTTCCAACAGCTGCAATGAACCTTTTAGCTGGATTTTGCTGTTTGTTGTTCAAGGTCCTACAATCAAACCCTATTCCTTTTGGTTTCCCTTGGTTCTGACTCTCCAATATCTCTTCTAGCACATCAATACCGGTGTTCAACATTCTGACTTGCTTCTTCATATGTTCAAGTTGAGAGTTCAGTTGGGTTACCTCATCTTTGAGATCAGAAATTTGTCTTAAGTGTTCACTTCTTTCAGCCTGAAGTTGAGTGATAGTTCTCTTCTGTTTTTCCAGCTGGTTGCACACTTCCTCACTCCTAGTATACAAATCTTTGTAAGAGTTAGCCAGTTCTTCATAAGACGATTCTTCATCACTGGATTTAGTATCAGATGGTGCTTCAGAACCTGATGGTGCTTTTGAAACCTTAACTTTATCATCAGACATGCATCTACCAGTTAAGGCAGTGACATGCTTAGCAGACTCATTCTCATCAGTTTTTGTCTTCTTCAAATCATTTTGTTGCTTACTGATGTTGAACCTCATGTTCTGACTATTTGGTCTTGGCTTTCTGTCTAATCTCTTCAAAACTTTATTGAATTGCCTAAGCACAATTGCATCTGAGATGCTTTCTTCAGTATCTATTTCACATTGAACAACTTCCTCATTAGTGTTGGATATGAAAGCTATGCTTTTATTCATCTTCACAATTCTATCATTGATAGCTCCTCCTTCCTTTGAGTTGTCCATAATGCCAGAAGATAACTTCCCTAGAGCTCACCCTAAAAAACAGGCAGGGTGTCTGCTCTGATGCTAATTGAAATTCTGGCGCGGTAAAACAGAGTAAAACACAAAACAATAATAGGGAAAGAAATAACAGACAGAAAGTAAAAGGCACAAGTTATTTGTTAACACAGTTCGATGACAAACACACCTACGTCTGGAGGCTACCAAACCAGGAAGGAAATCCACTATGATAGTATCAATTCAAAGTCCTATGTGAACAACCTCTGGTTCACCGCCTTCTCACTTAATCACTACCCGTGGTATTTCTACCTAGGAACTCCTAGATATGAGACCCCTCTCACTTCCCCTCAATCAATCACTGCCCCAGTGATTTCAGACTCAAATAACAATCAAAGTAGGAGATACACTCCAAAAACACAAAAGTCACTCTTGCTTAAAAGCTTATGAGTGATTCACAATTACAACTCAACTAAACAGTCTTAAGTTTTCATCAAGGTGACACAAGAAAGGCTCACAATTAACAGACTAGAAACCTAAGAATACTCTATCAATGATGGCTTCGGTTTCAGTTGATTTTCTTCAATAGTGACGTCCTCTATTTATAGCCTTCAGCAACAACATATATATTTGAATCAAATATTTTTCACAGAAATATATTGAAACAAATATTCTTCAGAAATATATATTTTTCAAAGATCTCTTTGAATATATTCACAAACAAAAATATCCAATCTTGAAAAATATATCTCACGAAAATATCTTTCTTCTGGAAACACACACAACTTGGAGAATTCTTCAATCAAATCTTCAAAAGATCAGGTGAGAAAATAAACAACTCCAAGACGCAAAAACAAGCTTGCTTCTGAAGGTACTTCTGAAGGTCTGCGTCTGAAGTTCTGCATCTGAAGGTCTGCGTCTGAAGGTTCAGCTTCTGAAGGTCCAGCTTCTGAAGGTTCAGCTTCTGACGTTCAGCTTCTGAAGTTCTGCTTCTGATGTTCTGCTTCTGAGGTCCAGCTTCTGAAGACGTACAAATTGCTTGTATATTTGATTTTAGCAAACATGAAGCCAACAACCAAATATCCAGCACATATAATAAAAACTATGCTCAAAAGGAGAGTATCCCATGCCATTGAATTTTCTCCTTGAGAGGCAATTACTTGATGAATATGAAAAACATGGCTGAGTATTGTACCCCTTGAGTCATACGCACATGATCTGTCTCTTCTCGGAGCTTACGGGATGTGTACCCTCCGGCCCATGTTGTATACCTTTGGGTTTTGGGACTGAGGACGTCCCCATCTACCAAATTCTCTTTTGTTAAGCTAAAATAAGGGATTTGTACAGTATGTCCATCCACGGTGGTAGAGAAAATGTGTCCACCATTAACTTTAGACTACTAATGAAACAATAGTATTTAAAGGGATCTGAAGTCACATATTGGCTGTGATTCGTCTTTGGATCAACACCGAGTCCGAGATCAGGTGTAGAATTCCATGCATGAAAACTACCATTTCCTGATTGGGTACCTAAAGCAATGTAATGCGTTCAAGCTGGACTGATTAGAGGTCCCAGGGCTCCTAAATGGCTAGTTGCAAAATCTGCTGTTGGACTTGATTAATCAATACAGAACTTTGTAGTGGTTTCATAACTTTCATTATTGCAATTTTCTAATTGAAAGTTATTATAAAACTTTATACATTGAATTAATTAAATTTAATATTTGTGTTCTCAGAATAACCATGATTGATTGCTGTACCTAGAACAATGGTGCTTGGAGTTTCAAATCCATATAAAAAGGGGTTGGTTCAAGTATTTTATGCGCACCCTGTCAAGTATAGGAGCATCAGTGAAGCATTTGTTTTCCCAAAACATGTCGTTGGTCGTGCAGATGATTCTAAGTTTGAGTGTTGGAATGATAGTAATCTTTTGTAAATGGAAATCTGTATCACAAATTGCAATTCATTTGTGTATATATGCAGTTCTCAGGAATATATTTGATCCCCTTCTTACCTTCGTATGTTGAGCCTACTCTCTAGTTTACTTTAAGATTCTTAGAAAGATCTCAAATGTCACAAAAGGTTTTGTTTGCTGAATGTGGTGTGACATAGAGCAGCTAAATAATGACAGACTTGAATTCATGTTAATCTGTGGTTGATTTTCTGGCGTAGTATTGTCATGTGTCAAAAAATGGTGAGGAAAGAACTAGGGACAATACAAAAGCCAATATCTTGGTGAAACTTGTTAAAATACAGACACATTATTCCCTATTTCACGGTCATGTGGAATATAAAGTGAACATTTTAAAGATTTGATATGATTTAAATTATTAATTACCGTGTTAACTTTTCTTTTAATTTTGATTTTCAACATCATATATCAAAGTTTTGTGATCTAGGATTTTATTTTGAATAAATAAGAATACTAACACACTCAATTTATTATCTTAAAATAACAATGGTGATTTTGGTTGTGTAAATTAATGAATTTTCTACACAGTTGTGGGCACTAATTTCCCTATGTTCCTCCTTGTGTTGCTGATATGTAGGGAGATGATTCTTTTTTTTTTTGGGACAAAAGATGTAAAACAAAAACTAATTACATATTTTCAGCGTCATAATGGAGGTTTTCAACATCATTTTCAGCGTTTCTCAATCCTATTTTTCTTAAGGGAAATGTTAACGAGAGCCCACAGGGCACTCTTTAAGGACCATAAGTAGTAAGTATTTATGAAAAAACGTGTAATCAATGCATTGAAAATAGAAACATTTGATTTTTTTTAAAAATAATTGTTTATTTTAGAATGTTTAAAGAGTGCCCCGGGGGCACTCATTAACAAGACCCTTTTTTAAATTCTAAATAAGTAATTATGCTAAACCTTTGAGGTTTGCAACGTATGGCCCCCAATATGTTTGTGAGTTTGAAGGGGAAGGGAGGGGAGGATTTTAGAAAAAAGGAAGGAGCAAGTGGAAGAAATAGAGGACATTGGGAGGGGAGGGTTTTGGGGGGTTAATTTTTCTTCATAATACAAAACTTTCCTCATTTGGGGAACTAAAAAGTTGTATTGGATGAGGGTTTTGAGTGGTTTTGGAGGTTTAGATGAATTCTTCAAACTTAATCCATGTTATTATAATATTCTTAATATTAAAAATATATGAATCATAAAGATTAGTTTATCATTCTCTAAAAAAATACTCTTTAAAAAATGTTAAAGATTTCTCAATTGTCCTCAGTATTTCTCATCCCCCAAAGCTCTCTCTTCCCCTCCCCTCCAAATTCCCAAACAAAGCCCGAGTGTTGTATTCAATGAACCATCCCACACTTTAAGGGTGATGGCAGTACCAAGTTCATTAAATATTACGCACAAATAGATACAAATCAAATACAAGTTTATTGAGTAGCTCAAAGATCTTTACTACTAGACCACATTGTTTTTATGTGAAACTTCTATCATAATTACCTCCACCACTTCACTACTAGATCTTCATGTGTGTTACACAGGTTCTCAATACTAGTTAGATAAACAAACATGGAAAGACAAAATTTGTTTAAAATAAAACAAAGTAACATACTATAAGTTAAACTATCAATCTCACTGAAATGGTGGAAGAACCCATAGTAAAAGTGACATATGTGTGATCCAGTGCGGGTAAGAGCAATGTTGACTAAAACTTCCATTTTTTTACATTATAGATTTTCATATCAATTTTTTTGTCAAAAAATATTCTCGTATCAAATGATCTATTAGAATGACGATGTGAGCCCTTAAGCAACGAGGGACGACCCAGATTGCCTGTTGTAATTGTTACACACAGTACACAATCTCATCCACAGAAATGTGATCTAACGATTCAGATTTATACAGTCAGTTTCACACAATTTTAATCTCAACCGTTAATTTCTAATTGAACGATGCGGAACCATTACTGCGTTAACACAGTTACAACGTGGGATCCAGTTCCAATGAAGGAGTAAATGTGGATGATAGAAAAATCTATAATGTGTGTCCAACAGATTCTTTCGACGAGGATTAAGACTTTGTACCTCTGTAAATAAAATTGGGGGGACGTGAGTTGTTTAAAGGTATCAATCAAACAAATAATTAAATCACTCAAATATTTTTTTAAGAAGATAAACCAGTCCCGAAGCCCCAAGACAACATCACTTAAATATTAACTATAAACTTTATGTTCCAAAATCTAAGACCGAATCCTCTGGTAGTAATCGAAGCACACACAACATGCATGCAACGAACTTGTTAGTTTGTTGAGATTCAATAAGCTGGTGAGAACTCCACCTACATACTACTAATCATATATATCTTACGAATACGATATTCATTCAGAAAAACGAGAATTTTTAGTTACTAACGAGGTAAATATTGAATTTACAAATGACTTTAATAATGTTATAGAAGCATCTAATGGAGCATGTGTTGTTGGACCTACAAGTCTGTTTGACTCAGCTGACACAAATCTACAAGTCGTAGATGATGCTAAAACTATTAATTAACCCACTGATTGAATTTATATAAATGTTGAATGTTATGAATCATGACATCAATGGATAAAGTTGAGATAAAGCAATAAAACTCTTGATGAGAAATGATTAGTGTATCGTTGTTCTTTGAAGTGATCCCGTTGGACAGATTTGCAACTTCAACGTTCCTCATGATATAAGTTTCAACGTTCCTCATAATATTCTATCAATAGATTTTTGTTACAAAATTACCTTCATCTTTTGATATCTATTTTGCTCTGCAATTTTTTTTTTAAATTTTTGTAGATTTTGTTTCTTTTTTAAAATTGTAATAAAAAGATACAATGCTCTTTAAAGTGATTTTTTTTTCTTAAAAAGGTATAACAAACGGCTTTATATGGTCCGTTTGTTACGTAGTAAAATAAAAGTGATTTTGACATTCAATAATTTAGATATTATATTTTTAGAAATATTAAAAAAAAATCAGAATCTATTTTATTTTTGTTTATCGTAATAGAAGTAACTTTTTTTTAAAAAAAATTTAATAATTTAGTTTGATTGGATACAACTTATAAAATCAATTTTTTATTTCAAAATTACTTCAATCTTTTGATACTTATTTTCTCTCCCCTCTAAAAGGAATTTTTGTTATAAAAATTAGTGAGAAATTATTTTTGTTTGTGGAAAAAGACATAAAATGGTAAAAAAAAAATTGAGGTGTCAGATGTTTAGAATGTAGTATAATTATGTTTTTGCCGGTAATTAACATTCATACAGCTAGTTAAAAAAATGGCCATATATCAAGGGAATGTCATCATGAATCTGCAGTTCAGAAAGCAACAAGTGACGTGGGAAAAGAGAATCCTCTCATTGATCTGAACAAAGTTGCACCGCCAAACAAGGTTGCTGAAGAGGCATCACATCTCCTAGATAGTATATCTCAAGCAATCACCTTCACCATCTCGAAAGGTGTTGCACGTTGGTATTTGTACTGCACTTTATGGCTCGCATGTGTTTACGTTATGTACGTCTCTTTGGGATCATCTTAAAAATCTCCGTAATAATATAAATTTTCCTTGGATAATGATTGGGGATTTTAATGAGATTAAAAACATCCATGAAGTCACAAGAGGTTCTTTTAACTTGTCTAGGGCAAATCTTCTTACTAATATGATGAATCATTGTAATATGATGGACATGGATACCAAGTCCTCACAACTCAGATCATAACCCTCTTCTCTTGAGTTGCTCTAAATCTAGGAGCACCAAATCTAATTTGTTTCACTTTCAGGCTTCTTGGATTTCTCATCCGGATTATGAACCTTTGGTCGATAGTACTTGGAGGATTTCAACAGGTACCACGACTCATAAACTAGCACAAGTGCAGGCTCGCTCTATTTCCTTAAACAAGGAAACTTTTGGCAACATCTTCAAAAATAAGAGGATCTTGGAAGCTAGAATAAGAGGGTTCATAAGCAGTTAGATATCACCAAACATCTTATCTAATTCTTTTCAAGAGGAGCTTACAACAAGAATACAACAAAATTCTATCTCAAGAAGAGATGCTTTGGTATCAAAAATGTCGAGAGAATTGGGTTAAATATGGCAACAGGAACACTAAGTTTTTTCATACTCAAGCGATTATTAGAAGAAGAAGAAACAAAATATATATTCGGCCTTATGGTGGATAGTATCTGGTGGTGTACGGATGCTAGTGTGCTCAAAAGGGAAGCTTATACTTTTTTCATGCGTCTGTTCCAATCTAATGATCCTTGAAATCCTCAAAGTTTGCAGTTACACAATATTCCCACCATTGGGACTACGATGAAAAATAAACTTATTATGCATGTTTCTAAGGAAGAAGTGAAACATGCTTTATTCTCCATGCAATCGTACAAGGCCCCAGGTCCTAATGGTTTTCAACCGATATTCTTTAAAACATATTGGCACATTGTTGGTGATGATGTTTGGAAAATGGTTGTTGATGCTTTTTCTTCTGGTAGTATTGATCCTACTATAGCTGAGAAGTTGATTGTCCTTACTCCTAAAATTGATACTCCGTTGAGCCTCAACGATTTTCGTTCTATTAGTCTATGCAACGTTCTTCTCAAGACTATTTCTAAGGTGCTTGTCGGTCGCATTTGACCTTTATTGGATGAGTTCATTGGCACTCTTCAGAGCTCATTTATTCCTAATAGAGGTACATCAGATAATGTTATCATTGCACAAGAAATTGTTCATTATATGCTCAAGAAGAAAGGTAAAAAAAGGTCTTTTGTTATTCAAAGTTGATTTTGAAAAAGCATATGATAGAGTGGATTGGGATTTCTTGCAGCTAACTCTTTCAGAGTTTGGATTCCCCCCTCTTATTATTAAACTTATTATGTGTTGCATTACCTCTTCTTCTCTTTCTCTAAAATGGAATGGTGAAAAACTTGAAAGCTTCAAACCTAAAAGGGGTTTAAGGCAAGGAGACCCACTCTCTCCTTACTTGTCTTATGCATGGAGAAGTCGTCCCTTATGATTCAAGAGCAGGTTATCAATAATGTATGGAAACCAATAAAGATCTCCAATGGAAGACCTTGTTTCTCTCATCTTTTGTTTGCTGATGATTGTCTTCTCTTTACTGAAGCTAAATGTTCTCAAGTGAAGTTAGTTCAAGATGTTTTACAACAATTTTGTCTTGCGTCCGGCTTGAAGATCAATATCTAGAAGTCTAAGTTTATAACTTCTTCTAATGTGCCCCAGTCCAAGACGCGTAAATTGGAGTCTCTTCTCCACTTTAGCTATATGACTCAACTTGGTAAGTACCTGGGGTTTCCTATGCTTATTGGTAGAGTCAAAAACTCTGATTTTTATTTTATTCCGGATAAGATCAATGGTAGGTTAATTGGATGGAAGACAAATCTCTTAAGTAGATCTGGACGTGTCACTTTAGCGAAACGTGTTGTTACTGCTATGCCTATTTATACTATGCAAAATCTTTGGCTGCCTAGTGGTATTTGTGATAGTATTGATGTTGTTGTTCGTTCCTTTATTTGGGGAAGGAACTCTTTACATTGGGTTAATTGGAAGACTTTAACGAAACCCAAAACTCATGGGGGTTTAGGTATTCATACTGCCAGACACTCTAATATCTCTCTACTAGGCAAGCTTATTTGGGACATTCTACATCAACCACAAAAGCTTTAGGTCCAAATGTTGAATGATAAATACTTGCGTGATACTCACATCCTTCACACTCGGTTCAAACAAGGTGATTCTTGTATTTGGCGTGCTATAGCAAAAACGGTGGAAATTCTTACCTTTCTTTGTAATGTTGTTCCATATGTTCATGTTAGTGATACCAATCTTCGTCTTTGTGATATTGTTGACAATGGGGCGTGGAACTTCAACATCTTATATACTCAACTTCCTTTATTGTATCAAGATCAAATTCATAATTTAATTCTTGATACAGATACGGATGATAAGCTTATTTGGAGTAGTTCTCCTTATGGTATCTACTCGGCTAGACAAGGTTATATATGGCTAGAAAACTTTTCCAATCAACATAACATGTCCAATACCTGTTGGAAGTGGATTTGGCATTTACGAGTTTCAGAAAATCTTAAACACTTTTGTTGGTTGGTGATGCATGGTAGTCTTCCTACAAATGCTCTCAGAGGCTCGAGACATCTTACCACTGACACAGCGTGTCATAGGTGTGGTTTCATTGTTGAAGATGACATACATACTCTTCGTGACTGTCCTAGAGCAATGTCTATCTGGGGTTATTTTCTTCCCATCTTTCTAAACAACCATCTTATGACTGACTGTCATATTTGGTTCAAACATCATGATATGCTTAACACATGACCTCTTTTCATAGTCACTTGTTGGGAGATCTGGAGAAATAGGAACGAACAGATACTTAGGCTTCAGTTAATAGTATTTTCTCTTACCAGTCTTTCATAATTCATGTTCTTGGTCATGCAGGCAAACATCCTATTCATCGCCAGGTTCGTTGGTATCCCCCCGCAAATGGTTATATAAAAGTTAACGTGGATGGTTCTTCCTCTTTCGGTAACCAAGTCAATGCAGGTTTCAGTGGCCTTTTAAGAAATCATTATGGGGGTTGGATTCAAGGTTTTTCTGGTTCCTGTGGTAGAGCGTCTAATTTGTTTGCTGAACTCTCAGGAATTTTGTGAGGTCTTCAACTAGCTTGGGACCTTGGTTATCGATCAATTACTTTGGAATCTGATTCTCAAGCGGCTTTAGATTTGATTGTTGATGTCCATCAGAATGAATTTCATCCTCATGCGACTATTCTTTCGCTCATTAGAAGCTCTCTGCTCTTCCTTGGTTGGTTTCCTTTTTCCCACACCTTGAGCGAAGACAATGAATGTGCCAATTGGCTGGCTAAATATGGGGCTGGCAACATTGACACTTTGAAGATATGGATCTCTCCTCCTCCGCAGCTAGATTCTATCTTGTTGGCCGACTCCTCTGGAGTTTTTAGGCACCGAGTTGCTTAGTCTTTTGTTTTTTTTTTGTTGTTTTCCTCCTGATAAAAAAAAAAAGATAATAGATTTTTAAATTAAAATATAATTTTGAATATCAAATAAATTACATACAATTAATTTTCTCTCATTCTCATGAATTAAACATGATATTTGGAGTCACGCATTTCAATAAAAAATATCACCATCAACTACATGTACGAACCTTCCTCTAAAAATAAACTACATGTACGAACCACCACCTAAAAAAAACACATGTATGAACAAGTGATATATCTTGCAAATAATAAATATATCTATCAATTTTCATGTATTAAGTATGCCTTTTACAGTCATGCATTTTACAAACAAAATCACCGACTACATACATGAACCATCGATATATTGCAAAGAATACATATCTCCCTCATTCTTCATGTATTATAAATGACTATTAAGTCATGCATGTCATGTAAGAACAAATATTATATATGTTAGAATACAAAGTGATTGTAAATAACTATTATATTTTTGTTTATAAATACTCACATAAATTTTTGTAAAAATCTGTTATTGTACAAACAAATTATAAATCACTTCGTGTACTACTCTGAATTTAGACAAGAAACATCAACAACAATACTTATTTATTTAGTTTCTCATTTGTTTTTATAGATTATTTTGTATCTTATTCTTTGTGCACAAGTGCCTAAAATAAAATACACTTTACGGGTACAAAATGCACAAGTACCAAAAATTGTTATTTATCTAACCATTAATATATAATAAGTATTATGGAAAATATGGTGTACCCTCTGTTGTCAATAGCGGCCACTACTGGCGCTATCGCGGCGCGGAGCGGTCAAATCAGCCAAAACACTACCCAACACTTCGGCACGTCGCATTTGGACGAAGCGGTCAAAGCGGCCACATTTGGGTGGAGCGGAGCGGGGGATATCGGGTCATAGCGACCGCGTCGTCCTTTTTTGCAGTCAAAATGAAGAAGAAGGAGAAGAAGTGAAAGAATGAGTAGAGATCTGAGAATAAAAACGATGAAGACGAAGATATTGTGATTTACATGCTTTTATTTATGTGAAACAATAACCAAATCGTACAAAAAAATCATGAGGAAAGTGAAGAAAGAATATATAAAAAAAGTGTGGCAGAAAAGTGAAGAAGGAAACTAGATCTGAAAAAAAAAAGGTGAGATTTGGCCTCAATTGTAGAGATACACTATTTATTTATTCATTGACCAAATCATAAGTATGAAATTTCATCACATTATTAATATATATGTTTTTGAAGACACTAACAGTATTCTTTAAGAAAGTTCACTTAGATTTGTATGTGAAGGCTAGACTCACAATGTGACGAACTAATATTTAAATTCCGAGTGTATCACATTTAATTTAATGTTAAACACATCTTTTATAAGATTATTTTCTACGGAGGAACCTACATATAAATTCTTCTGGGACCACATAAACGTAAAGATTTGTCAAAAAAAGGTAAATATATTAAAAAAAAATTAAAATGAGACTCAACCATCAAGTAATGTCGGTGGGTTGGGATGATGGGAGAGGGCTCGCCTGCTTAACTTAACTTGTATCATCAATTGGCTAACAACTCCTTTGTTTTACATTCTTTGTAGGTCAGTATGTTGCAGAAGATAATAGAAGATGAAAAACGATGGATATCTTTCCCTCTTCATATGTAAAGCAATGAAGATTTTTCCATCTTTTGAATGGTCAGTAACACAATAATTAGATCCTTAGTAGTTAAGGAGTTTGTATATATATTTATTTATTTAAATACATTTAAGTGAGCTATCATGTCATATTAGACTTTTTCAGTCAAATAAAAAAGAGAAGTTTTAGGCTTAAAAATAAGACTATATCAAGTAACATGTCTAATTAAACTATTGTTTGGTTCCACTTTTGGATAACTGATGTTAGCGGAAAGCAAGTATCGTTTTTATATCGTTCCACAGGGATTAACGTGATATCATAAACCGTTCAACGTCGATTATCGTTTTAAGTTAGGGTTTAACCTTTTTTATACTACACTACTCATCATTTTAAAAACATAATAAATAAATAGTAGAGTAATAGGACATAGAAGGTGTTAGGATTAACTTTCATCAATCAAACATCGTTTGTATTCGATTGATTATAAATACGGATTCTAGCTTTTTCTTATATATGACATTATTACGTATTGTTCAACAACATCATTGATTTCCCAAATGACGTTGTGAGATCGATTGTATCGTTTAATCGATGATTTCTCAATCTATTAAACGATTCAAAAGCTTTACGATCCAATACTTAAATGTAATTATCAAAACCAAATCCCATTTCTAGAATTTCTTATCTTGATAGAATATCATTCTAAACCTAGATTCAAAAGTCTTTTTCAACAACATTTAAATCAAATATAAGATTGAAAAGCAAGAAGAAATTCAATGGTATATAAAAATGCTAGAATCATATATTTAATAACCAAAAGTTTACAACATGGAATGATTGATTACCTATTAATCCCAACAAAGGAGATTAGTTGATCATTGTCATGACAACTATGGCAAAATAAGAAAGGAAGATGAAGATATAGTAGAGCTTGATGTCTCAAAGCTTCTCAATGTCTTCTTCAATCCAAATCAATTTGCTATTTGAAGTTTTTCTCCTTCTATGCCTATTCTCTCTCTTAGATAACAACTATTTTGAGCTCTGGAAAATATTAACTCTGATAAAAAACTATATATATCAGAAATGAGCTTCAAAATCTATTTATATGCTGAGAAAATGTTCGCTCGCTACAAGCGACCAGCCTGTCGCTTGTAGCGAGGAAGTCAACTGGCCAATCATAGAGCTCCACGTCATCCATCAGCATTAAACCGCCCTCTGGTCGCTGTAGCGACAAGGTCTGTCGCTACAAGCGATGGATCTTTGAAATTCCCTGCCTAGGCTCGCTTCAAGCGTCCAGTTCATCGCTTCAAGCGATGAACCCTTGTAAATCCCTGCCTAAGCTCGCTTCTAGCAATGGAAGCTGCGCTTCAAGCGATGAAAACCTGGAAATCCCTGCCTATCCTCGCTACTAGCGATGGCTTCTGCGCTTGTAGCGATGGCATCAAGAAAAGCTTCATATATTTGCATCAATCAGGTCCAAGCATGTATTTCCTGCATAATCACATGGGGTAAGGCTTAGGATCACAATTATTGCATTTTTAACACAAATATGCTCTAATCCTAAGGTAACTTGCAACACAAGTAATCATAAGTGCCCTAAAATGTATCAAAATATAACAACTTTTAGGCACTTATCAAACTCTCCCCAACTTACATTTTGGTTTGTCCTCAAACCAAAGACTCAAAAGGAAATTTTCATAGCTTTTAAACCACAGTATTGAGCAATTAGCAAAGGATTCAAAAGTGCGAAGAAATAAACATCAAATGAGTGATTCAAATGTGATTGCGCAAGCTAAAGTTCAGTTTCTCATTAAACAAGATACATTCTACAAATGTGAACTAGTTCTAAACACAAGGAATCAAATCACACAATCCTAAACAAGCAACATGTTTAAATTTGAACCAAACCTAACACACTTCTATATAAAGTATATGAATAATTTGAAATCTCTTGTGAGGGTATGAACACTCATCCAACAAACATGATAACATTCCAATTAAATTATGTGTCCATCTAATTATCATTTCCAAAAGCATAAAAGGCATTGATCAAAAGGTCTTTAAGGGTTGTAATTGGGCTAGGTTACAAAAGAATTGTCATATGTGGGATATTTGAATTCAAATGGCCAAGCAAAAGGAACATTCAATCTAATTACAACTTCCTTCTTTTTCCAATACAACACTTGGTGAATTTCATACATTTCTATTCTTGATTGATCTTGACAACTTTTTCTTTGAATTATTGCAAACCTTTTCATTTTTTCTCTTTTCTTTTTCTTGGTTTGCTTTTCTTTCTTTTTTCTTTTCTTTTCTTTTTGTCAAGATCAATTATCACATTCACCATTACATTGACATAAACATAACCTTCCTTTCTCCCCAACTTATTTCAATGATACCCTAATCGAATGTTCCTTTATCATTATGGCAAAGGTCAATAAAAACGATGGATAAGGGTTCACAAGAAAACAACTATCAGAATTCAATAAAGAGTTAACTATGAACTGAAATTTTTTACAAACTCCGGCAATTTAAATAAGCAATTGAGCTTATTAAAATTGACAGTTCACAGTTAACAATTCTGATTCAATAGGCTCAGATGGGTTAACAGATACTCACACATCTCACAGGGTAGGTTCATTTGGTCAAGTATTTCACTCAATTTCAAAAAATTGCCTTGATCACTTCAATGCTTTTATACAAATTAAAAAAACAACAGATTTAACATAAAATAACTGAGTTAAACACGAAATGTTGGTCTCCTGCATATATATACAATGGTTGAGGATTCCTCACATTTTGGCTAGTTCTATATTGGTTCAAAACTAAACAAATGCTTGCTTGAAACTGAATAAATTAACTTGTGTGTAAAGAACTTATTCACATTCAAGAATATACCTAGAAAAACAAGAAAACGAGTACCTTAGCTGCGCGCTTTAACACTCATTCTATCATTATCACTCAATTGAATCTAAGCTCAAGCACTGGCTTTTGAATCTTTCATCTTTCTTTCAACATTGTTGGGACAATTTCAAAAAATTTTAACAAAAATAAATAACAAAAGCATAAATAACATATAAACTTAACTAAACATGTTATAATCAAAAATAAATAACATAAACCAAAAAGGTACATCATCCATGATACATAAAACATAAATAAAACAAAGTACAAAGCATAATGAAATGTTATAAAAGTACAAAGCTTTAATAAATAAAATGAAAGGGATGATAAAACAAAAGTCTGCAGCTTTGCATCAAAATCAGTCTGAATCTGAATCCATGTCTTCAGAATCTATCAAGTCTGCTGCCATCCGGTCAATGCTATTTGTAGCCGCCGATGAATCATCACCAAGATCGTCATCAACATCAGCATCGTCATCACCATCATCACCGGCATCCTGATCACCAGCATCTGCTGCAGCTGCCCCTCCAGGAAAGAAAGGCCTGTCCCCAGGCCAAGCTATGTGCTCAGAGAAGAAGGCTGGCGTCCATGGGCTTTGGCCACTGTCATGCAGATGACTCTGAATAGTCGTTAGAGCCCGGTGATTAGACGCATTCTGCGCCAACAGAAAAGAGCTCACCATAGAGGAATCCCAACTAGAAAAATCAAGTGGTGGAATGGTCGGGCCCTGAGGGTGGCTAGTATGATGTGGTGGTGGTGGTGCACTAGAAGGACCGGCTGATGTGGATGGTCCAGCTGAGGAAGGAGGTGGGGCAATAGGTGTGGGGGTAGAGCAGCACCTATTGATGTACCTGTCATCAATAGGGTTCTTAATTTCTTCATCTACCTGATTTGGCATGTGTACCCTAGCCCGTCTACAGAGTCCCATAATCAATCCAGGAAAGGTCAGTGGGCATTTGGGTTTGCCCGGGGGTAGAATGCCGCTCTCAGCTACTACCCTCATCTCATTTGCTATCAGCCTAGCAACGTCAACCTGACGTTGAGTAAGGATATAATGAAGAAGAGGGGTAACGTCGAGGGTGGTAGAAGAGGTATGAGATTTTGGCCGGATATTATATAAGATCAGGGTAAGAACTACCTGAGCCGGAGTGGTCATATCCTCTCTGAAGGCTCGGAAAGGCTTACCCGAAGCCTTACTTAAATCATAGTGCTTCCCCTGCTGGAAGATGTCTCGTGCAATCTGCTCATGATCCCAATTCCCGCTCCTCTGATGCTCACAAAAGTCACATAGCATAGTAGGTGCTAGTGGATTATCCTCTCCACACAGCTGCAAAGGCTTGCCCAAATACGCATTGATGGACATGCGATCAAAGGTAATAGTGCGCCCTCGCACGTATGTAGTCCATGTGAATTCGTCAGATGGGTCTGCTGGGATCGCATTCGCGTAGAATTCCCGCACGATGTCGTAATTTATCTTCCTTGGTGGCGTGCACAGAATCCCCCATTTCCTTTCGTTGATCATGTGAGCTATCCCCCCGTATTCTCCCTCTTCTGATATCTGGAACTGCTTTTCAGACCATATTCTTCTTGTTTTCAGCTCCTCGTAGCGTTCTTGATTCCTCAAACTCAGGAAACGACTCGCGTCATGCGGTTGAATGTTGGCTCTTGGTCGAGATGACGAGCTCTCAACGTTCCTTTGTCGTTTGGACGAGGATTTGGGTGCCATTCCTACACAATGATTAAAACAGATAAAAATTAGGTAGGATACAAGTCAAGTTCAAATCAACAGAAAAATAAAACAAATTCTGGGTTTCGTCGCTACAGCGACAGCTTGGTCGCTTGTAGCGAGCGAACCCAGAAAATTCATGTTTCCTGCGCTACAAGCGCTGTTCTAGCGAGGAAGACCCTTTTTCAAAATTTTTGATTTTCTGATTTTAAACCTACTTGTAGCATGCGAAATTTAGATTAAAGCTAATATAAATGAATACAAATCACCTAAACTTCCTAAATCCTCAAAACCCTAAATTATTTTGAAATTATTACAAAAGGTTTTTCAAAATACGAATCTTATGAACAAGAGGATGAAAAGGGAGTTTTCCTAGTGATTCTAAGTCATTTATTACAGCTTAAACTATGGCTAAACATGGGTAATCAACAGGGCATGTCCTAAGTTTCACAAATTGTTAAAACCCTAAACCCTAAATTTAGTAATCAGCATGCAAGCACATCATGAAGTAAAAAGCATAAAAACAGTGACAGAGATGGACGAAATACATACCTGAAGGTTGATTGAGCAAGATTAAACAGGTACAGAGTGATTTGCAAGATTGTGCAGAAATTTAAAGAGAAAAATGCAGAAATGAAAGCAAAAGGGAATGGAATGTTTACAGAAGTATGGGATGCGAAAATATAAGACAAAAACGGCTAGTGACTTAAATGGGGTAGTTGGGAAGTAACTGAAAAGACATAGTGGCCTGGGAAATATAAAACTGATTTCTGATACGGTCGCTACAAGCGCGCGACCTGTCGCTACAGCGACAGGCTTTAAGCCCATCGCTACAAGCGTGGTGTGGCGCTACAAGCGCAAGGTTGAAATCCATCGCTACAAGCGACAAGTGCGACGCTACAGCGACGTAGTGCAAATCTCATCGCTACAGCGATGAATTGGTCGCTGTAGCGACCATGACAGGAAACAGAAAAATAAAATTTTGAGTCTTAGCCACTATCCCTACATGCATAAATAACTGTACAGAACTAAAATAACACTAATAATGCAACATACTTACAAAATTGGGGTGCCTCCCAACAAGCTCTTGTTTAACGTCATTAGATCGACGCCTGATTCGCTTATGCATAAGAATCGATGAGTGAAATCGTCGTCGTGTGCCGAACAACTTCACCTCCAAAATATGGCTTCAGCCTCTGTCCATTCACTGTCCATGTTGACTTAGTGATAGGATCCTCTAGTTCCACAGCTCCATAAGGTTTTACTTCCTTGATCATGAACGGACCGGACCATTTGGACTTCAATTTACCCGGAAATAGTCTTAGCCTTGCATTGAACAGCAACACCATTTGACCAGGCCTGAATTCCCTCTTCATGATCTTCTTGTCATGATACCGTTTGACCTTTTCCTTATAAAGCTTGCTTGACTGATAGGCTTGGTCATGCATTTCTTCTAACTCATTCATCTGAAGCTTTCTCTTCTCCCCAGCTTGCTATTGATCAAAGTTCAAAAACTTGAGCGCCCAAAACGCTTTGTGCTCCAACTCGACCGGCAAGTGGCATGCTTTCCCATACACTAACTGGAATGGTGTGAAACCCGTAGGAGCTTTGTATGCGGTCCTATAGGCCCACAACGCTTCGTCCAGTTTCATCGCCCAATCCTTTCTTGACGATGACACGGTCTTCTCAAGTATCCGTTTGATTTCACGGTTGGATACCTCGGCTTGACCGTTGGTCTGTGGATGGTATGGTGAAGCTACCTTGTGCTTTACTCCATAGTGCTCAAGTGCTTTTGCTAACTGTTGATTGCAGAAGTGAGAACCTCCGTCACTTATTAGCACTCTTGGAGTTCCAAATCGGGAAAAGATGTTCCTTTTCAGAAACTTGACCACCGTCTTGCTATCGGCTTTCTGAGATGCTATTGCTTCTACCCACTTTGACACATAGTCAACAGCCACCAGAATATACTCGTTGTTCATAGAGGATGGAAATGGCCCTACAAAGTCAATACCCCAACAGTCGAAGACTTCGACTTCAAGGATACTTTGTAGAGGCATTTCATTCCTCTTTGAAATCCCTCCGGTTTTCTGGCAACTCTCGCATTCCTTCACATGTTCGTATGCGTCTTTGAACAAGGTGGGCCAATAAAAGCCAGCTTGAAGAACTTTTGCTCCAGTTCTTTCTCCACTGTAATGACCACCATATGACGAGTTGTGACAATGCCACATGATGTCCTTGGCTTCTTCTCTTGCAACACATCTTCTTAACAAGTGGTCTGCTCCAATCTTGAAGAGGTACAGGTCATCCCAAATGAATTGAGTTGCGTCTCTCAACAACCTCTTCTTCATTTGCCATGTGTAATCCTCCGGTATGAACCCCGTTGCTTTGTAATTGGCCATGTCAGCAAACCATGGTCTTTCTTGCACCATAAGCAACTTCTCATCCGGGAACTCTTCAAGGATGTCCATCTCATTCTTCGTTATCTCATCGTTCACCAATCTTGACAGATGATCAGCTACTAGGTTCTCAGTCCCCTTCTTGTCCTTAATCTCCAAATCAAACTCTTGGAGTAGCAACATCCAACGGATGAGTCTCGGCTTTGAGTCGGGTTTGGTAATTAAGTACTTGATAGCTGCATGGTCAGTCCAGATAACAATTTTTGAACCAATGAGATACGAACGAAATTTTTCTAATGCGAACACTATAGCAAGTAATTCTTTTTCAGTGGTAGCATAATTGACTTGTGCGTCATTTAAAACTTTACTTGCATAGTGTATAGCATGAAAAATTTTGTTTTTGCGTTGACCTAACACCGCGCCTACCGCATAATCACTTGCATCGCACATAAGTTCAAAATCGTATGTCCAGTTTGGTGCGGTGATTATGGGTGCGGATGTTAAGCTATCCTTTAAACTATTAAAAGCATTTAAACAATCAATATCAAAATCAAAAGACTTATCTTTGTTGAGCAAGTTGCTCAATGGCTTTGCAATTTTTGAGAAGTCTTTGATGAATCTCCGATAGAACCCGGCATGGCCTAGGAAACTTCGGATTCCTTTGACATTGACTGGCGGTGGAAGTTTTCCTATCACGTCGATCTTAGCTTTATAAACTTCAATACCCTTGGAGGAGATCTTGTGCCCAAGGACTATTCCCTCGGTTACCATGAAGTGACACTTCTCCCAATTGAGCACCAAGTTGGTTTCCTTGCACCGTTTCAGTACCGTGTCCAGATTCTTCAAGCACAAATCGTATGATGACCCGAAAACTGAGAAGTCGTCCATAAACACTTCAATGCTTTTCTCTATCAAGTCTGCAAAGATGGCTTGCATGCATCGTTGAAATGTTGCTGGAGCGTTACATAATCCGAACGGCATGCGTCGATATGCAAATACCCCAAAAGGACATGTGAATGCAGTCTTCTCGTGATCGTCTGGATTCACCGAAATTTGATTGTAACCCGAATACCCGTCAAGGAAACAGTAAAAAGCTTGTCCTGACAGCCTCTCTAGCATTTGATCCATAAATGGTAGAGGAAAATGATCCTTTCTAGTTGCTTTGTTAAGCCTCCGGTAGTCGATACACATCCTCCAACCCGTTACGGTTCTTGTCGGTATGAGCTCATTCTTCTCGTTCGTGATAACCGTCATACCTCCCTTCTTAGGGACAACTTGAACCGGACTAACCCAAGTGCTATCCGAGATCGGATATATCATGCCGGCTTCAAGTAGCTTGACTACTTCTTTCCGGACTACTTCCTTCATGTTTGAGTTTAGCCGTCTTTGAGGTTGTGCTACCGGCTTATAATCCTCTTCCATCATGATCTTGTGCATGCAATAGGAAGGACTTATCCCTTTCAAGTCGGATAGTGTCCAACCTATTGCTTCCTTGTTGGACTTCAAAACTTCGACCAATTTTGTTTCTTCATGGTTTGACAAGGAGCTACTAATGATTACCGGTTTGGTACCCTCTTGATCAAGAAACACATACTTCAAATGTGAGGGCAAGATCTTCATCTCCGGCTTCACTTCTTCTACTTTAGCTTCATTCGTCAATTCCTCGATTTGGCTTTGTGAGGAGGAATTTCCTTAAACGAATCGAGCTCCTTCAAACACTCTTCAAGCTCCTTCTCATCTTCTTCTCCTATGATATTTAGTGCGTTTGTCAATACTCTTTCAAGATGTGTCAAGTGATGCAACTGGTTTCTCGTATCAACTATCAATTCTTCCGTTGCATCCATCTTGAAGCACGCAGCTTTATCACTAGGAAATTTCATTGCTTCGTGGATGTTGAAATTGACTTCTTCATCGTCCACACGGACTTTCATTAAGCCTTGGTCAAGATCAATCATCATCCGTGCCGTTTGCATGAAAGTTCTCCCAAGAAGTAGCGGCACATCATCATCCTCTGGTATGTCCATCACTACAAAGTCGATGGGGAACAAGAACTTGTCGACTTTCACCAACACGTCTTCAGCAATTCCCAATGGACGAGTGTAGGATTTGTCGGCCAATTGCAAGGTTAAGTTGGTTCTTTTCACAACTATATCACCAATCCTTTTGACAACGGATAGTGGGATTAGGTTGATACTTGAACCCAAATCAATGAGTGCCTTGCCGACATTAACATTGCCAATGGACACAAGCAGTGTAACTTTGCCCGGATCTCTCTTCTTTCTTGACAATGTATTCTGGATGATTTCACTACAATTCGCGTCTAGCTGAATTGTTTCTTCTTCAATAAACCTCCTCTTCTTGGAGAGAATTTCTTTCATAAACTTGGCATAGGTCGGCATTTGCTCTAGGGCTTCCGAGAACGGTATGTTGATTTGTAAACGCTTGAATATGTCAAGGAACCTAGCAAACTGCCTCTCTTTCTCTTTTTTGGCTGGTGTAGTTGGGTAAGGTAGGTGTGGTGTCGGTGCATTCTTCACTTCTTCTTGCTTCTTGCCCTTCTCCTTCACCACATCCTTCTTCCACACTATGTTCTCATTTTCAACTACATCCTTATTATTTTTTTCAACTACTTCCTCTCTATGTACATCTCCTGTTTCACTCTCATGTCCTTCATCATCATCCTTCTCCTCATTCTCAACAACCCTTCTCTCTACTTCAAGATTGTCCCCTATACCTTTACCAATGACCTTCCCGCTCCGAGTAGCAATTGCCTTGCAATTTTCGTTGTCTCTTGATGCAAGGACTTCCTCATCAAAATGACTTAATTGTCATTTCGATGATGATGCATGATCCTTTGGGTTGGTTTGTGTGTTGGCGGTAAAGGTTCCGCCTTGTTGAGTAGCTTGAGATAGTTGTTGTGCCAACTGGCCCACTTGCGTCTCCAGATTTTTGATGGACGCATCAGTGTTCTTTTGGTTAGCCATTGACATCTGCATGAATTGATTGAGGGTTTCATCGGTGGTTTGGTTGCGGTTTTGTTGTGGAGGTTGATATTGGTTATAGTTTTGGTAAGGTTGTCGGTTATGTTGCCCAGCTTCTTGCCTCCAACCTTGGCCATAATTCGGATTATTCCCTCTTGGGAAGTTGTTTGGATGGCTTTGGAATTGGTTTGGAAACTGTTGAGGCCTTGGTTGATTACCAACATAGCTTACCTCTTCTGTAGGTGGCGGACAAAATCCGGTTGGGTGATCTCCAAAACAAAGTTCGCATGATGCGACTTGGTGTTGTCTTCTTTGTTCGTTCTGGATATCCTTCATTTGTTGAGGAAGGTTGGCCATTTTCTTTGTCAACTCTTCCACTTGTTGCGTGAGCAATTTGTTTTGCGCTAGGATAGCATCATTTGTTCCCAAATCTAGGATTCCCGCCTTCCTTTGGCTTTGGCTTCGGTTATGATGAGCTTGGTGATCATTTAATGCCATTCTCTCTATAATAGCAACAGCATCCTCGGCGCTCTTGGCCATCAAAGAACCACCAGCAGCAGCGTCAAGCAATAGCTTGGATTGTTGTTGCATCCCATTCCGGAATAGATGAATTTGTGTTAAGTCATCAAATCCATGATTAGGACATCTTCTGAGCATTGACTTGAAACGCTCCCACGCTTCACATAACGTCTCACTAGTACCTTGTGAGAACACAGCAATAGTTGTCTTCGCCTCCATGAAACGATTCTGAGGGAAGAACCTCTCAAGGAATTTCTCCTCAAGCGTGTTCCAATTCGTCATTACCGTCGGTGGCTGGTCCAAATACCACTCCTTAGCTTTGCCAATCAATGAATGAGGAAACATCCTCATCCACATAGCCTCCTCGTTATTCTCCGTCTCACCAAGAGTACCCGCAATCTCGTAAAATTTTGTGAGATGTTGGAAAGGGTCTTCATGGTCTAATCCTGAGAAAGGATTAGCATATAAAATTTGTAAGATCCCCGTCTTCATCTCGGTTTGCTTGGCAGTCCGCGGCGTTTTCCCCAATTGTGCGAAACGGCGTGGACTATTATGACATGGCATCCCACGACCGCCTGAACCTGATGAACCATCTCCTGATGCAGCCATTGGTTGGCTTGGATTTGGACTAGATGAATGACTAGAAACAGAAGCTTCCTCTTGTTGCCTTTTCTTTGCTTGTTGCTTCTTTCTCCGATTCTTGCTATTGTTTCTACGAGCTGTTCTCTCTATCTCGGAATCAAAAAGAAGTTGGTCCTCTGAAACTTGACCTCGCATATACGATATCAACAATCTGACCACAAAGAATTAGCAAACAAGATGGATAAAGAATAATAGTTATATACATAAAAGAATTTTGTGCAAAATTGCTTAAAACCATAATTAAAGTTGCAATGATTATAATATCATAACTTTAATCCCCGGCAACGGCGCCATTTTGATGTTAGCGGAATGCAAGTATCGTTTTTATATCGTTCCAGAGGGATTAACGTGATATCATAAACCGTTCAACGTCGATTATCGTTTTAAGTTAGGGTTTAACCTTTTTTATACTACACTACTCATCATTTTAAAAACATAATAAATAAATAGTAGAGTAATAGGACATAGAAGGTGTTAGGATTAACTTTCATCAATCAAACATCGTTTGTATTCGATTGATTATAAATACGGATTCTAGCTTTTTCTTATATATGACATTATTACGTATTGTTCAACAACATCATTGATTTCCCAAATGACGTTGTGAGATCGATTGTATCGTTTAATCGATGATTTCTCAATCTATTAAACGATTCAAAAGCTTTACGATCCAATACTTAAATGTAATTATCAAAACCAAATCCCATTTCTAGAATTTCTTATCTTGATAGAATATCATTCTAAACCTAGATTCAAAAGTCTTTTTCAACAACATTTAAATCAAATATAAGATTGAAAAGCAAGAAGAAATTCAATGGTATATAAAAATGCTAGAATCATATATTTAATAACCAAAAGTTTACAACATGGAATGATTGATTACCTATTAATCCCAACAAAGGAGATTAGTTGATCATTGTCATGACAACTATGGCAAAATAAGAAAGGAAGATGAAGATATAGTAGAGCTTGATGTCTCAAAGCTTCTCAATGTCTTCTTCAATCCAAATCAATTTGCTATTTGAAGTTTTTCTCCTTCTATGCCTATTCTCTCTCTTAGATAACAACTATTTTGAGCTCTGGAAAATATTAACTCTGATAAAAAACTATATATATCAGAAATGAGCTTCAAAATCTATTTATATGCTGAGAAAATGTTCGCTCGCTACAAGCGACCAGCCTGTCGCTTGTAGCGAGGAAGTCAACTGGCCAATCATAGAGCTCCACGTCATCCATCAGCATTAAACCGCCCTCTGGTCGCTGTAGCGACAAGGTCTGTCGCTACAAGCGATGGATCTTTGAAATTCCCTGCCTAGGCTCGCTTCAAGCGTCCAGTTCATCGCTTCAAGCGATGAACCCTTGTAAATCCCTGCCTAAGCTCGCTTCTAGCGATGGAAGCTGCGCTTCAAGCGATGAAAACCTGGAAATCCCTGCCTATCCTCGCTACTAGCGATGGCTTCTGCGCTTGTAGCGATGGCATCAAGAAAAGCTTCATATCTTTGCATCAATCAGGTCCAAGCATGTATTTCCTGCATAATCACATGGGGTAAGGCTTAGGATCACAATTATTGCATTTTTAACACAAATATGCTCTAATCCTAAGGTAACTTGCAACACAAGTAATCATAAGTGCCCTAAAATGTATCAAAATATAACAACTTTTAGGCACTTATCAATAACTCAAAATTAATTCTAAAGGTGTATAGTTGACTTGACATGTTTGGTGTATGATTGATTTTATTTTCAAAACTGATTTTAATTTGAAACTAGAAATTTAGCGTTAAATTTTAGAATTGCTTTTTACATTTAAATTTATTGTTCAACCGACTTTTACATGAACGTATCCAAATATAAATAATTTTACTTTCAACTCACTTTTAATCAAAATTAATTTACTTAAAATAAATTTTTGTTACTATAAAACCAAAGATTCACTAAACCTTGAACTTCTTGATTAAATTTGAGCCTTACAAACTCTAGCTCGACTCATCTTTTTACCTCTCTTGTTCTAATGTTTGACTATTCCTATTCCCACCCTATGACCTTATCATGCGTCCTATTTTTTCTTTCGAAAGAGTTTTTCACCTATTCAGATTATACAATCCGAACACAATAAGTAGTTCGGATTATAAATTTTGAAACACTCAATGGATAGGGCGCGTTCCTTGTTTGTTTTGGATTATAGTATCCAAACACCTCATATACCCCCTCCTGTGCCACGAATTCATGGAAAAATTAGTTCATATTATATAACTCGAACTGTATCAGCACTAGGGTTGGAAATGAGTCGAGTCGAATCAAACTCGTCTGAGCTCGACTCAACTCGATAAAAATTTGCTCGGCTCGAAACTTGACTCGAGTTCGATACGAACTTTTTTTTGAGCTCGAGTTCGGCTCGTTTGAAATTCACGAACAACTCGGCTCGACACGATTCGACTTGTTAGACTTAAATCGTTAGCTCAAGTCACACAATTTAAAAAAAAAAATATTTTTCTAAAAAGTTACATCTTTGACCTTTTAATTTATTTTTTTAAAAGGCAGAGATTATACTAAAATAAAACTAAGAGAGTACCAAAACGTTGTACCTCTATCAAATTAGTGCATGATAATTCATATGCATGTGGAAGAATAATATGTACCACATAAACAAAATAATACTAGTGTATCCTCAAAAAAAAAATTAAAAAAAAATGGTAGTTGCACTATATATTGTAGTGCTCACTTCCTATCTTAGTCGCGCCGTCGCTTATCTTATTGTGTTTATCAGGTATTGAGCAAAAAACAATAATCACATAATCTCCGTGTTTTTTTCTTATTGTGTTTATCAGATACCGTTAACCGATTTCCTGTAGATATACAGGTATTGATTAATTTTGTTCACCAAATTAGATATCTACATGAAAACCATCATTACTGTTTTTTTCTAACATGCTCTATGATGTAATATGGATTATGTGTAATTTGAAAGGCAACAAGTGGTGAAAGATTTGGTGAAACATTTTTTGAATTTCCAGCCAAGGTTCTTTTTGTCCCCATATATCATATGGTTTTTTGGAACATGCAAATATGTTTTGTTACGTATAATAAGCTTGCAAGTTTGGTAAAAAAACGTTGAAATTCCAACACATGCCCATTAGAAAAAGACTTTTCTTTGAATAGATAGACAGACAGATAAATATGTTGACCTTCAGCGTTAGAGGACTTATCCGAATCTTTTGTTTGTGTCGATGCAGCCATTTAAGGATATGATAGAAGGAATGAGAATGGATCTTAAGAAGTCAAGATACAAAAGCTTTGATGAACTATATCTCTATTGTTACTATGTTGCTGGAACTGTTGGTTTAATGAGTGTTCCGGTCATGGGCATTTCAATGCATTCGCAAGCCACAACAGAGAGTGTATACAATGCTGCCTTGGCCTTAGGAATTGCAAATCAGCTAACCAACATACTCAGAGATGTTGGAGAGGAGTAAGTTCAGAACTACAGATGTTTGTTCAATTCATATCATAAATTTAATGAAAAAATACTATCTCCATTCCATAATAACTCTTGTTTTATGTTTTTTCGCATGATTAAGAAAATGTATAACTAAACTAAAGAATATTGCATGTTTACAAAATTATCCTGATTAACTGTTGCTTGTTAGTCATTTTCATAAATGTATAGTGGAATATAATGACTTGAAAGTAGTGCAGATAATATTTATTTAGAGGTAGAATTAGAAAAAGAAAAGAATATCACATTGAAAAAGCAAAGCGACTGTTATTTTGCATCACTTTTTAAATGCTAATACGAAAATTAGTTTGGAATGGATGGAGTATTTGACTATGAACTTTGATATGTTTACAAATCGAGTACTTTCACATTAATGTACTAATGTACGAGTTGCAATTTGATATTGGAACTCGAATGGATGAAAATGAAAATATAATGTTGGTTTTTCCTCTGTTGCTTAATTAAACAATGACACTGCATTTCATTTTGGCTTCAACCTTCTTATTTTATGCTCAATTTTCCTAACAGTGCCAGGCGAGGAAGAGTGTATCTACCACAAGATGAATTGGCTCTAGCAGGGCTTTCAGATGACGACATATTTGCTGGTAAGGTGATGGACAAGTGGAGGAATTTCATGAAGAGCCAAATAAAAAGGGCGAGAATGTTTTTTGACGAGGCAGAAAAGGGAGTGACGGAGCTTAATGAACAGAGCAGATGGCCGGTAAGAAATTCAAACAAATATCGCTATGCAAAACCTTCTTAATGGCCAAAGTTTCATTGTTTCGTGGTATATATGTGTGTGTGTGGAGAAAATGTCTTTGCATGACAGCGAGAGAAGTAAATTCTGACTGTTGAGTCTAATCATGAATGGTAAAGATTAAAACAAACTGTCATATAAGTTTTCTAATTGGGCATATGAATTTTTTATAAATAATCATGTATTCATTAAATAACATTTGGATTTAATTCATATACACCGTCAATGAAGATTTTTTACACTCTCAATCATTCCTTATTGTCAGATCATTAAAAACATTAAACTTAAACATAATTATTTCTAAAGTCATACATATCAGTGATTCTCATTTATTAACAGTGTAAGTTTTTACACTGATAGTGTTATTTTCTTTTTTTGCTTCAATGAAACACCTGAGCATAATTGTGGTTAATCTAGAATTTGTGCCTTTTTAAAATGCACTTACAAACCTGAACCTGTCATTGATTCAGTATAAACTTTCATGTCCAGGAAAAGAAAAACCTGTTATTTTCTACACCAAAAAATAATGACAAGAACTTTTAATCACACAGGAACAAAGTCCCTCTCATCCAACTCTACTTTGATGAGTTATCCAAGATTTGACATTACGCTTTCTTACGAAAATTTCGATATTTTCTTGTATGTGAATTTTTGAAAAGTTTATAATTCAGGGACATCATTACAACCTTAAACAAATTTCCTGATTCCTGTAGTTCCACTAAGATGAAAGTAACCTGTGAGGAATTACAAGTCTATAACTATAAATTAAAATAACACTTTCAGCTGCACATATTATTTTTCAACCCACAAGTATCATTATATTGTATCCTCTAAAGTGTACTCTTTCACTTTAGAAGTCAGTTTCTACCATCAGGAGGCATAAGTGTGTCTTGTCACATCCTAAATAAGTTTGAAAACGTATTTTTTTTCCCTTTCATTGATTGTTTAAATCTGAATATTCCAATGAGTTGTTGGAATGAGAATGTTTTTGGGGTTTAAACATGTGTGTTTTGTATGTATGTGTTAAACAGTGAGAGTTTGTACGAAGACGAGGAGTTTGATCAGCACCAAAGGCAACTTGCCGCACTACTTGTATCAAAGGTAGCGTTATTCTGCTCATGATTTGAACTGTCACATGTTCTATTGATAACTGTGCGATGCTGTTTTTGCATATACGGAGTCTCTTTCTTCATGTATCTAAGCTGTTATGATGTGTTTTACATGATATTTGAGATAACACTTAAGTATTGTTGGCTTTCATCCTTTTTGATTGTACCCGGCTTCTAAACCAATCACCAGAGGCCTTAAGTTTTTTCATATCCATATATTATTATTCTTAGATGCTGGATTTCGTCTCATGATTTCGTACATTGCTGCAGAAACTAATTAAAAACCAGAAAAACCAGAAAAATCAGAAACTAATTAAAAGTGACTTAAAACTCAAAATCTAAACAGTAGTTCTAACTAGTGATAAAAGATAAAAAGATCTAGTTAGTCTCCTCTTCCACAACATAATCATTATCCTCATTTTTAGATAGTGAGGCATATCCTTCAACTTCTTAAATGAATCCTCATAATCAATGTCTTGAAGGAGATGAAGTATGAAATGAAGAGAGAAAATGGAAAAATTCTATTCGCGGCTGTAATGTTTTCTGATTAGGATGATATTTTAAAATCACTTACTATGCTTTAATTTGCATGCTGCTGAAATTATCAGCTTTCCTGTACCTGATATATTTGTTTAATGACTTTGGCAGTTATGCAGAACAGCTGAAGAACACCCTGAAATTATTTTCCTCAAAGTAAATTTTGATGAGAATAAGCCAATGTGCAAAAGTCTGAATGTTAAAGTACTTCCTTACTTCCACTTCTATAGAGGGGCTGAGGGGCAGCTGGAATCATTTTCATGTTCACTTGCCAAGGTAATTTTTACTATTTAGTTCTGGTCAGCGTTTCTAGCTTCAATTTAAGATAAGGAGTGTCAATTTTTTTTCTTTTTTCTAAATTTTATGA
The DNA here is from genome assembly GCA_018208015.1 of Medicago ruthenica. Taxonomy (NCBI): domain Eukaryota; kingdom Viridiplantae; phylum Streptophyta; class Magnoliopsida; order Fabales; family Fabaceae; genus Medicago; species Medicago ruthenica. Next base: position 102,257 of record WNNG01000376.1, read on the forward strand.
ATGGCAAAATGTTAATATAGTGAGTATTATGTTGGTGTGAAGATCGAACCCTCTCACTCCTTATCACCCCACTCATTAACTCCCCCACTCCAATCATCAAACCAACTGTATATTTCCGGTCAGTCTGAAACCAGGAAGTGTTTATATCGAAACATAGCTTCACTCCTTGCTAAACAGTATTATATATACTCCCACCCTCCCACAATAAACTGTCACATTTCACACAGATTAAGAAAATATGATAAATGAAAGAGCGAGAATGGTGATTTTACTAAATTGTCTTTATTAGCCATTGATGTATTTTTAGTATCATAAATGCAGAGTGAAAAATAGGAGTGATGCTCATAGTACTAATTGGATGGTATAGTTGGAAAAACTCTATTAAAAACTACATTGGAAATTGAAAATGACTTTCTTTTTAGGACAAATCTTTCCCGCAAATGTGACAGTTATTTTGGGACAAAGGGAGTGTTCTATGTAACATAGAATTATAGGGAAAAAACAGAAAAAAATGCATAAAACTGGCGAGTATTTCTTTTTAACATTCCTGATGCTTATGTTTTCAGTATTGGCATCCTGCATAATTCTCTTCGAAATGTAAGGGCTAGAACTAAATTATGCAGAAATAGCTGAATGCAAGAAGATACTGAAAAATAATGCCTATTTGAGTGCTTGGTTGGTTGTATTCAGAAAGTGGATTATCTAAGTGTATGGAAAAGTTACATATGCTCACTTACATATTTTCCTTGTTAAGGACTAGAAATGCGTAGCTCAGATGCCTAATAGTGAGACAAATGTATGATGATGGATGTATATGGTTGAGGTAAATACATTAAGAATAATCTAATGCGTACTTTTGAACATTACAGTTTCAAAAAATAAAGGAAGCTATCCAGACGCATAACACAGCTCGATGCAGCATTGGTCCGCCTAAGGGAATTGGTGATTTGGTTCTTGAAACTTCCTCTGCTCCCAAGGATAGACCAGCAGACTCTGTTTGATAATCATAGTACCTCCATCCATGCATCTACAGCTTATAAGTTTATCTCCCAAAGTCTAACCGCATTGGAAGCTATGGTCCAGAAAGACTTATGATGTGAAGGTTATGTGTAATCTGTATATTTACACTTGTATTTTTTTGATCTGTTACTTCATTCTTGATCATTCATTAGCTGATTGTAATCAAGTTGTATTTAATTGAAAAACCTGTGCATCTGTAAGCTGAATACCACTTGTTATGGCTTGATTCTTTTACTAAATCAGTTATGCTACAGAAAAGAAAAGAGCAAGTGAGACCACCCATATTAAGAATCAAATTGTAATCAAGTTGTAATCTGTATATTTACACTTGTTTTTATATTTTTAATATAAAAGAAAAGAGCAAGTGTTAAGCTTATTTATTAAGCAATTTAAAAAAAAATATAGATTTTGCATCAGTCCTTAACTTATACCTGATGTGAAAAACACATATTTTACATCAGTCCTTAACTTATACCTGATGTGAAAACCCCGTTGTGAAATTTTAAAGTGCATCTATTACAACAGTCGAAAATAGAACTGATGTAGAAAATAGGTTTTTACATCAGTCTGTACCCGATGTAAAAAGTAGTGCACATACTACATCAAGCCACCTTACATCGGTTGGCAACTGATGTAAAAAGTCATTTTCGACTGATGTAAAAAGTCATTTCTGTAGTAGTGAATGCAGCTGATCTTTGAATGCAATGATGAGAAAAAAATTTGAAAAACAGGGCAGCTGCAATTGTGTGGTTCTTGGGATCAATCCTTGCAATCTTGAGAGGTCAAGCAAGGAAAACGTGTACTGCCATGTACAGAGGTTGGGGGAAAACAAAAAGGAGCATGTGGGCTGGTGTGAGGGAGGAGAAAAACAGCTGAAAACAGGGCAAACCCAACAGCTTTTTTGCAAGCAAAACCATCCAAGTTTGACTGGTTTTGGTGGAGAAAGAAGGAAGAAAAGGGAACAAGTAGCTGGCTGGCAAGCTCAGGGTGAGAGACAGGTCAATTGGGAAGGACAAGAGCTGACCAAGGGCAGCCCAATTGCTTGAGCACATGCTAGGTTGGAAGAAAAACCATCTTACCTCAACCTTTAATGTCACACATTTAATCCTTGCTTTGCTGCATCATTCCAGCCACAATTGGCAATAACAATGGTAATAATAATGATAAAGGATAATAACAATAACTATAATAAAGATAAAAGAAAGCTAAATCAAATAAATCAATTTCTGCAAAAAAATTTGCAGAGTTCGCAGTGCGAAGGTAATTTCGCAGTGCGAACTCCCCTTTTTTTTTGTATTTTCTTTAAAATAAAATAAATAAAAACCAAAAAATGATAATAATAAAAAATGAAAATAACAATGAAGGTAATGATAATAATAATAAAGATGGTAACAATAATTGTGATGAAAGAGATAATGATGTTAGTAAAGGGTAAAAATAATAATGATGATGATAATAAGAATAAATAATAAAACATTGGTAAAAAAGGTAATAATATTATTAATGAAAAAGATAATAATGACAATAGTATTAATAATAGTAATAGAAATGATAATATTAATAATAATGATAGTAATGATGATGGTGATACACATTGATAAATAAAAATCTAAAAAAGAAGATAAAATAATAAAAGGTAAAAATAAGAAAAAATGAAAATTATAATGGAATGAGAAATAATTTTATGATAATGAACTAAGAAAAATATGAGTCAAAAAATGGGGTATGACACGCATATTCATAAACTGCTTTGATTTCCTTTCCTCATGAGTTTCGAGATTTGAAGTATCCCTCAATTACATTTAAAATTTCCTGATAGAACTTATAATAGGCTCAAGTCGTCACTGCTTACTGCTATTTTGTGTTGCAAGAACTAAACTCTAAGTATTTTCCTTGCGATTTATCCTGCAAGGACTTCACAAGCCTTTTTATTCCCTAAGCTTCAGCTTAGAATTGTTTGATAACTCATTCCTGGATTACTTCTCCGCTGTGCAACTCTGATTTTAACAATTCACCTTATAATAGGAGTAATACACCACTATTACCAGATTAATTCTTTTAATTAATCTTGTTCCTTAATAAATTTATAGTTACCAAAGCAGAACTATATACGTTCGTTTCTTCACTTATGACTTAGACTACCTGTTACTCAAGTGTTGCAATCCTCCTTCGAAGCCCTCATACTGATAACGAGAATTATCTTTATACTGAAAATCACTTCAAAGTTCTACTTACCTTACTGACTAGTCATCCCTTGCCTTATAGTTTCCTTTAGGCGTAAACATCACACTTGCTATCACAAATTAATTTCCTGAATACTCTTATAGATTCATGTCCTTCGTATAATAAACCCACTGATGACTCGGGCCTCGTTCTCATTCATAATTCAAAACCCGATCTTATTATCTGAATAATCCTCCATAGGTCTTCTCGACCATGTCTTCCTCAAATAGCTTGAATAATCCAAGATCGGTACCTTCTATCACCTTCGGCAGCTTACCAACCTAAGGTGACCTCTTTCAGTTTTTTCCAAATGATTCACGTAAGAAAACCCATCAATTGAAAACGTAAAGACTCCTTAACATTAACCACGACTTTAATTTGCGTACTAGCGACGATTTTCCTGATACTTAGGCCTCAAAAAGTCTCGGTTAGAGTCCCAATTAATCCTCAAAATACCGGTATACTATAATCCTGCGTTATCTTAAATTTGCCCTCTTCATCCAATCAAGGAAGTTCGATATTGTTCATCCATCAGTTCACTAAATCCAGCAATATATGATTCAATCTTTATTTCTCGATTCTGTTGAAAATTTACATCTTATGCCCTTTCCAGGGGTCTCTTTCACTTGTCGCTAAGCTTGTGTTTCTCATACCAAAAAAAAAACAACTTAATAAATCATGCTAAAGAAGAGTAGTCTGATCCATTTTTCTTTGTGCAAAATCTCCCGTCGAGCTTAGCTTATTTTCCAATCTTCTTAATTCACAATTCTGGCACTTAAGGTTCTGGAGATGTAGCTGATCTGATGGGGTTAAACTTACTTGCGCTTCACGCTCGATGACCACAATTGAGGTTAGTTTCATCTGACCAAATAATTCGCTTAATCCATAACTAAGTCTCTTAACTGTTTGGATATTAAAATCTCATCCGGCCCAAGTGTGCAAATCCTTCAATTCTTACACACTATATCCTTGCTGGGAGTCTAGAGCTTCCAATAATTAACTGATAATTCCTCATTCCGAGTTTCTGGGTCAGGTACTGTGATTCTTTAACTCCGTACCCGGAAATAATACTTTAATCTATACTTCACTTTAAACTTTTCAAGATACGGTTCTCGTTAAGGTTCCGAATCATTCCTTAGAGTATTCCATATTTCTTTACTCTTCACGTCTCCTCGGAGAAGGCATCGCTCAACGACGCGTCCAATTTAGTTAAGGTACTTCACCTAATTCTTAAATATCCTTAAATATCTCTTATATTCCTGAAACTTTGCCATTAACAGGCTTAGTTACTTTACTGCTTGATGACCATCCTTTGGCATTGAATACTTCTTTGCCAGTTCCGTCTTAAAATCTGACACCTTAACCTCCATGGTCACATTCGGCTCTCAGACATTTGTCCTAACTGTCATATACTAGATTGAGTTGATCAGGCTCATCTAGATGTGACCTTTAGAACACTATCTGGAACCCAATGGTCCCACTACATTCATTGAACCTTTAATGACCCATGGTACAGTCTGAATCGACCTGCTCTGATACCAATTGTAACACCCATACTAATTTTATCTAGAATATTAGCATGTGCATTAAACTGATATTGGATACATCAAGGTTTTCAATAATAAAAATAAAGCACAACTGAATGAATACAAATTTGCTCGTTTATACAACCTTTCAAGTACCATAATAAGTACATAAACAAAAGTCTGATAAGATCCTGAGCTGGTACATGATGAGCAACTGCACTCCATCCAACGTCTCCCTGATGATCTTCCTCACGAACCTCGTGCTAACTTGAAAACCTGCACCACAAGGATTGGGATGAGACATAATGTCTCAGTGAGCTCCACCCAACCTACTGTTGGCAACCTCGGGGAACCTAGGGTCGCCATGCCTACTTTTTGCAATCTCTGGGATTCCTATGATCGCCAAGCTTTAACCTTTCCCATATCGGGTATACCTGCCTGCTCCTACTATCATGTGTAGTCATAATAACTAAACTACATCCTGCTAAACTAGTGATCAAGGGGAAACCTAGGATCACTGCCTGAGCCTGATAACTGAATAGTCATGAAATCTAGACTATAACCTGATAACTTGGTGATCTAAAGGGCTCCTAAGATCACCACCTGATATTTGCCTGATAGGTATTTATTGCCTGATAACATAATAAAGTATAAACTGATACATATTATGTTAGATGTTAGCGTGTAACAAACATTATTATCTGAGTTCATTTTATGGAATGCCCCCGGGTGGAGTAACCCCGAAGCACATTCCCCTGATAACCGGTGAAAATTCCTATAACAGGCTAATCACCGGACTCCTCCTCCCTGTATTGTGTGGGTTATCCTCACGGAAAGTTCCTCCCATTCCAGCAATACTGGAACCCCCTGTGCTCTCTAACTGCGAGATCACAGAAGTCACAATAACCTTTAAATAACTTATGTGTGGGTTATCCTCGCGGAAAGTTCCTCCCATTCCAGCAATACTGGAACCCCCTGTGCTCTCTAACTGCGAGATCACAGAAGTCACATAAATTTAGCCTGATAATTAAATATTCCTGGTATATAAAAATATACTTATCTTGATAAAATCCTTGTACCATAACTAGGGTACATCCTATCCTGAACTGATACGTGTACCCTCAGTGTCACTCTGACGTGAACAGCTAAGGCACGCCCTGATGTGCATATAAATGCACCTCTTTGTTAAGGGTATCCTGAAAAACTAACCCTTAACATACCTGATACTATTCTCATAATAATCCTTGAATGTTAAGAAACTCCAACTGAATACCTCTCGGTTCCTCTTAACCTATTAAAGGTTCTAGACATATCGTTATCATATGTCATACTTATGGGCTTACTATCCCATCTATAATAATTCCTGAAATCCTGTGGGTAAACTACCCATCACTCTGTATGATACATATCTTTATCCTAGGTTAATCCTGGAAGGTCTATAAGTATCTTCACCCCAAAGCATATCAAAGATCATTGGCATGGTACAGCTGTTTGTTAATAAAAAGAGGTTCTGGGCCATTTCGCTCTGCAATCCCTGACTTCAAACTCGTCCCCAGAGTTCAATACTCAGCCAAACTTCACGAAACTGGTACCAAAACGTAGATAATTTTGTTAGCTTTCCATAGCATCAAAAACCACAGAAATCGGAGTTACAGGGAGAGAGTTCTGACCATTTCAATAGAGCCCTGTCCCAAATACGGGTTTCACCAAAATCAGCTTAAACACATTCATGTAATAGCTTAAGCTTCTGATTTCTTGTACCCAAGCATAATCAGCACTATAATATTGCATACAAGGCACTTGCTTCATTAAAGCTTGATCCTTGCCAAGCATCCTACCCAAAACCCTAGCTTGATTCATCCTTTCTTTCTTGTTTCCTTTAGCTCCCAATAGCTCAAAATCACAAGAGTTGCTTACAAAAGGGCTTAACAAATGGGGTTGATGATTAAATGAAGGTTGGAATGGTTTGGATGGGAGGAATTGAGAGAAAGAGTAGAGAGAAGTTGGAGAGAAAGATTTTTAGAGAGAGAAAGCGTAGAGAATTGTGAGAGATTTTGGGGATAAATGGCTTTTATAGCCTAAACCCTCAAAATTACAAAAACGCCATTCCTTAAAAATATCTCTGACACATCGTCTCATCACTGATAAATATCTGAGTCTTAAGTGGGATATTACATGTATTGTTTATGACTAAAGAAAACACAAAGTCAAGCGATGACCATTCAGTAAGGTAAGTATTGTTTCGAAGCAATACACAGTATCAAGTTAACCTTTGTTATTGGCATGTAAGCTTCGAAGAATGATTAAAACACTTGGATAAGTACGCAGTCGGAATCACAAGTGAAGCAACAAATCGTAAGATGGTCTACAAGGTTATAAAAGAGTAAGATTAGTCAGGAGATTTTATACGATAATAGTGGTGTATTGCTCCTAACCCAAATCGAGTTGTAAAATCAGAGTTACGCAGCGGAGAAGTGATCCAAGAATGAGTTAACGAACAATTCTAAGCTGAAGCTTAGGGGACAAGAATGATTGTGAAGTCCTTGATAGATAAATTGTAGGAAAGGTAATAAGTGCTCAATTCTTATAACACAGAATAGCAGTAAGCAGTGACGACTTGAACATACCATAAGTTCTAACGGAAAATCTTAAAAGTTGAGCTAAGGGATACTTCAAACCTCAAAACCCATGAGTAAAGGAATATCGAAGAAGTTTAAGAGTATGTGGTAAGGATAAGAAGGATGTGTTACTACCACGTTAAGTCTAAAGCGATTAAGGTCACCGTTAGTATGGTAATCTAGTTTTTCAGCTTGGTAACTCCAAGGGAGCTTGAAGTGTAAGTTTAGCCCAAAAGAGAATTATGTATGAGTCTATGACGGTAAAGGTTGCACTTGCAAGACGATACCTTTGGATTTGAAACGTCTATCCAGAATGACAAATACAGAGGCATATGAGTTTATTTCAAGTGGTACCCTCGTTATGTAAACAGGTCTCATGTACCAGGTTATGTTCAGTATTTGGTACTCGTCAGTCAGTACTCACACTACTTAGACAGTAGTGCATCATATATTTTTCCAATTATGTAAACATGTATCAGTAACCGTTGTATATGGACATTAATGTTTAAGTAGAGGAGGTACTAATCAAAACAAGTTTGTTGATACCGAACACGTTTTAGTTGAGAACATTCAAGAATCTTGAACTCGATGATCAGGAATGAGAAATAAGTTTATAATACCGATATAATGTAACCGTAATTTAGATTATGGGATAATGTATACTCAGGGAATAAACATGAGTTAAGAATAAGAAGAAGGTCTCCAGTTGATGTGGTATTGTCTCAAATGTATTTTGATTAAATATGATGTCCCGTTAGTCGGACGAAGATGATGTGACGTACTGTGTACCCGTTAGTAATGTACACGTACTCGAACATGTATGTAAATTATGTGCTATGAATTGTACCATATGATGATATGTGAGAAGGCTTATACCACTCATCACTTGGACTAAGCTCCTAAAAACTTTGGATACATCGATATAGAAAATATTAACGCTACGGTAAGAATTCGAGAATAAGTTGTGGCAGGGATAATAGAAGATTATCAAACTCCTAGTAAGGAAAAAGAATTCCTAAGTCATTAAGATACTTGTTGTCGTCGACTAGTTAGGCGGAGCGCGAGTAACCTATAAGATTTTTTCGAACCCTTAAGAATCTCGCAGTGAAAGCGGAACTATATATATATATGGTTGTGATCAGTAGTAAGCCGTGAAGCCAGAAAGAATGAAACGGAGACTAGAATCAGTGTTTCATACTTGTATTGTGGACAACAGAAGAAGTTGAATTAATTATGCCTCCGTATCCGTCAAAGGAAATTACTTAACATCGGTTACTATTCAAGTGCGGTAACAGGTTAGACGAAGTTCGGGATAATCATTGGCATAAGACCCCGTTATGAGGGGTAGAAGTCAGAGGTATGGAATTATTAGAAGCGGTTGTGGCACAAGAGGCCATTGGAAGAGAGAAAATTTTCAAAGGAAGATAAGATCGACTCAATGTCGTTAGAAATAATTACGTAGGTAGCGAAGGAAACTTTGGAATTCAGAAGGAATATTTAAGTATGAGTAACTCTAAGTTGGAATTGGAAGAGGATGTAAATAAGATGTTTAGCTCGTAGTATGTTAGACCCTCGAGTAATCATGGTATGATAAGAATCTTTTAGTAAGAAAGCTAGTTGGAAATTGGAATCGGGGATGCAAAGAGTCATCCTCCAGATGGAATTCTAAATTTTGAGGACGAAATTTCTTTAAGGGGGTAGAGTGTAACATCCCGTTTAAGACATAGATGTTTATCAGTGTTGGAACGGTGTATCAGAGATATTTTAAGGAAGGAGATTTTGGTAAATTGAGGGTTTAAGCTATTTAAGCCAATTATCCCCAAAATTTCTCACAATTCTCTACACTTTCTCTCTCTAAAAATCTTTCTCTCCAACTTCTCTCTACTCTTTCTCACAATTTTCCCTTATCCAAACCATTCCAACCTTCATTTAATCATCAACCCCATTTGTTAAGCCCTCTTGCAAGCAACTCTTGTGATTTTGAGCTATTGGGAGCTAAAGGAAACAAGAAAGGAAGGAGGGATCAAGCTAGGGTTTTAGGTAGGAAGCTTGGCAAGGATCAAGCTTTAATGAAGCAAGTGCCTTGTATGCAAGATTATAGTGCTGATTATGCTTGGGTACATGTAACACCCATACTAACTTTAACTAGTATATTAGCATGTGCGTTAAACTGATACTGGATACATTTAAAAATTTCAATAATAATAATACATCACAATGAATGAATACAAGTTTACTCGTTTGTACAAATAATCCAATACTATTACAATACTTATACAATATCCAATAAGCTCCTGAGCTGGTACACAACGAGCAATTGTACTCCATCCAGTATCTCTGTGAAGATCTCCATCACGAACCTCAGACTTACCTGTGAACCTGCACCAGAAGGAATGGGATGAGACATAATGTCTCAGTGAACTCCAGCCCAACCAACTGTTGGCAACCACAGGGAACCTAGGGTCGCCATGCCTACCTTGGCAATCTTGGGGATTTCCTAGGATCGCCAAGTCTTTATCTTTAACCACAAAGGGTATAAGTCTGACTATAACTATAAGTCTGCCTATAACTATAATTGTAATCTACCTGTGACTATAACTGTCAACCGCCTATAACTGTAACTGTAACCTACCTGTAACTATAATTCCTGCCTGTAACTATAATTTAGTGATCGAGGGGAAACCTAGGACCACTTTCTGTTAACTGTCTATAACTATAATTGTAACTTCCTGTAACTATAACTGTAACTATAACTTTGACTATAACTATGAAACATAAAACAAACAAGGATGTTTTAGGTGTTTTATGTTAGCTGTTAGCGTTGAACAAACATTATTATCTGAGTTCATTTTACGGAGTGCATTCGGGTGGAGTAACCCCGAAGTACAACATCCCTATGACCCGATGAAATTCCTGACAATCAGGCTAACACCGGACTCCCTATGAAACGTGTGGACAACCCTCTCGGAGAAGTCCCATCCGGCGAATCCCGGAGTCTGCTGAAACGTGCGAGCACGCCATATCTTTGATCTTTAATTCTTTAACTTTAACATATAAACATGTATATCTGTTACTGTAATCATATAACAATCCTGTAACATGTAATCCTATAACACAAGGTCCTTGGCTTATCGTTCTCATAAGCCACCTATAATTGTTAGCGAACCAACACTGTAAGCTTATCTTAAACTTCAAATGCCGAAGCATTCCTATTACTCTTGTATTCTACACTGAATACATCTATAATCATGTTTACCTAAAATAGGTTCCAAACTTGACTATTATATCATTCTTGGATTCGTGTATACTGAATCGAGTCCATAACATTGCCTGGTAAGAGTTAAACCCTAACTAGCTCCTTAACATTCCTATGATAGCTTGTGGGTTAAGGTAACCCTCTCTTGATATTGTGTCTATCTTCATCTATAAACTCATCTATACATCCTTTAAGGATAGGTCTTATAGTGTTTATTAGCGACTCTTAATCATTACATATTGTTCCTTGTGTCTGAAGCAGTATTGGATAGCCAGAATGGTGCAAGATTTGACGAAAAACAACATATTCCTGTCCACTGTAAAATCTTGACACGATTTGGGAATCGTGTCACGATTTCCTACCCAGAAATCGTGTTTGTTCCTGCCTGTAAAATCGTGACACGGTTGTAAAATCGTGACACGATTTTACCTGCAGTTGGACAGCATAGGGCAAGTTTAAAACATGTTTTCCACCATTTTAGGCTCTTCCAATATACCCAAACATCATACAGCTTGAAGGGACAAATTCTAATGCATAATAACAGTTTACAACATGTAATGATCAAGAATTACTCACAACATAGAATTAGGGCATTAAAATTCATAACTTTGATCAATATACAAGTATTCATCAAAACTCAACATAGTGGGTTCTAAAACCCCTAGGGAGCTCACCTTAACTTGCTTCCGATCTTTGCCAAGCATAACCTCAAAACCCTAGCTCATCTCTTGCTCTTTTCTTGTTTTCCTTCATGCTTCTTCAATTTCTTCTTGATTCCAACTTTCCCCAAAACTATGCTTACAAGAACTTTCTCACAAGAGTTTGGATGAAGTTGGATGGATGTTGGCATGGTGAGATGAGGGCGTGTGATTGAGGGAAGAGAGGAGAAAGAGGCTGATTTTTGATAGAGTGAAGAGAAGAATAAAATAGTAATGGATAAATATCTTGTTCCATTTTTAAATAATCTCCCCTTTACCAATATTTACCATAATGCCATGCCACTTATTTACATATTTGCCATTGCATTCTTTTAATTCCTGTAACACTGTAAAAGTCACGTTTAAGCGGGATATTACACTCTACTCCCCTTAAAGAAATTTCGTCCTCGAAATTTAGAAAATCCTTCTGAGATTCTGAAAAGATAAATCTTTTCCACCTCTTTCTCTACTATGAAAATTTCCAATGTAAAATTATTAAATCTTGGATTTCTTTTTCTGATTTCTATCAGTTCTTCCTTCATTGACCATTCCATTTTAGCCTGAAGACGTCGGTCGATCTGATTTTCCTCAATTATTCCTACTTTACGAGGAATCTATTACATTACTTTCAGTTTCAAAGAACTCTTGTCTTTAACTTTCGCCTAGTAAGACGACCTTTTACTGTTACATTCGTATCATTCTTCATATAAATTTATTCTTACACTGAAAGGCATCTAATATTGAGTAATCTCAAACGGAAGTAAAGTCTTCTACAATTACCTTCACAATTCAAAAGCAAGGAGGTGGCTGTACTTATGGCACAAGTTCCTTTCTTTCTGACATCCTGGTGTAACTATTATCACAACCTTAAGCATTGCTTACATTCCACTGTGGGAATCCTTAAAGCTAGAGAAATCTTATTCCTTCTAGGACTTTGACAATCTTGCATCATTCAAGATATTCCTTACTCCTGGGATTAATACTTTCTTTATCAATACCTACAGACTTATGAAAGTCTAGTACAAGTGACGTGTGGCATAAGCCGTCTCACATATCATCATATAATACAGTCCATAACACATAGCTTCCATGCATGATCGAGTACGTGTACACTACTATCGGATACACTGTACGCCACATCATCACTGTCCAACTAACGGGACATCATACTTAATCAACATATACTTGAGACAATGCCACGTCAACCAAGGTCACTCTTTTAGCTCTTAACTCATGCTTATACTCTTTGGGTATATACAATCCCATACGCAACTATGATTACGTCCCATTGACGTTATAACTTATTTTGTCAAAAGACATTCTCTGTTTTCGAAAAGAAAACTCTATCCTGATCGCTATCAAAATAGCACTTTAAAACACTTAATCCTTTAATTCATAACTTGAATTCACGTAGCCTTTTACTATAAACTAGGAGTACTCTTCTGATCTGTGTAAAACATTTCCTTCCTTTAACTGTTAACATTAAGTTCAAGAATTTCTGAACTCCTCTACTGAGATTTGTTTGGTAACAACAAACCTGTTCTGCTTAAGACTTCCTGTTAAACATTACTGACCGCGTACCACGGTTACCGATACATGTCACACGACTATGAAAATATGTTACACTACTATCTAAGTAGCATAAACTCTGCCTGATCAGTATACATAATACAAATCATAATCTGTTACATGCCTGTTACATGCGACATGCTAGCATAACGTGGGTACGATGCGGAATAACTATATGCCACGGCATAATTCCTCTTTGGTTAAACTTACTACTCAAGTTAACTTTAAGTTACGGAGCTGGAACAGGTAGATCACCGTATGAAATGTGGCCTTCTTCGCTATGTACTTATTGTGCTATAAACACATCCTTTAAATTTCTCAAACTGCTTCGATTCTCTTTTCTCATGAGTTTCGAGGTCCGAAGCATTCCTCGACTTATCTCTTAAAATTTCCTGTTAGAACTGATGATAAGTTTAGGTCATCTCTACTTACACATATTCTGTAACTTGAAAATTAATCTCTGAATACCTTTCCTATAATTCATCTGGCAAGGACTTCACAAACATCCTTTTCTCTAAACTTCAGCTTTGATTTGTCTGTTAACTCATAATTGGATTACTTCTCCGCTGCGCAACTCTGGTTTTTAACAATTCGCTTTGGGATCACTATTACCATATAAAATCTCCTTGGCCAATCCTTTGACTTTGTATTTTGTAATTACCACACGTGACCATCTTACATTATAATTTCTCTTGTGGTTTAATCCACCTGTTTAACTTATTAATTGATCGTCATCTGACTTGGTGTTTCCTTTCGAACATGGATAATATACTTACTTTCCATAATATGAATTCTGCAACCATTTCAAGGTTGACTCAACATACATATTCATTTAAGCTTTGCAGAAACCCTACTGAAGGTATTTCTGAATCAACTTTAGTTCATACATTATTTATTTGTGGTAACTTCTAGAAACATTCTATGACTTCCGGAAATTCTCGTCTTTCATATACTTAATCGATTAATGAATCGAGTCTCATTCTATAATTATCCGTAAGGATTTCACATTCACAACCTTTTTCCAAGACAACTTAGGTCCACATAATTCTATCATCTCTTGGTTACTTCTCGGGTTTTTCCGGAAATAATCCTTCTGGATAAAACTCAACTTTTTACTGGCTTTCCTGTAAGCCCATACACATATTACGCCTCTTCGAGTACCCGATTAATAAATCTGTAAGCTTCAATACTTAACATTTTCCATTGGATCCTTCCTATAACTTATTACTGTATTCACAATTCCATTCTAATCTTGTTATCCGAGTAATATTCCATATGTCTTATCGACCGTTGCCCTCTTCACGGTTTCAAACAATCTGAGATCTGTATTTCCACTATCTTTAACACATACCATCATAAGGTGGTCTTTGTCGGCTTACCCGAATACTTGTGTAAGGAGCCCATCTAAAGAAAACATAGAACTCCTTAACCTCAACCATAACTTTAACTGTAACTTGTATGTTAGTGACGATCTTCCTGCTGCTAAGGCCTCACAACAGTTCTTGGCTAATTCCTGCTTCATCCTTGAAACCGGTCTGCTATAATCCATCAACATAAGATTCAATCTTTACTTCATACCCTTACCGGGGTTTCCTCTGTCCAATATTTCGCTTAATCCATAAATAAATCTCTTACCTATCGGATATTAAAATCTCATCCGTCCCAAGTGCGCAAGTCCTTCCATCCTTACACACTATATCCTCACTGGAAGTCCATAGCTCTCATTAATTAACTGATATTTCCTTATTCCAAGTCGCTGGGTTTGGTACCGTAATTCCTTACCTCTATACCCGGAATTAAAACTCTATTCTATCCTTCACTTTAACTTTCCAAATTACAGTTCCCGTTAGGATTCCAAATCATTCTTCAGAGTATTCTATAATTCTTTACTCTACACATCTCCTCGGAGAAGGCATCGCTCAAGGATGCGTCCAACTAGTTAAGGTACTTGACTTTACTCTTAAATACCTCTTGTATTCCTGAAACTTTGCCATTAACAGGCTCAATTACTTCACTGTTAGGGAACCATCCGTTGACATTAAACACTTTGCCAATTTCGTCTTAGAATCTGACGTCTTAACCTTTACCCTTCGTACACTTCTTTCCTCCTTGGTCACATTCAGCTCTCGGATATTTGTCCTAACTGTCATATACTAGACTGAGTTGATCAGGCTCAACTAGATGTGACCTTTAGAACAACATCCGGAACACAATGATTCCACTACTTTTAATGAATCTTAAATGACCAATGGCACGGTCTGAATCGACCTGCTCTGATACCAATTGTAACACCCATACAAACTTTAACTACTATATTAGCATGTGCGTTAAACTGATACTGGATACATTTAAAAATTTCAATAATAATAATACATCACAATGAATGAATACAAGTTTACTCGTTTGTACAAATAATCCAATACTATTACAATACTTATACAATATCCAATAAGCTCCTGAGCTGGTACACAACGAGCAATTGTACTCCATCCAGTATCTCTGTGAAGATCTCCATCACGAACCTCAGACTTACCTGTGAACCTGCACCAGAAGGAATGGGATGAGACATAATGTCTCAGTGAGCTCCAGCCCAACCAACTGTTGGCAACCACAGGGAACCTAGGGTCGCCATGCCTACCTTGGCAATCTTGGGGATTTCCTAGGATCGCCAAGTCTTTATCTTTAACCACAAAGGGTATAAGTCTGACTATAACTATAAGTCTGCCTATAACTATAACTGTAATCTACCTGTGACTATAACTGTCAACCGCCTATAACTGTAACTGTAACCTACCTGTAACTATAATTCCTGCCTGTAACTATAATTTAGTGATCGAGGGGAAACCTAGGACCACTTTCTGTTAACTGTCTATAACTATAATTGTAACTTCCTGTAACTATAATTGTAACTGTAACTTTGACTATAACTATGAAACATAAAACAAACAAAGATGTTTTAGGTGTTTTATGTTAGCTGTTAGCGTTGAACATGTTGAGTATTTTGGTGTTGGCTGCATTGTTTGGTAAAACCAAGGTATTGAATAGAAGCATCTTAGTATCTAGAACATTTCTTCAGTTGGAAGTTTTCTCATTTGAAACTGTTCAGTAGCAGAAATTTACATCAGAAGCTGAATGCTCATCAGAAGCTGATTCAGGTTCTGATGCTCATGTTGACTTTTGTTGACTTAATCAGAAGCTGCATATTTTCAAGTTATTCTTGTGCGAATCTTTGCAAGATATGCTAAGGTTTTATTATGAATTAAAGCTTCTAGATTGCTGGTTGATTTGAAGAAGATTTTATTGAAGATTTGGTTCAAAGATATGAAATTCATATTTTCCTGTTATAATCTTTAAAAGATTCAGAACAATTTTATTTGTTACATTATTGGACCAATCTTATTTCTGTAACAAATCAAATCAGAAGATTAGTTTTATTTTGCAAGACTGAAGGCTATATAAGGAGGAGGGCTGCTGCTATTCAAGATACGAATTTAGAGTTTAAGATCAGAGAATTGAGTCTTAGTGGTTTTTAAGCTTTTGCTTTATTTTTGTACGCCACTCATATGCTTTGAGTTGGTTTAGGTTTGTTATTGAGTTGTAATTCATTCTAAGCCTCTAGGTACGAATGAAGTTGTGTTTTTAAAGTTTTCTGAAAAACAGAGTGTTTTTGTTTAAGGGTAGTTCAAGTGGCTGGGTTGCAGTTACTTGAATAGGAAGTTAGAGGTTTTTCTAATACTCAACGTGTTGGGTAGAATTCAAGACTAGGAGGAAGTTAATTGCTTAGACTGGGAACAGGGAGTCAGTGTCTTGAGTCATAAGGATTAATTCCTATAGTGGAATTCCTTCCTGGATTGGTATCCCCCAGAGTAGGAGGTGTTTACTCCGAACTGGGTTAACAAACCTTGTGTGTTCTTTAGCTTTCCTGCACTTTTTATTTCTGCTATTTATCTGCTTTAAATTGTGCTAAGTCATTGTTCAGAACCTTTTTTGGTTCAGAACCTGAAATCTCTTAAGTATTGCCTGGCCAGAATTTCAATTGGCATCAGAGCAGGCACCCTGCCTGTAATTTGGGTGAGATCCAGAGGATTAATTTCTGGCAAGCATGGATAGAGAAGGAGGATATGTCAATAGACCACCCCTACTAGATGGCACAAACTATGAATATTGGAAGTCAAGGATGTGTGCTTTTCTAAAGTCTATTGACAGCAGGACTTGGAAAGCTGTGATTAAAGGCTGGGATCATCCTGTGTATACAGACAAAGATGGTAACAAGACTGAGGTTCTGAAGCCTGAGGAGGAATGGACCAAAGCTGAAGATGATCTGTCATTGGGAAATTCAAAAGCTTTGAATGCTATCTTTAATGGTGTTGATCAGAACATGTTCAGACTTATCAAACAATGTACTGTGGCTAAGGATGCTTGGGAAATCCTGAAGACCACTCATGAAGGAACTTCTAAGGTAAAGATGTCCAGATTGCAGCTGCTGACCACCAAATTTGAGAACCTGAAGATGAAGGAAGATGAATCCATTCAGGATTTTTACATGAATGTGCTGGATATGGCAAATTCATTTGACTCTCTTGGTGAAAAGATGTCTGATGAGAAGTTAGTCAGAAAAATCCTCAGGTCCCTGCCCAGAAGGTTTGATATGAAGGTGACAGCTATTGAGGAGGCTCATGATATTTCTGCTATGAAGGTTGAAGAGCTCATTGGTTCTTTGTTAAATTTTGAGACTGCATTCTGCAAACAGCCTGATAAGAAAGGGAAAGAAGCTCTAGTGTTGCTGGGAAAACAATTCAACAAGATTCTGAAGAATGTTAACAGAAAAGCCAAAGCCAAAGGTCAGAATTTCAGAGTCAATAACAAAAAGCAACAAACTGATGAGAAGAAGACCAAGTCTGAGGAGAAAAGTAACCAAGCTAAAGGTGTGCAGTGCTATGAGTGTGAAGGGTATGGACACATCAAGTCTGAATGTCCCACTTTTCTCAAGAAGCAGAAAAAGAGCCTAGCTATTTCATGGTCTGATGATGGTTCTGAAGATGATGATGTTAGTGAATCTGATATGTGTGATACTGGTCTGGTTGTAAGGTCAGGAGCTATCTTGAAGAAGGAACCTGTTTTAGAGTCTGAGACCTTTTCAGAGTCTGACTCAGAGTCTGAAGCCTCATATGTGTCTGAAGCTGCTAAAACCTCATATGATGAACTAGCTGATAACTACAAGAAGCTGTATACCAGAAGTGCTGAGGTTTGCAAACAAGTGTTGGATCAGAAGGAGACTATTCTACAACTGGAGGCTGAAAAAGGTGAACTGTTAGTACAGAATTCAGATTTAAAAGAAGAAGTGAACCAACTGAACTCCCAACTTGATCAAATGAAGAAGCAAGTGAAGATGTTGAACTCTGCTACTGATAAGTTGGAGGACATTTTGGGGAATCAGCAACAAGGAAAAACTGGTTTAGGTTTTGTTGATCAGACTCAGATTCCTAAACAGATGAATTTTGTTCCTGCTGCTCAAACTCATGATTCTATGGTTGGAACATCTAAGAGGAGACCTCAGAAACAAGCCCAGATGCAAGGTCAGAAGCATATTCAGATAAGACCTCAAAAGCAAGCTCAGAAGAAGCCTCAGATGCTACCCCAGAAGCATGTTCAGATACTACCTCAGAAGCAACCCCAGAAGTACAACAGAAGAAGGAGGAATCATACCTGGACCTGTCATCATTGTGGTAAGAAGGGACATATCAAACCTTTTTGCTTCAAACTTTATGGCTATCCTGAACATTTTCAGTATAGAAGAGTGCAACCAGCTGCCCCCAGACACAATGTTCAGAAGGTATGGAAGCCCAAAGTTCAGAATGTAGGCCTTATAGCTCACACTTCTTTGAGAGCAACTTCAAAAGAAGACTGGTACTTTGATAGTGGATGTTCAAGGCACATGACTGGTGTGAAGAAGCTGCTGAGCAATATCAGATCATACTCCAGAAGCTATGTGACATTTGGAGATGGTGTAAAAGGTCAGATTCTGGGTATTGGTGATTTGATCAGGGAAGGTTTGCCCAGACTTAATAATGTGCTACTGGTGGAAGGATTAACCTCTAATCTGATCAGTATCAGCCAACTTTGTGATCAAGAATTGAAGGTTAATTTCAACAAACTAGAATGTATTGTCACTGATCAGGAAGATAAGATTCAGATGAGAGGCTGCAGATCCAAAGACAACTGTTACTTGTGGGTTTCTGAAGAAGAAAGAAGTCTGACTTCTTGTCTTATGAGCTCAGAAGAGGAAGTCAAACTCTGGCACCAGAAACTGGGACATTTGCACTTAAAAGGCATGAAAAAAATCCTAAGTACTGAAGCTATCAGAGGTGTGCCTAATCTGAAGATCAATGAGGACAATGTTTGTGGTGATTGTCAAATTGGAAAACAAACAAGAAAGTCTCATCCTAGATTAGTTCACCAGGTAACTACTAAAGTACTAGAACTTGTTCATATGGATTTAATGGGGCCTATGCAAGTAGAAAGTATTGGAGGGAAGAGGTATGCTTTTGTAATGGTAGATGACTACTCAAGATATACATGGGTCAGCTTTGTTAGAGAAAAGTCTGACACGTTTGAAGTTTTCAAAGAGATGTGCATCCAATTACAAAGAGAGAAGGATAGTGGGATTATCAGAATCAGAAGTGATCATGGCAAAGAATTTGAAAACAAGAGCTTTTCAGAATTCTGTGCTTCTGAAGGTATAAAGCATGAGTTTTCTGCACCTATCACACCTCAGCAAAATGGTGTAGTTGAGAGGAAGAACAGGACTTTAGCAGAATGTGCAAGGGTTATGCTGCATGCTAAGAAGCTGCCATATATGTTTTGGGCTGAAGCCATGAACACTGCATGTTATATCCATAATAGAGTCACTCTGAAGAAGGGAACAACTTGTACCTTATATGAACTATGGAAAGGAAGGAAGCCTACAGTCAAATACTTTCACGTTTTTGGGAGCAGATGCTACATCTTGGCTGATAGAGAAAATAGAAGAAAGCTGGATCCTAAGTCTGATGAAGGCATATTCCTGGGTTATTCAGTGAACAGCAGAGCTTACAGGGTGTTTAATTCCAGAACCAAGGTTGTGATGGAATCCATAAATGTGGTTATTGATGATTTGTCTGCTGAGAATGAAAAGAATGAACCTGAAGTTGTTCTAGAGTCTGAAGCCTCAGAAGAACAAACTTCAGAAGCAGAAAAGCATCCAGAGTCTGAAGAAGCAGATGTACATCCAGAACATGATCCTACCAATAAAGGGCCATCTATTAGAATTCAGAAGGATCATCCTAAGGAGCTTATCATTGGGAGTTTGGATCAAGGGGTCAGAACCAGGAGATCAGATGCTGCTGCTACTGATTCATGCTTTGTGTCAAAGCTTGAACCTAAAAATGTGAAAGAAGCCCTAACTGATGAATTTTGGATTGAAGCAATGCAAGATGAGTTGAATCAATTCAAAAGGAGTGAAGTGTGGGATCTAGTTCCAAGACCAGAAGGACTGAATGTGATTGGCACTAAGTGGATATTCAAGAATAAAACAGATGAAAGTGGCACTGTAGTCAGAAACAAGGCAAGGTTGGTTGCTCAAGGCTATACTCAAGTTGAGGGACTTGATTTTGATGAGACCTTTGCGCCTGTGGCCAGACTAGAGTCCATAAGACTACTGTTGGGAGTTTCATGCATTCTCAAGTTCAAATTGTTTCAGATGGATGTGAAGAGTGCATTTTTGAATGGATATCTGCAAGAGGAAGTGTATGTTGAACAACCTAAAGGTTTTGTGGATCATCAGTTTCCTGATCATGTGTACAAGTTGAAGAAAGCCTTATATGGATTGAAGCAAGCACCAAGAGCATGGTATGAGAGGCTGACTCAATTTCTTGTTTCTCAAGGTTACAGAAAAGGAGGTTCTGATAAGACTTTGTTTGTGAAAGATGAAAATGGGAGTCTGATGATTGCTCAGATTTATGTGGATGATATAGTGTTTGGAGGGATGTCTCAGAAGATGGTTAAACTGTTTGTTCAGCAGATGCAGTCAGAATTTGAAATGAGCTTAGTTGGTGAACTGACTTATTTTCTTGGATTACAAGTCAAGCAAATGGAAGATACAATCTTCATTTCTCAAAGTAAGTATGCCAAGAACATAGTGAAGAAATTTGGATTGGAATCTGCTGCTCACAAGAGGACACCAGCTGCTACCCACCTAAAGTTAACTAAGGATGAACATGGAGTTTCAGTAGACCAAAGTCAGTACAAAAGCATGATTGGGAGCCTATTGTACTTAACTGCAAGCAGGCCTGATATCACATTTGCTGTAGGAGTTTGTGCAAGATATCAAGCTGATCCTAAGATGAGTCATCTGACACAAGTTAAAAGGATCCTGAAGTATGTGAACAGCACAAGTGACTATGGAATCATGTACTCACATAGTTCAACTTCTGAACTGATGGGATATTGTGATGCTGACTGGGCTGGAAGTGCTGATGACAGGAAGAGCACCTCAGGAGGTTGTTTCTTCTTAGGAAATAACTTGATTTCATGGTTTAGCAAGAAACAAAACTGTGTGTCATTGTCAACTGCTGAGGCTGAGTATATTGCTGCTGGGAGTAGTTGCTCACAATTGGTGTGGATGAAGCAGATGCTGGAGGAGTACAACATTAATCAAGAAACTATGACCTTATTTTGTGACAATTTGAGTGCAATCAACATCTCTAAGAATCCAATACAGCACAGCAGAACTAAACACATTGATATCAGACACCATTTTATCAGAAACCTTGTGGAGGATAAAGTTATTCAACTGGAACATGTAGCTACTGAAGAACAAGTTGCTGACATTTTCACAAAGGCCTTGGATGCTAAGCAGTTTGAAAACTTAAGGAGCAAGTTAGGTGTGTGTTTACATGAAGACTTATAGCAATTAATGCAAACTGGATGTGAGGAAGATAGAGTACCTGCCAGTTGTGCTTATGCAGAGTGTGATCCTGTGTCTGAATCTGATAGCTTTTCCAGGATCTGTGTTACCTGTTTTGATTTTATTCCCTATTTGAAGTCTGAGATGTGTCAGAATTTTGTGGCTAAAAAGGGGGAGAAAATCTTATGTAATGTGTTAGCTCTAATACCAAGTGTTGCTGCTCAGAGAATTAGTTCTAATTCAACTTTCAGTGTTGTTCAGAAGTTATTTGTGAAGCTCAGAGTTCAGAACAAATATAACAAGAGCTGTCAAGATGTTATTGAGGGGGAGTATGTGTTTGAGGGGGAGTATGTGTCTCAGGGGGAGTACAAGACTGGTATGGTCCTGAGTGTTTCTGTGATCCTGAGGTATGGTCCTGAACAATTGTGTGCAGCTCCTGAAGTGTTGACTCTGATATGCTCTGATACCATATATTCAGAAGTAAGGGGGAGTTTGATGTATGCTGAGTGTATGCTGAGTTGCAGGGGGAGTGTGTGTGATGGTCAGGAGTTGATCAGTAGCTCTGATACCTTGGAGTAGCTCTGATACCATGATTGTTTGTGATGATCAGGAGTTGATCAGTAGGTTATGTGTGCTTCAGTAGCTGATTTGAACTGAAGCTGGTGTGTGTTTCTCATGATAGTCATAAATGAATCCGCTGCTAATTACTATGTTATGATTGATCATTGTGGAGTTCTTCATTGCTGAGTTGTTTATAAGGGAGATTGAAGAACTTGGATGGTTTTAGCCAAAAATTTGCCAAAGGGGGAGATTGTTGAGTATTTTGGTGTTGGCTGCATTGTTTGGTAAAACCAAGGTATTGAATAGAAGCATCTTAGTATCTAGAACATTTCTTCAGTTGGAAGTTTTCTCATTTGAAACTGTTCAGTAGCAGAAATTTACATCAGAAGCTGAATGCTCATCAGAAGCTGATTCAGGTTCTGATGCTCATGTTGACTTTTGTTGACTTAATCAGAAGCTGCATATTTTCAAGTTATTCTTGTGCGAATCTTTGCAAGATATGCTAAGGTTTTATTATGAATTAAAGCTTCTAGATTGCTGGTTGATTTGAAGAAGATTTTATTGAAGATTTGGTTCAAAGATATGAAATTCATATTTTCCTGTTATAATCTTTAAAAGATTCAGAACAGTTTTATTTGTTACATTATTGGACCAATCTTATTTCTGTAACAAATCAAATCAGAAGATTAGTTTTATTTTGCAAGACTGAAGGCTATATAAGGAGGAGGGCTGCTGCTATTCAAGATACGAATTTAGAGTTTAAGATCAGAGAATTGAGTCTTAGTGGTTTTTAAGCTTTTGCTTTATTTTTGTACGCCACTCATATGCTTTGAGTTGGTTTAGGTTTGTTATTGAGTTGTAATTCATTCTAAGCCTCTAGGTACGAATGAAGTTGTGTTTTTAAAGTTTTCTGAAAAACAGAGTGTTTTTGTTTAAGGGTAGTTCAAGTGGCTGGGTTGCAGTTACTTGAATAGGAAGTTAGAGGTTTTTCTAATACTCAACGTGTTGGGTAGAATTCAAGACTAGGAGGAAGTTAATTGCTTAGACTGGGAACTGGGAGTCAGTGTCTTGAGTCATAAGGATTAATTCCTATAGTGGAATTCCTTCCTGGATTGGTATCCCCCAGAGTAGGAGGTGTTTACTCCGAACTGGGTTAACAAACCTTGTGTGTTCTTTAGCTTTCCTGCACTTTTTATTTCTGCTATTTATCTGCTTTAAATTGTGCTAAGTCATTGTTCAGAACCTGTTTTGGTTCAGAACCTGAAATCTCTTAAGTATTGCCTGGCCAGAATTTCAGAACAAACATTATTATCTGAGTTCATTTTACGGAGTGCATCCGGGTGGAGTAACCCCGAAGTACAACATCCCTATGACCCAATGAAATTCCTGACAATCAGGCTAACACCGGACTCCCTATGAAACGTGTGGACAACCCTCTCGGAGAAGTCCCATCCGACGAATCCCGGAGTCTGCTGAACACGCCCTATGACTGTGAAACGTGCGAGCACGCCATATCTTTGATCTTTAATTCTTTAACTTTAACATATAAACATGTATATCTGTTACTGTAATCATATAACAATCCTGTAACATGTAATCCTATAACACAAGGTCCTTGGCTTATCGTTCTCATAAGCCACCTATAATTGTTGGAGAACCAACACTGTAAGTTTATCTTAAACTTCAAATGCCGAAGCATTCCTATTACTCTTGTATTCTACACTGAATACATCTATAATCATGTTTACCTAAAATAGGTTCCAAACTTGACTATTATATCATTCTTGGATTCGTGTGTACTGAATCGAGTCCATAACATTGCCTGGTAAGGGTTAAACCCTAACTAGCTCCTTAACATTCCTATGATAGCTTGTGGGTTAAGGTAACCCTCTCTTGATATTGTGTCTATCTTCATCTATAAACTCATCTATACATCCTTTAAGGATAGGTCTTATAGTGTTTATTAGCGACTCTTAATCATTACATATTGTTTCTTGTGTCTGAAGCAGTATTGGATAGCCAGAATGGTGCAAGATTTGACGAAAAACAACATATTCCTGTCCACTGTAAAATCGTGACACGATTTGGGAATCGTGTCACGATTTCCTACCCAGAAATCGTGTTTGTTCCTGCCTGTAAAATCGTGACACGGTTGTAAAATCGTGACACGATTTTACCTGCAGTTGGACAGCATAGGGCAAGTTTAAAACATGTTTTCCACCATTTTAGGCTCTTCCAACATACCCAAACATCATACAGCTTGAAGGGACAAATTCTAATGCATAATAACAGTTTACAACATGTAATGATCAAGAATTACTCACAACATAGAATTAGGGCATTAAAATTCATAACTTTGATCAATATACAAGTATTCATCAAAATTCAACATAGTGGGTTCTAAAACCCCTAGGGAGCTCACCTTAACTTGCTTCCGATCTTTGCCAAGCATAACCTCAAAACCCTAGCTCATCTCTTGCTCTTTTCTTGTTTTCCTTCATGCTTCTTCAACTTCTTCTTGATTCCAACTTTCCCCAAAACTATGCTTACAAGAACTTTCTCACAAGAGTTTGGATGAAGTTGGATGGATGTTGGCATGGTGAGATGAGGGCGTGTGATTAAGGGAAGAGAGGAGAAAGAGGCTGATTTTTGATAGAGTGAAGAGAAGAAGAAAATAGTAATGGATAAATATCTTGTTCCATTTTTAAATAATCTCCCCTTTACCAATATTTACCATAATGCCATGCCACTTATTTACATATTTGCCATTGCATTCTTTTAATTCCTGTAACATTGTAAAAGTCACGTTTAAGCGGGATATTACAGTACAAGAAATCAGGAGCTTAAGCTATTACTTGAATGTATTTAAGCTGATTTTGGTGAAACCCGTATTTGGGACAGGGCTCCATTAAAATGGTAAGAACTCTCTCCCTCTAACTCCGATTTCAGTAGTTTTTGATGCTATGTAAAGCTAACAAAGTTATCTACATTTTGGTACCAGTTTCGTGAAGTTTGGCTGAGAATTGATGTCTGGGGATGAGTTTGAAGTCAGGGGTCTGTAGATGCAAATCTGCAGAAATCTGGATTCTTGCTATGAAGGCTTGCTGAAGCGAGCATGAACCTCGTCATACCGAGGTGGTACAGAAATGAAAAAGTGGATTTTTAGATTCTACAATAAATTCCCTTCAGTTTGGATATAAATTTTGTATGATTCGGATTAGAAACAAACTCGGAAAAGACGTTTGAAGTTTGGACTTTCTGCTGAAAAAACTGCTGCGGATTTTGGCGTAATTAAGTGGATCATGCAGTTGGATGCATAAAGCTGGATTATGGATGCTCAGAGTAACTGGTGAGTTCCTTTAGTTTAGAACCTACCTTGGGTTAGTTGGGTGTGAAACCATCCTTTGAGCAAAGTTTTACATTTTGTGCCCTAGATTCTTTTGCTTGATAATTCCTTGTTTATCCATGTTTTAAACTGTCAATTTGCAATAGAAAATCATCCCTAAAGCTGTTGGAAACCTTGGGTAAGTTTGGATGAGTCAAAATGGTGATAAATCACATTTTGAACATTTGCTGTACTGTCATGCTCGCTACAGCGAGCTGGAGCTCGCTGCAGTGAGCTCCACGTTTAATTTTCTGGACCAGCTCGCCCCAGCGAGGGTCTGCTCGCTCCAGCGAGCCTTGGCAGAACCGTCTTGGTCTGCTAAGTTGCGTTGGGTGGGTTGACACGTTTGGGCGAGGCGTTTTGCAACTATTTTCAACGAAAACCCTATTTTTCCTAGAAAATACCATTTTGACATATCTGAAAGGCTTCCAACGGGTGAAAGTATAAGGGAACAAGGATTATGCAATGCATTGGAGGTACGAGAGTAAAGGTTAGATTAATAGGGAAGTTATCACAAGTGAGATGGTAATCCCTTAAGTACGACATATGATAACGATATGTCTAGATCCTATGATAGGATAGCAAGATTTAAATGTACTCAATTAAGTGTACAAAAGTACAAGGAATGTTTTAACATTCAAAGCTTCAGATAAGTTTAAGGGTTTAGATTCCGAACAACTAATTAAGTGGCTTATGAGAACGATAAGCTTAAAACCTTATATTATAGATTAAGTATCACGTGATTAATTACTTGAAGAATGCATTAGATATCCATAAGACTAGAATGATGTATCAGGTATACTTATGAGAAATTAAGACAAGAATCAGACTTTAAAGTTAAACGTGTCCAGCAGACTCCGGATTATGCCGGATGGGACTCCTCGGAAAGGGTTGTCCACACGTATGTTAAAGGTTAAACATGTCCAGCAGGCTCCGGATTATGCCGGATAGGACTTCACCGAGAGGGTTGTCCACATGTAAGTTTAAGTTGTGTCCAGCAGGCTCCGGATTATGCCGGATGAGACTTCTTCGAGAGGGATGTCCACACAACGATAAGAGTCCGGTGTTAGCTTCAGATAGGAATTTTCACCGGTATGATGGGAGATGTATTCCGGGGTTACTCCACTCGGATGCACTCCGTAAAATGAACCAAGATAATTATTGTATGTTCAACGCTAACTTTCTAACTTATTGATAACCGAAAGATGTATATATATATATATTAAAATGAGAATATGATAAAGAAGTCACCAGATATCAGAAAGTGATCCTAGTTTCCCCCTCGATCACTAAATAATGAGATGTGAATAATAAGAATATGATAGAGACATATAGCGATCCTAGTTTTTCCCTTGATCACTAAGATTTGTAGAGACTGACGGTGATCCTAGGATCCCCGAGATCGCCTGAAGCTTAGGGTAGGTGGAACTCACTGAGACGCCCATCTCACCCCAATCCCTTTAATTTAGTTTCAGGTAAGCAGGTGCTTCGCAAGCAAGAGCTTAGTGATGAAGTTCATCAGGGAGACGCTGAGTGGAGTGGAGCTGCTCGTCATGTACCAGTCCAGAATTTTCATTAGTATTTGTGTGTGTATCACTACCAAAAAAGTGGCTGCTTGCCACACTAAAATTGCCACGTTTTTATTTAGCTGTGGATAACAACTAAAATCCATAAAAGGGGCCACTTGCCATACTAAAATTCCCACTGTTTGTTTTGACCGTGGTTAACTAGGGCGCGTATCACATTTTCATTCCCACACTTTTTTTTCCCAAAAATTTCAGTCCATTTTCATTGCCGCGCCAGAAAACCCCACTCCTTTCAATCTTTCTTCTCATAAAAAAACCCCAAAATCAGTTCTTTCTTCTTTCTTCCCCAAAGTCATGTCTTTTTTCAGAAAACCTAATCCCATCTTTCTTCCCTAAAACCTAATCCCCAAATCAGTTTGTTCATCTCGTTAGAAAACCCCAAATTAGTTTGTTACCATCCTCTCTCGCCCCCTCTCAATCAGTTCGATTTCGCCGTACACCAGTTCATATTCGCCGTACACCAGTGCTATTGTAAGCTTTCTCTCTATATTTTATTATAATTTTTTTAATAACCATGATTATTACTCTTATTTATGTCTTCATGGGTTGGATTTTGATATTAGGGGTTCAATAGAAGCTTTCTCACTTTCTCCATTGTCGATTTCTCCTTTTGGTTTTGGTAAGCGTACTCCTTTCTCCTGTAATTTGTTTTCTCTTTATTATCAGTTTTTTATCCTATAAGTTTGTTGCGTTTATGACTTTAGGGGTTGAATTTTGATATTTCATGCTATTTGTTTATCATGCTGATTTGTGTCTTTTATGCCCTTTTCTTGTTGTTTGGTTGCTGAGAAATTTGTTGAAAATTTCATATCTCTGAAATTAAATGCTTTTTTTCTGTTTAAATTTAAACCTGTTTCAGAAATTTGAAATTTGGAACATGTTTTTGCCTTTGTTTTTTTTTTCCAATTTATGCTGTAGAGCTAATTTCAGATCTAAAATTAATTTTTATTTTTCAAAAGAGTTCTAGATCTAATTTCTGGTGTAGGTTGTTATGAGCTAATATAAGAACTCAATTCATGTCACTTTATTTTTTTCGTACGGACATACATTTGTCTCAGGATTAGTCTATTTGGCTATTTAAGTAGTATGTGTCTTTAACGAATTTTAAAAAGCAACCTTTCATTTAAAAGAAAGTGTGTCGAGAGTTTTTTGTTCGTTCAATTGGTTGCAACATTTTGATTAGAGCTTAGATTTGGAGTGTTTTCAGGTGTGGGTGTTCTTATCAATTAGTATTCTAGTTGTTTTTTATGTCATTCTAAAATTGCTTTGCATTTATGCGTTTTTGGTGCGATCTGATCTTGGGATTTTAGAGGCTTCGAGCTGTAACTTTTTCAGCTCAGTGATTGTTGTGCCAAATTGCTTTGTTTGCATCTGGTTTGTGTGTAATCACATGATTTACTTAAGTATTGTGTGCTTGCTGCAGCTGGTTTGTCTGTTAATCACACCATTTAATTAAGCATTTTGTGCTTGCTGCATCAACCTCAGGTTATCTTGATCCGATTTTGTTCTTTATGGTTAATAGATTTCAGTTTTGTATATGATGTTATTATGTTAACATATTTCGGTTTCGTTTTGTTGGATGAGTTTTAGTGAGTTGTGTATGACTTTTGACAACGACCTTGTGCTATTCTTACATTCATACATGATAGTTAATTTTCCACTTGTACTATATGTAAATGCATCAAATGCTAGACTGTGTGAAATTTGACTAACTATTTATGGACTTTTTCTTTTGTTTTTGTCTCATATATGATAATGATATATCCCCCTGTTTGGCTGGGTGAAGAAATTATGTGGCTTGAATAGTGAATAAATAAATAAAATGACCAAATGTGAAGCATCCTAGGGTCCCCAAATTTTAAGTTTGTATCGTTTTAGGTGGAATTTAGCCAAAGTGTTAATGTATACATGCAGCTTGCCTATTGTGATGATGCATGCACA
The DNA here is from genome assembly GCA_018208015.1 of Medicago ruthenica. Taxonomy (NCBI): domain Eukaryota; kingdom Viridiplantae; phylum Streptophyta; class Magnoliopsida; order Fabales; family Fabaceae; genus Medicago; species Medicago ruthenica. The sequence continues at coordinate 131,584 of WNNG01000376.1, forward strand.
ATATTGCTTTTGGACATTTGAGATTACAACCAATTTATCTATCAATTTTACTTTTTTTTTAAAGAGGTGTGAAGTCATGGACCTTTAAACCCCCGTACCGCCTTTGCAAGGCCAGTTCTCTAATTTGATATTCTTGTTTTTCCTTTTTTTAGTTATTATCTAAAGTATATGTGGATTGTATTTTCTATCTTAATCCCTTTGGTTTTGAAAAGAAGAGGATATTGGTAATCCAACATTCAACAAGAGGATAAGTAAAATATGTTCAATGATTATTATCAACATGATTTAAACTAGTGTCAACGCATGATACTATTTGATGTATTGTATATTTGCAGAACACAAGTGTGCGCACCTCGTTTAAAAAACGCGCAATCCTCCGAGGACGTCCGCGAACGCTCGGAGGGCCTTGTGAAGTCGCCACCAAAGTTTTTGTGTAAAGGGAACGTTGATAAACCCTTAAGTTTTTTTATTTGAAAGGGAAACGATAATAAAACCCTTGGCGATGAGGAAAAGGAATGGTCATCGCAACCATTGTCGGGTTCGGGAGTCGGTTACGCAAGGGGAAGGTATTAGCACCCCTCACGTCCGTTGTACTCAACGGGAACCTTCTATTTGGCTAAAGCTTAAATTGTTTTTAAATGTTTTGCGCACATGCTTATCTATGTCAAAAGGGAAAAAGAAAAAAAATATGATGCAAGGGAAAAAAAAGTTTTTTGTTATTGCGCTTGACAAGATGTCGATCTTGCTCCTACGTATCTCCCGGTAGTCGGAGAATTCAAAGCGTACGTAGTTCTTTGGGTAAAGAACTTAAAGGTTGGTTAAATGGACGATATTTTGACCGTATTCTTGCGATTAAACGTAGCTTGTATGCTCGCGTATGGGAGACTTAAGCGTATTAGCTTGTATGCTCGCGCATGGGAGGCTTAAGCGTTTGTTTATGAATCGCGCTTAGAATAGGTAAAACATGTCCGTTGGGTAAGAGGTTTTGATTTGGTCGCGTTGGGACCGAAAGAGGTACAATGGACTCAATTGAGTCGATCATTGACCGGGGTGACTCCAATGAGTCGGGGGATTGAATCTAGTGGCCACGGGGGACCAAAAGGTTCGGATTTGACCACAAGGGGGCCAAGATTTGGTTTGGTATGGTCGAATACGTTAAAAAGGAATGACGATTGTCCGAACGACGAGACATACGTCACGCATTCGTACAATCGGGGCAATGGAGAGACATACGTCACACCATCCCTTTTTCATTCAAGTTTTTGGTAGAATTTCTTAGAAATCCCAAAGTATATCAAAACATTTGGTTTGAAAACCCAAAATGGAAAGATTTTAGCAATTTTGCTAGAAAACGCACAAGTTCGGCTCATTTTGCGAACGGTTTTTGAAAAGCGAACGAATTCGGCGTATGTTCACGTTTGGGTTTTGAAAATCATGAACAATGTTTATTGTTCAAGTTTTAATTTGAAATGATGAACATAGCTTATTTGCTCAAGCTGTTTTGAAAGTTTGGGGACATAACTTGTTTTGCAAGTTACCCAAAAATGTTACCCGAACTTGCGAATTTTCCAATATTATGCAAAATCCTTGACATGGTTTGGATAAAATGGGTTTTAAAACTCCTAGGTTCTGAGCTCTTGGGCTAGAACCTCAAAAATTGGTCATTTGGGCACCTAAACTCAGATTCTGAGTTCTGTCATGGTCGCTCTGCGACCATGACTTCGCACTGCGAACAATGCGAATTTTTGAGTTCAGAAGCTGTTTCTGAACTTTTGTTCAGAAACAACTTCTGAACACACTCAGGACCTTTTAGGTGAGTGAAAAGATTTGAGTTTTTGCAATAAAAGGGGCTGGACAAACCAGTTTTGATGTTTTGAAAACCTTGGGATTTCTTTTGAAATTCAAAAGGGGTTTTTAGAACAAAAAGTTTTGGACCAAAATTGCTATGCAAGCACAATTGAAAATGCAAAACAAAGGCTTAGAAACTTACAGAAATCCTTAGCAAAGCTCCAGCTGCAATGGATTTGAATTGGTTGAAGGTTCTTGCAAAGGTTTTGAATATTGGATGAACTTTGAACTTTGGCAAGGCTTTGTGTTTGATTGGTTTTTTCTGGTGTTTGAGTAGTGTTTCTTTGTGTATAATGCTCTTTGAATTGCTATATTTTCTGCTTAATTCGTGCTCTACAATGCTCTATTTTCCCTTGCCTTGCATCTCTATTTATAGGCCAAAATGCAATCTTAGGTAATGATGAAAATCCAATAGGACCTAGCTGATTTGTGGGCTAAATTCAGGCTATTTGGCTTTGCATTTAATGCTAATGGATAGAGGCAACCCTGCCTTGTGCCAAGGGTTAAGTCTTTGACTGATTTCAGCCACAAAATCAAAGGTTTTAGGATAGAAATGATGATGAACATGGCTGAATTGCAATTGGCCAAGCTTGGGGATCAATCCTTGCAATCTCAATGGTTGATCAATAAAAACGTGCACTGTGATGTGCAGAGATTGGGGGATGCAAAAGGCTACATATGGCTGGTGTGAGGGGTGAAAAGTTGCTGCCAAAACAGGGTAGGCACTCATGACTTTTGCAAGTGAAAAATCCAGCTGGGTTTGACTGGTTTTGGGGGAGCAAGCAGGAAGAAAGACTTCAAGCAGGTGGCTGGCAACCTTAGGGTGGTTAACAGGTCACTTGGGAGGGACAAGAGCTGCCCAAGGGCAAGCCTACTTGCTTGTCACATGCTAGGTTGGAAGAAAAAGCTTCTAACCTTGGCATTAATGGCAAGTTTCTCATTTCTGGTTTTGCTTGGCCCAATTAGCCATGAATGCTGATTAAAATAAATATGTAAATGGTGTGCAACAAAATCTGGAATTAAATCAAAGAAACCAAAAATCTGCAGAAAAATCGCAGACTTCGCAGTGCGAAGTCATCATTTTTGAAATGTTGACTTTTTTGTTGACTTTTGTTGACTTTGACTTTTTTCCCCTCTTTGATTTTTTTGTTTTTTTTTTTGTTTTAAAAGGCTTAGGACAAAATTGGGGTACTACAACAAGCACAGCTGAAGCACTTGATTTTCTACACTCGTAACAAGACAAGCTTCTTCAAAAGGATTTCGGGTTAGTATTTCTCTCCTTTTGCTGTAGCTATTTGAAATTGATGCATATATTTTTATTGGTTTGTTTGTTAATTTACTAACTTATCTAAACAATAATTTACTCATTGGTTTCCCGTATTTATAGAAAATGAAATGCACAAAGACACCAATTGTTGTCCATTTGTTAAGGTAAATTGAATGCGTAAGACTATTAGATTATTACTTACATGTGTGATTTATTTATGATTAATTAGTTGAAAATTTAAGTTTTAAACCTTATATTATTTTATTTTATATGTTAATTGCTTGAATTATTTCCTTAAAAATTCAAAACAGATTCATTTAATTATGATTGATAAGAGTTGGATTGACAAGCCAATAAAATCAAAAGAGTACCTAGATGGGGTGGTCCAATTTTTGGACTTTGCCTTTTCGAATGTAGCAATCAATGGACAAATACTGTGTCCTTGTATTAGTTGTGGATTTGATAACTTGGGTAGTAGAGTCGAGGTGTTTCATCATCTCCTTCAAAAAGGTTTTCCTAGCAAGTACACATTTTGGAACATGCACGGGGAAGAACATGTTCATCACAATGTCGAATTAGCAGGCCAAGTAGAAACACAGCCAACTAGACAACATCCAATGCAAGATATGTTAAATGATGTCTTTGGTGCCTTTGTTGATCAAGAAGGAGTTCAAGATTCAGGGACATCAAATCTTCCTTATAGCGAGCACCCGACGAGTAGAGAGAATATAGGTACTGAGGAGTTCAAAAAAATTAAGGCATTGATGGAAGATGGGAATCAAGAACTCTATCCTGGATGCACAAAATATAGCAAACTATCATTCATAGTTCGTCTCTATCATATAAAAGTTTTATGTGGTGCAACAGATAAAACATTTTCGATGATGTATTTCCACATGCTAAACTACCAAAGTCTTTCTATGAAGCGAAAAAAGTGATGAAGAGGTTAGGTTTGAGTTATGATAAGATCCATGCTTGTCTGAATCATTGCATGTTGTATTGGGGATCACCAGAGGATGAGAAGAGAGATGAATGTAAGATATGTAATACATGTAGATGGAAATCAAATGAAAATGATGGTTCTTCAAATGGTGTGATGGACGATACAAAAAAGAAGCAGCAGCCAGCAAAAATATTGTGATACTTCCCACTTATACCAAGGTTGCAAAGGTTGTACATGTCTTCTAAAACTGCAGAGTTATTGAAATTGAAATTTCTGGCTTAGCAATAATGAGAGTTAAACTGGTTCTGAATAAAAATTAGCAGATTCAGAACTAAAACAGAGTATGAACAAGACACAGTTCAGGAGCAGAAATAAAGTGCAGAAAATAAAAAGAACACAGAGGTTTGTTAACCCAGTTCGGAGTAAACACCTCCTACTCTGGGGGATACCAATCCAGGAAGGAAATCCACTATTGGAATTAATCCTTAAGACTCAGACACTGACTCCCAGCTCTTATCCTAAGCAACCAATCTCCACCTAGTCAGACTTCTACCCAACTCTTGAGTATTAGAATCCTCTAACTTCCTATTCAAGTAACTAAACACAGCCACTTGAACAACCCTTAACAATCCCCTGTTTTGAACAACACTTCAATAACACAACGACTTCATTCGTACCTAAAGGCTTAGAATGAATTACAACTTAATGAAAACACTAAACCAACTCAAAACATATGAGTGGTGCACAAAACAAAGCTTAACAGCTTAAAAACAAACACAGACTCAATTTCTGATTTCTAAACTCTAAAACTCTTATCTTGAATAGCAGCAGCCCTCCTCCTTATATAGCCTCCAGTCTTGCAGCATAAATAACAAACTAATCTTCTGCACATGATTTGTTACTGAAATAAGATTGGTCCAATAATGTAACAAATAAAACTGTACTGAATCTTTTAAAGATTATAACAGGAAAATATGAATTTCATATCTTTGAACCAAATCTTTAATAAAATCTTCTCCAAATAAATCAACATTCTAGAAGCCATATGCGTGGATAAATCTTCAATAAATCTTGCAAAGATTCGCGTAGAAATAACTAGAAAATAACCAGCTTCTGATGAAGTCAACAGAAGTCAACGTGGGCATCAGAACCTGAACTAGCTTCTGAAGTGCTACAGTGCTTCTGATGTAGCACTCAGCTTCTGATGGAATTTCCAGCTTCTGAACAGCTTCAAATGGAAAAACTTGCAACTGAAGAAATGTTCTAATCATGGAGAAGCTACTATCCAATACTTTGGTTTTGCCAAAATATGCAGCCAACACCAAAAGACTCAACAATCTCCCCCTTTGGCAAATTTTTGGCTAAAACCATCCAAGTTCTTCAATCTCCCAAAAAAAATCAACTCAGCAATGAAGAACTCCACGATAAAATAACATAGAGATAGGCAGCGGATAAACACACTCTGTTTGCTATGTTAAACATTAAACTCAATCAGTTTCAATCTCCTGAACCCTGATACACATGCAGCTTCTGATGCACTTGAAGCAAAACACAGTAACTGATCAACTCCTGATCATCACCAACTCTCCCTGAAGCTAAACACATAGCAGACTAATCAGCTTCATAACACTCCCCCTGCAACTCAGCTTCTCACACAAACCACAAAAACTCCCCTTGACTTCTGAACAGCAGTGCCTTATGAGACAAGTAACTTTTGAAACTGAAAACACTTCAGGAATACATTATCACTCAGGAATTTAATTAACTTGAACTCCCCCTGAGACACATACTCCCCCTCAAACACATTAGTACATCACATGTTGCATTGGTTATGAATTCTGAACAAAACATGCAACTTCTGAACCAATCTAGACAGCTTTTGACCCACTGAACAATCTGATAAAACACACTCTGAACAGCTCTTGCCTGATCTTAAGCATAAATTTTTCTCCCCCTTTTTAGCCACAAAATTATGACAAAACACAGGTTTCACAATGGGGATTAAGAACCAAAAAAGTAACTGCACAAAATTCTCCAAAAATAACCAAGTTTCAGACTCAGGATCAGACACAGGTTCAGGAACACTCTCAGCCTTAGCAATACTGGCAGGTACTCTATCTTCCTCACATCCAGCTTGCTGTAATTGCTACAAGTCCATGTACAGGCAAACATTTGAAGAATTCAAACCAGACTTATTCCTCTCATCAATCTTCTTCTGAAGTCTATCAATTCTCTTCTGCACAGAGAGTCTGATGGCAGCAAATTCTTCAGATTCACTATCATCCAGTTTCTTTCCAGGTTCATCAACCTTGACTCTGGGTTGCACAGACTTGATATTCTTCAAACCTTCCATGTGTAAATGACCAAGCATTTGACAGATCTTGTCCTCTTCCTCAGATTTCCATAGATAACAATTATCTTTTGATCTGTGGCCCCTCATCTGAACATTACCCTCTTGATCAGTTACCAAACATTCTTTCTTATTAAATTTTACCTCCAAGTCTTGATCACACAATTGACTGATACTGATCAGATTTGAAGTTAGCCCTTTAACTAGCAACACATCATTAAGCCTTGGTAAACCAACACCAATTAAATCACCTATTCCAATAATCTCACCTTTTGCTCCATCACCAAATGTTACATATTTTCTGGGATAAGGCTTTAAGTTGCTTAACAGCTTCTTCACACCAGTAACGTGTCTGGAGCAGCCACTATCAAAATACCAGTTCTTCTTAGATAGAGCTTTCTGAGAAGTATGAGCCATTAGACCAACAGTCTCACCTTTAGGTCTCCAAACCTTCTGAACATTGACTCTTTTTGGAGCAGGTTCAACTCTTCTATGATTAAAGTGTTCAGGATAACCATAAAGCTTGAAACAAAATGGTTTGATATGCCCCTTCTTACCACAGTGATGACAAACCCAAGTATGATTTCTTCTTTTGTTTCTGAAAAATTTCTGGGGTTGCTTCTGAGGCAGCATTTGAATTTGCTTCTGAGGCTGCTTCTGAGGTTGCATTTGAGCTTTCTTCTGAGCTTTCTTCTGTGATTGCATCTGAGGTCTCATCTTTGATGTCCCAATCATAGAATCATAAGATTCAGAAGCAGGTACAAATTGTTTAACAGGATTTTTCTCCTTGAGATTCAGACTCTGATCAACAAAACCTAACCCAGTTTTTCCTTGCTTCTGAACATCCAGAATCTCCTCCAACTTATCAGTTGCAGAGTTCATCATCCTAACTTGCTTCTTCATCTGATCAAGTTGAGAATTCAAATGTGTTACTTCTTCACTAAGACTAGAAATCTGTCTTAAATGATCATTCTTCTCAGATTGCAGCTGACACACAGTTTCCTTCTCAGTCTCTAATAATTTGCACAGTTCTTGATTTCTGAGATACAAATCTTCATAAGAAACAGCTGGTTCCTCAAAAATCAATTCTTCATCACAGGCTTCAGATTCTGATGAAGTTTCAGTTTCTGATGAAGTTTCAGACTCTGAATAGACTGCAGGCACAGACTTTGAGCAAGCTTCTGAGACCATAAGAGCAGCAACATGTTTGGCTGACCTACTTTCAACCTCTCCTTCTGAGCTATCCTCATCAGACCAAGATACAGCAAGGCTTTTCTTCTGCTTCTTGAGAAAATTAGGACATTCAGTTTTGATATGTCCATAGCCCTCACACTCAAAGCACTGCACACCTCTTGCTTGTTTGCTATTCTCTTCAGATTGTTGCTTATTATTGTTGAGCCTGAGATACTGACCTTTGGTTCTGGATTTTCTGTCAACATTCTTCAGAATTTTGTTGAGTTGTTTTCCCAGCAACACTACAGCTTCTGATAAATCATCTTCATCTTCATCAAGCTCTTGAGGATCATCAGCTTCAGAATTAACAGCAAAAGCTATTCCTTTCCCTTTCTTATCAGGCTGTTTGCAGAAAGCAGTCTCAAAATTGAGCAAGGACCCAATCAGCTCCTCAACCTTCATGGTGGTGATGTCATGAGCTTCTTCTATGGCTGTAACCTTCATGTCAAACCTTCTGGGCAGGGACCTGAGGATTTTTCTCACTATTTTCTCATCTGACATCTTCTCCCCAAGAGAATCAAAGGAATTGGCCATATCCAGCACATTCATGTAGAAATCCTGAATGGATTCATCTTCCATCATCTTCAGGTTCTCAAACTTTGTTGTGAGTAGTTGAAGTCTGGATAGCTTAACCTTAGAGGTTCCTTCATGAGTAGTTTTCAGAATTTCCCAAGCATCCTTTGCCACAGTACATTGCTTGATGAGTCTGAACATGTTCATGTCAACACCATTGAAAATTGCATTCAATGCCTTTGAGTTTCCATGTGACAGATCATCTTCAGCTTTGGTCCACTCCTCTTCAGGCTTTAGAATCTCAGTTTTGTTACCATCTTTGTCCAAAACCACAGGATGATCCCAGCCTTTAATCACAGCCTTCCAGGTTCTGCTGTCTAAGGATTTCAGGAACGCACACATCCTGGATTTCCAATACTCATAATTGGTGCCATCAAGTAGGGGTGGTCTGTTGACAGGGCCTCCTTCTCTCTCCATAAAGCCAGACATAAATACCTCTGGATCTCACCCAAATTACAGGTAGGGTGCCTGCTCTGATACCAATTGAAATTTCTGGCTTAGCAATAATGAGAGTTAAACTGGTTCTGAATAAAAATTAGCAGATTCAGAACTAAAACAGAGTATGAACAAGACACAGTTCAGGAGCAGAAATAAAGTGCAGAAAATAAAAAGAACACAGAGGTTTGTTAACCCAGTTCGGAGTAAACACCTCCTACTCTGGGGGATACCAATCCAGGAAGGAAATCCACTATTGGAATTAATCCTTAAGACTCAGACACTGACTCCCAGCTCTTATCCTAAGCAACCAATCTCCACCTAGTCAGACTTCTACCCAACTCTTGAGTATTAGAATCCTCTAACTTCCTATTCAAGTAACTAAACCCAGCCACTTGAACAACCCTTAACAATCCCCTGTTTTGAACAACACTTCAATAACACAACGACTTCATTCGTACCTAAAGGCTTAGAATGAATTACAACTTAATGAAAACACTAAACCAACTCAAAACATATGAGTGGTGCACAAAACAAAGCTTAACAGCTTAAAAACAAACACAGACTCAATTTCTGATTTCTAAACTCTAAAACTCTTATCTTGAATAGCAGCAGCCCTCCTCCTTATATAGCCTCCAGTCTTGCAGCATAAATAACAAACTAATCTTCTGCACATGATTTGTTACTGAAATAAGATTGGTCCAATAATGTAACAAATAAAACTGTACTGAATCTTTTAAAGATTATAACAGGAAAATATGAATTTCATATCTTTGAACCAAATCTTTAATAAAATCTTCTCCAAATAAATCAACATTCTAGAAGCCATATGCGTGGATAAATCTTCAATAAATCTTGCAAAGATTCGCGTAGAAATAACTAGAAAATAACCAGCTTCTGATGAAGTCAACAGAAGTCAACGTGGGCATCAGAACCTGAACTAGCTTCTGAAGTGCTACAGTGCTTCTGATGTAGCACTCAGCTTCTGATGGAATTTCCAGCTTCTGAACAGCTTCAAATGGAAAAACTTGCAACTGAAGAAATGTTCTAATCATGGAGAAGCTACTATCCAATACTTTGGTTTTGCCAAAATATGCAGCCAACACCAAAAGACTCAACAGAAATGGCACGCTTTAGAGGCAAATCCGGATGGATTGTTAAGGCATCCTAGAGATACTAAAGCATGGAAGGAGTTTGATTCACTTTATCCAGAATTTGCTTTAGATTCTCGTAATATCAGACTTGCATTATCTACTGATGGTTTCAATCCATTTGGAACTTTAAGTTCTAATAACAGCATTTGGCCTGTGATGTTGTATGTTTATAACTATCCTTCATGGTGTTGTATGAAGCCAACTTCTCTTATCATGTCAATGATAATTCCTGGACCTAAAATGCCTGGAAATAGTATTGATGTTTACTTGCAACCCCTAGTTGACGAGTTAAATAAGTTGTGGCACGGCGTGGATACTTATGATTCATCAACTAAAGAGATGTTTCAAATGCGAGCTTCTTTGTTTTGTACAATTAGTGACTTTCCTAGTCTTGATAACTTGTCTGGTTGGAATACACACACATTGAATGCTTGTCCATCATGTAAGTTTGATACAAAATCACAAAGGCTGAAATTTGGCAAGAAAAATTGTTTCATGGACACCGCCAATTTTTACCCATTGATCATAAGTATAGGCAAAATACACAATCCTTTGACGGATATGTGGAGTTTAGAGAGGCTCCTACTCCAAAGTCAGGTTCACACACACTAAGACAAATTGAGGCTTATCAAAAAAAGGTGCATGATGAGGGTACGAGTATGGTTGGCCCGAGTCAATGGAAGAAAAAGAGTATCTTTTGGAATTTACCTTATTGGGAGCATAATCTTATCCGCCATTGCCTTGATATGATGCACATAGAAAAGAATGTTTGTGACAATATATTGTTCACAGTGCTTTATGAGAAAAATTGAACAAAGGACAATCTGCAAGCTCGTAAAGACTTGCAGTTTATGGAAATCCGACCAAGTCTTCATCCATTTCCTAATTCCACCAAGTTTCCTCAATCATGCTTTAAAATGAAAAGTAGAGAGAAAGATATGTTCCTAAAAATTCTTAAAAATGTTGTTTTTCCAGACAGTTACGCATCAAATATTTCTAGGTGTGTTGATACCAAGAAACGTAAAATCTCTGGTCTAAAGAGTCATGATTCACATATTCTGATGGAGCATCTTCTACCAATTTCTTTTAGAAAATCTCTTCCAAAAGAAGTTGCTTCAGTGTTGATTGAGCTATGTAACTATTTTAGAGAAATATCATCCAAGGTTCTTGATGTCAAGAATATAGAGAAACTACAACAGCGGATTGCTCTGACGCTTTGCCATTTGGAGATGATATTTCCCCCATCTTTTTTCACTGTTATGGTTCATTTAGTCATTCATCTGGGAGAGGAAGCAATGATTGCTGGTCCGGTGCATTATAGATGGATGTACCCTGTTGAAAGGTATATTACATTTTTTATTAAGTTGATATTGAACTATAATGGTTAACTTTTAGTTATACTCACCCCATTTTGTTTTAGGACCCTTGGCCATCTAAAATCATATGTTCGTAACAAGGCTACACCAGAAGGTTGTATAGCTGAAGGATACATCATGGAGGAATGTCTTACACTTGTTTCAAGATATTTTGAGGATGGTGAGGTTGAAACAAGGTTCAATCGACCAAGACGCAATGACGATGATAATGTGGTTGATGCTAGTAGTGAATCTGTTGTTTTGTCAAATCTATTTCCAGCATTGGGCAAGCCTATTGGAGTTGTCAAGATTTTTTCACTTTCACCCTTGGATAGGATATAAGCTCACCGCTATGTGTTAACTAATTGTGAATTAGTTGACAAATTTCGTGAGTATGTTCTATATGCTTTTACTAACGGTAATTTTTTATATTAGCCTCACTTTCAATACAATTCTCAATCAATGTAACATTCATCATTTAGGAAGTTTAAAATTGAGGTCTCTAGGATGCATCGCGGCAAGAGAAACTCGTCTAAAATTGTGGAAGATTACACTCATAAACACTTTCACGAGTGGTTTGAACAATATGTAAGTATATATAACAAGTTTCACTAAAAAAATTCATCTCAAATATTCATGAAATATACAAGTGACATAATACCTTTCAAAATATAATAGGTTGCAAGCAATGATGACCCAGATATATCAACTGAAATTGGTTGGCTTGCAAGAGGACCAAATAATATTGCAAGGAGATTTAATGGGTATAACATTCGTGGATTTAGGTTTCGTACCAAAGGGAAGGAGCAAGGTTTGAGAACTCAAAATAGTGGTGTTGTTATGTCAGCTATTACTATGAGGTTTTCAACAAGAGGGGAACCTATTGAAAAATCAAGTGATGACATGTACTATGGGAAATTGGTTGACATCATAGATCTTGATTACTATGGTAAGTTGAGGGTTGTGCTTTTCAACTGTGATTGGGTAGATACTAGACCTAACAAGGGAATCAAGATAGATCAATTTGGAATACCAAGTGTGAATTTTTCTCGCTTGATACACACTGATGTGAATGAAGTAGATGAACCATTCATCCTTGCAACTGATGCTAGAATGGTATACTATGTTGATGATCCATTTGAAGAAGGTTGGTCTTGTGTAAGTCATATGAAGCCTAGAGACATATATGATATGGGAGATGTTAACTTAATGGACTCAGAAGAGATGATAATGGAAGATATACCGTTTTGTGAGCAAAATGTGGAGAACATATAAGACTTACAACTAGTGCAAGAAGATGACAATGAACAAGAGCCAAATCTGAATGAAGATGAAGAAGAATAAGAACCTGATGAACCAAATCTTGATGAATATCAAAATATTTGTAGTGATGAAGATGATAATTTCATGTTAGAGTAGTTTAATTATATGAACATTTTGTGCTTTTCTGATACGCTATCAGTCATAATTTTTTTTTTGTGCTTTTCAACTCAATTAATGTTTATGAACTTTGTACTATTTTTCTTATATATTGACTTGTTCATCATATGATTTATTTAGAATATATTTTCATTCCATGTTTTATCTTTTGTTAGCAAATTGTGCATATATTTGATTTGAGATGAAGTCAAAACGCAAGTCTTTAGGAAAAGATATGTTAGAATGGTTACGAGGGCTAGAAGTTCAAGTAAATATGGAAAATGAAGTTCATCCACAACACCAACAAAGTAACAACAATCTGTCTGACCCTTCCTTGATTCCAAATGTTCTGCCACCAAATGTTCAGCCACAACACCAACAAGTAACAACAATCAGTCTGGACCTTCCTTAATTCCAATTGTTCAGCCACAACAAAATGTGAACATGACTAACAGTCCACAACAATATGTGAATATGACTAGTAGTCCATCCCATGATGACACATTTGACGATGATGACACATTTGATCCTACTTTAACTTCAAATGTAGATCAGGAACAAAAAGATGAGCCTCTACTTGTCAAAGTTAAAGGTAAAAATGTCATATATGTTATAAATATTAATTTATTTGGTGGTTATCTTGTTACAACATATTTACTAACCTTTATTTGTCTCTATTGGTAGATACATCTACCAAAGAAATTATAACTCGAAAGATGGTTGCAACTGAGGTTTGGCATTTGGAGAAGACAAAAAAAGTTATCGTGGAACTCAACATTTATGCACAAGGAGACGATAGTGCTACAAACTTACTTGTGAGGTTCTTAGGCCAAGTCGCTAAAAAGTCAGCCTATTGTCCTATATCAGTTGAAAGATGGGATCAGATGTCCGAAAAATGTAGCATAGATCAATGGCAGTGTATTGAGGTTATTATTTTGACTTTTTTAATTTTTTTTTGTTTCTTGATGTGCCTTTTATAGAAAAGTATTGACCTTTAAATGCATTTCTAGAAACATTTTGAGTTTGACTATGTTGCTGGAATCAAATGGGTGAGGAGTACACTAGGGGATAGATGGAGATCCTATAAATATAGCTTAAGGAATAAATACTTCTACCCCAAGAAAACTAAAGAAGAAATACTTGCTATGCCACCACCTCCAGGTGTGGGTCCTGTTGAGTGGACTGCTTTTGTGCATCACTATAAAAGTGACAAAATGAAGGTACACATTCTTTATAGAAAGTTATTTTACAAGTATTCTTTTAGAAATGTTATATATTCATTTTATTGTTTGGATTCTGTTGAATGAGGTATATGAATTACCTCGCTTATGTTTTTCGGATTCTGAGACAGATTGGGATTGAGAATGTTGTTTTCAATTTGAGACTGAGAATGTTTATTTACACAACCTCACATTCTTAAAAAATTTCTGTCATACAAGTATTAACTATTATAGTTTAAAATTGTAGCAACAAAGTGAGAAGAATACCGAAAATCGTAAGAAGCTTAAAGTCTCACATGCTGGTGGTAGTAGGAGCAACACAAGAAGGGGTCGTCGAAAGGTAAGTGGATTCAAAATATTTATGTATCCCAACAAAGTTGTTATTGATGAGTTCTTAATTTACATTTTATTTATGATGTTAGGAACTACAATTAGGAAGACCTGTATGTCAAAGCGAGGTTATTTTGTCAACTTTAATAAGGAATGATGGAAATTATGTGAATGGAGAAGGAAAAGCCATAGCTGTAAGTATATTTTTGGGTGTGTTAAGTTAATTAAATGTTGTGCATGTAGTATAAGAGTTACACATTATTGACAAAAATATGCGAACTGATTACAAAATCAAAGTTCTGAACTAATTGTTTAATGTTTATCTGGTTGTATGTTGATTGTTTAATTGAAAAAGATTCTGCAAACTGATTGAAAAAGATAGTTGTAAGTATACTTTTAGGCGTGTTGGCTGATTAAATGTTTTGCATGTAGTATAAGAGTTACACATTATTGACAAAAATATGAGAACTGAGTACAAAATCAAAGTTCTGAACTGATTGTTTAATGTTTATCTGGTTGTATGCTGATTGTTTAATTGAAAAAGATTCTGCAAACTGATTGAAAAAGATAGTTGTAAGTATACTTTTAGGCGTGTTGGCTGATTAAATGTTTTGCATGTAGTATAAGAGTTACACATAGTTGACAAAATTATGTGAACTTGATTGTAAATAAATGAGCAGTTTTGTAGAATTTTGTTTAATAATCAATTATTTTTTTTTTAAACTCATTCTGCTTATTCTGTTTAACTTATACAAAAGCAAAAGATTCTGCTCATTCATCAAAATTATGTTTTTTTTGTTTGCTCAATGTCATAATATTTTATGTCACGGTGTAGTGGCTTGATATCTTTCTCATTATACATATATAAACAATAATATTTATTACTAACAGGAGAAGATTTCAGAGAGCTTATCTAAAGACAAAGAACGTACCGCCACAATTGGTGTTGCATCAAAGATTAATGCATATACTGATGATGCTATTGAAAAGGTATATGGGGCTGAGCACTCGGGTCGAGTACGCGGTTTGGGTTTGGGGGTTTGTCCGACTATTGCTTTTGGAAAGCGTAGGCATTTCACAAATTTTATTCAAGTTGGTAGCTTTAATGAAAAGAATGTTGAAGACTTACAGAAGCAAGTAGAAAGTTTGGGAGAAAAACTAATTGGATATGAAGAGACAAAGGAACAACTTACACAGGCTACAGAGAAGCTTACAAAAACAACTGAACAACTTACACAAACGACCGGTCAACTTGAACAAACCCAACATCATTTGGCAATTATGCAAAAGTTCATGCAACATAAATTTGGTGATGAGTTGTCTTCAATAATGTTCCTCCATCTTAGTTTTCAAGGGTATTTACTTATTAATGTTGCACTCTTTTCACAAGTACTATATAATTTGTTTTTTGGAGTTAAGTAGCAGGAGTATTATAATTGTTTATTACTTCATCTTTATGTTGGGATTGACTTTTGCTCGTTATTATCAATTATATATGAAATGTTTTGCTTGTTTTGCAGTTGTGTTTATTATTGATGTTAAAACACCAAAGTAGGGTTTATGAAATCAACCTGCAAGTTTTTTTTTTTTTTTTTTAAAAAAGTTAAATTAGCCACGGTTGACCCGTGGCAAATATTTTTTTTAATCAACCCAAAATTTAAATTAGCTAAGGGATGACCGTGGCTAACTATCATATTTTGACCCTGGCAAGAATTTACGGGAAATTTTGGCGCACGTTTTAGTCACGTTTGTAACCGTGGTAAATTTTAAATTTTGGAAAGCTGCAACACAGATTTGCCACGGTATGACTGTGGCTAATATTTGTTACCACGATTTTAAAAACCGTAGCTAAGGCACAATTTGACCGTGGCTAAAAGGCGATTTTTTGGTAGTGTATATATATATATATATATATATATATATATATATATATACATTAGTGGGACTTTATTAGGTGTATAAACGAGCAAGCTTGTATTCATTCAGTTGTAAATATTTGTTATTGAAAATTTTAATGTATCCAGTATCAGATTTAATACGCATACTAAATATTCTAGATAAATTTAGTATGGGTGTTACACTCACCACCCCACCTAACACTCTCTTTTACATGGGATGAAATTACTAAAATATCCTTTCACAGAGTGTATAATGGAGGTAGGAGAAAAGAAGGTGTACAACGTAACATTATTGTAAACATAGTTTTAGCGTATGTAAGGCCACAATCTCAAATGGCTAAAATGTAATTCAAAGGAAGTGGTCATCGACCACAAATCAGCAAGGAATGTCAAGTTATCAAACCATGCACGTTATTCATGCTTTACACGCTTCTCTTCTTGTCAGCTTGTGTGTGGTCTACAATTAATATATATATATATATATATATATATTGGCCTTTTCTTTCTATTAAAGCAAAGACTTATACTAACTTTAACATTGGAAAACAAAATATCAAATATGAGTAACTTTGAAGAGAGAAGGCGACATGCAGTGTTGACTCCATTTCCAGTTCAAGGCCATATCAATGCATTGTTGAAACTAGCAAAACTACTTCACCTTAGAGGCTTTCACATTACCTTTGTTAACACAGAATACAATCACAAACGCTTGCTCAAATCAAGAGGTGAAAATGCCTTTGATGGTTTCACTGACTTTAAATTTGAGACTATACCAGATGGTTTAACTCCGAAAGAAGGTGATGGTGATGTTAGTCAAGACTTACACGCTCTTTGTCTATCAATCATGGAGAATTTTCACCACTTCTTTGGTGAATTTCTTGCTAAACTTCATGACTCTGCCACTGCTGGTCTTATCCCTCCAGTTACTTGCTTAGTTTCTGATTGTTACATGTCATTTACAGTAGATGCTGCTGAAGAACATGCACTCCCAATTGTTCTCTTTTCCCCATGTAGTGCATGTTTCTTCTACTCTACTTTTCACATTTTTAAATTGTTTCAGAATGGTGTGCTACCACTCAAAGGTAATCATTATGTTCCCTTAGGTATGTTGTGTGTGAACATGTATGTGTGTATCAAGGTTTTTTAAAAAAAGGTCTGTGACCACAGTATGGGCCGAACTGTTAAGAGTCCCACATCGGATAGGAGATGGTCTAACAATATGTTTATAAGTGGGAGCAAACCTCACTCATAAGCCGGTTTTGTGGGGTTGTGTTAGGCCCAACCACGATTTCTAAGAGGGTATCAAAGTCTCTTCAAGATCTATTGGGCCACCTGCTATAAGGTTCTGCTTTCGGGCCACCCACCATTATTAACCACAATCATTATTGCAAATGTGATTTTAAACCTTGATATATATTTTACATATATAATAACTTCAAGCTATTGACTTTTGAAATTGTGATATGCAGATGAAAGTAATCTAACAGATGGATATTTGGACACTAAAGTTGACCGGATTCCAGGTTTGAAAAACATTTGTTTGAAGGATTTTCCTGATATAATAAGGATAACAGATCCTAATGTTATTAAATATAAAATTGAAGAGACAGATAAATGTCAAAGAGCCTCAGCCATTGTTTTCAATACTTCTAATGAACTTGAGAGTGATGCTATGAATGCTCTTAGTTCTATATTCCCTTCTCTATACACCATTGGTCCACTTGCTTCTTTTGTAAATCAAAGTCCACAAAATCACTTGACATCTTTGGATTCAAATCTTTGGAAAGAAGATACTAAATGTCTTGAATGGCTTAAATCAAAAGAACCAGGATCTGTTGTTTATGTAAATTTTGGCAGCATCACAGTTATGACTCGAGAGAAGCTCTTAGAGTTTGCTTGGGGTTTGGCCAACAGCAAGAAACCTTTTTTGTGGATTATTAGGCCTGATCTTGTCACTGGTGGCTCAGAGGTGTTGTCATCTGATTTTTTGAAAGAAATTTCAGATAGAGGACTAATAGCAAGTTGGTGTCCACAAGAGAAAGTTTTGAACCACCCTTCAATTGGTGGATTCTTGACTCATTGCGGATGGAACTCAACCATTGAGAGTATATGTGCTGGAGTGCCAATGTTGTGTTGGCCATTTTTTGCTGACCAACCAGTTAGCAGTAGAATTATTTGCGAAGAATGGGAGATTGGGATGAAAATTGATACCAATGTAAAGAGAGGGGAGGTAGAGAAACTGATCAATGAATTGCTGGTGGGAGAGAAAGGAAAGAAGATGAGGCATAAGGCCACGGAGTTGAAGAAGAAGGCAGCGGAGGACACAAGACTTGGTGGTAGTTCATACATGAACTTGGACAAAGTGATTAAGGATGTCTTGCTTAAAAAATATTAGATTAATCTGATCTTTTCTTATTGGATTTATTTCTTTTGCAAGCACAAACAATGCATAATTTAGAATTTCTAATTACATCTAAATTGTAAGCAATCACAGACATTGTATTTTTTTACTATGCATTGTTTCAAAAGGGTTCAACACCATGTGAAGCTTTTTAGCTTTATGTAATAACACCATGGGAAGCTTTATAAATTCACCGGTTCCAAATTTAGCTCAAAAATCTTCTTAAGCGCCGAAAGAAAACCAATAACTTCGCCAATGTGAATTGGACAAATTGGTGTGAACCATTCTGTTTTATCAAGAATAAAAGTTCCATATTTATCTCTAATACTAAATTCCAAATACAACTTTGTTGTTATGAGAAGAAAAGGAAGCGTCCATGTTACATTTGACTCGCATCGCAGCACATTTTCTCCATTTATCGTCATCTCTTTAAATCTGATTTAAACCTGTATGTGGCTGAATATTACGGGCAGCTTGCAAATGGTTTATCAGTGCTTCAGTTCAAGTAATCACAGTTTTGTGCAACGAAAGTGTTTTTCCAAATCTTATGATTTGCTTACTTCCAAATGCTTGACATGATAGCAGCAAACTATGACGGTTCTTTCTCCGATAACTGGTGAAGGAGTTGGAGACCAGCAGGCTGCTCTAGCAGAAAAACCAGTTTTCTGCCAGACGCTGTGGCTGTCGGACAGGTAAAGAATACGTGCAAGTTGTCTTCCAATGCATCAACACAAATCACAAATGGTTGGGAAATTAATCGTGTTGGATGGCACCGTCTATACATCCGCCACAGGAATTTTTAACCTTCGGTGGAGTTTTTATTTTCCAAATCAAATGCCACTGCTCCCCCAAATATAAAAGGAGATGTATCAATTAATTCTTGCAAACAAAGGTGATAATCACTTTTCACCAAATATTCGCATTATTCGCCACACGCCAAAACCGCTTATCTTCGGTAACTGAGGATAAGTGAGTATTAAGAATTCTAGTCACATTATCCGGACAAAAAACAGTAGAGATTTTGGTAACATATAGCAAGAACTAGAAGATCCAATCATAACATAGCAAGAATATAGAGGCACTAATCAAGCCTTAGGAAAATTCTAAAAAGCTTCACATGGTTTTAATATCTATTTGAATTACAATGCATACTGAAAAATACAAGATCTGTGATAACATGCCATTTAGATACAAATAAACTTTTCTAAAGAATGCATTGTTTTAGCTTGACAATGAAATATTTTCAATTAGAGAAGATCAAGGAACTAGTACAATACTCTTTTGCAGACATAAAATCATTTTAATCTAATTTTGTTTAAGCAACACCTTCTTAATCACCCTGTCCAAGTTCATGAATGAACAACCACTAGGTCTTGTGTCCTCCTCTGCCTTCTTTTTCAACTCCATGACCTTTTTCCTCATCTTGTTTCCTTTCTCTCCAACCATAATTTCATTGACCAGCTTCTCGACATTCTCTCTATTCACATTAGTATCGATTTCGACTCCAATCTCCAATTCATTGCAAATAAATCTACAGTTTGTTGGTTGATCACCAAAGAATGGCCAACAAATCATTGGCACCCCAGCGCATATGCTTTCAGTGGTTGAGTTCCATCCGCAATGAGTCAAGAATCCACCAATTGAAGGGTGATTCAACACTTTCTCTTGTGGACACCAACTTGCTATTAAGCTTCTATTTGAAATTTCATTTGCAAACTCAGAAGACAAAACCACTGAGCCACCAATTACAAGATCAGGCCTAATGATCCACAAAAAGGGTTTCTTGCTATTGGCCAAACCCCAAGCAAACTCTAAAAATTTCTCCGGAGACATAATTGTGATGCTTCCAAAATTCACATAAACAACAGAAGCCGGTTCTTTTGATTCCAGCCATTCGAGACATTTAGTATCTTCTTTCCAAAGATTTGAATCTAAAGTTGCAAACTGACTCTGTGGACTTTGATTTATAAAGGAATTTAAAGGGCCAATCGTAATAGAGAAGGAAACATAATATCAAGAGCATTCAGAACATCACTCTCAAGTTCATTAGAAGTATTGAAAACAATAGAAGAGGCTCGATGAAATGTATCTGCTGCTTCAATAATAAATTCTATCCTCGAATCATTAGGATCTGTTGTCCTTATGAAATCAGTAAGATCTTTCAGTCTAAAGTTTTTCAAACCTGGAATCCAATCTACTTTAGTGTCCAAATATCCATTTGTTAGATAACTCTCATCTGCATATCATAATTACAAAAGTTAATGTCTTGAAAAACATGCTGAAATGCTGCATATCATAAATATATTAAGGCTTTAAATCACCATTACAACCAAATGCTGCTGTGAGCCTTTTCTCAAAACCTTGACTGACAAACAAACACACACTTCTCTTAGGGAGAGATAAAAGAACTTGTTACCTTTGAGCGGTATGAGACCTTTCTCAATAAATGTACGAAAGTGTAAAACAGACATGAAAGAACAAGCACTAAATGGGACAATGAGAACAATTGGAAGTGCAAGTTCTTCAGCAACTTCTATGGTAAATGACATGAGACAATCAGAAACTAAGCAAGTAACAGGAGGCACAAGACCAGATTTCGCAGAGTCATCAAGTCTAGCTAGAAGTTCGCGAAAAGGGTAAATGAATTACTTTCTAATTGATTCACGAAGAGATATCAAATCTGGATTAACATCACCATCTATTGGAGTTAAACCATCAGGTAGAGTCTCAAAGCTAAAGTCAGTGAAACCATCAAGAGAATTAGGACCTCTTGAATTGAGCAAACGTTTGTGATTGTATTCAGTGTTAACAAAGGTTATGTGAAAACCTCTAAGATGAAGAAGCTTAGCTAGTTTGAATAATGGATTGATATGGCCTTGAAGTGGATATGGAGTTAACACAGCATGTGGTTTTCTCTTTGCAAAATTACTCATCCTTGATGTTTTTCTTATGCAACGTTAAAGTATTTGATTTAAATACCTTTCAAAAGATAAAACAGGTTACGTAATGTTACATATTTCTAATATATTATTTTGGTTTTGTATGTTTTGTAACAAGTAACACGAGGAACATTTTTATAATAAAAATAATGAAGCGGCCATAGTAGGCCCCTGCTATCCGTACAGAGAAATGAATTACTCAAGTCGATGATTGAAATGGCAGAACTTTATCAATCTAGTGTTGCACATTTTTAACATTGAATGATATTTGAAATGTTTTTCTTTTTTTAGGGAACTAGTGTATTTACCCGGCGTTGTCCGAGTTAGATAAATAATTAAGGATATTAAAATTTTGTAAGCATGGTATCTGCTTGTAAAACTCGCTACAGACTCATACTAAACGGATGGATATCTTAATGGATACCCACAAATAGAATAAAATAAAAAGTTTAATAGTGGTGGATTGACTATCCAAAATAATTTTGCACACACAACCAATCAAAATATTTGGAATTGCCACATCAATTAATATTTTTAATTTACGTGGCAATTCTGAATGTTTTGATTGACTTATTTTGGATTGTCAACCCACCACCATTAAACTCTAAAATAAATCATATTTTAAGTACCCGCAACAGGCGGATGAAATATTAACTTGAATTAGTAAAATTATTAACACATAGAATAAAATAAACATATTTTAGGTACTCGGACTCGCAAAAATCCGTACCTGTTATCAAATTAGTAAAATTATACAATTTTTGTATTACTTAAATAAAAATCTTCTCATCCTGAAATAAAATATAACTGAAATACCTAATTAATGATTTTTGTTTGATTAGAAATTTTGTTGTCAAAGTGAAAGTGTGTGGTATAATATTTTGTCTTATCAAAATAGAATGAATAAGTCTAAGAGGTGTCAGCTCAGTGGTAAGGGTTTGACTTTGTAGCTTCAAGAAACATCGTAAAAATCTCACGTAGAGCAGTTGTAAAATTATCATTAGTGCCACAATTATTAATAAAAAATTTAAGGAATAAATTTTGTAGAGTTTCAATTATTTTATTAAAATGCATTTTTTGTATAAACAAATATTTTAATTTACTTGTCGATATTTGCAAATATTTGTAAATACTTTAATATCCACTAATACTCGTATAACGGATATTCGCACAAATGTGAGAACGACATAAATATCAATTTTATTAAATAGATAGTTAACTACTATGTGTACACGCGAACATCCATTATCATCCTTGATAAAAGTATAGTAACAACACCAACAACCAAATTATTATTATTATTAATTTTTTTTTAAAAAACAAAATTATTATTATTATTTATATGGTAAAAAAAATTAATATTAATATTAATATTAATAATATAATAAAGTAACACTACCGTTAAAAAGAAATAATCTCAAAGTATTGATAGAGAATAAAAGATTGACTATTGATTGATACTATTGATGATTAGAAAATTTTAAAATATAATAGTAGTTTGTTGAGATATTTATACTACATAAATATTAAAAATAAATTAAAAACCTAAATAAAATATTTAGTGATAAGAACAAAGTAATATACGATGTTTGTTAAAATATTTATGCCAAATAAAATATTAGTTTTAGAAAATAGAAAAAATAATAAAAATATTGAGAATAAACGTGGAAGTGACATGTGGCATTAAAAACCTTACTTTATATATATATATATATATATATATATATATATATATATATATATATATATATATATATATATACACTATTGATATGTTTTCAAATGTATCCCTTACGTTAGTTTCAAATGCATGATCAATATCATTCCATATATGTGGATATCAACTAAGGGACAAATCTGATTAAAAACTTACAATTTCGATTTTTTTATTAGGTCTAACAGATTAAAGTCCAAAAGATTAAGATCCAAGCTCAACCATTATAAGATCCATCAATTGTCACCTTGTTGCATGAAATGCACATGGCTTTTTGCATGAGATTGCACATGGTATTTTTCATTAAATTACACTTGGATGATTGCATGAATAATACATGTCCTTAATTGTTGCATGCAGTGGCATATCCAAGATTCAGATTAGAGGGTGCAGACTTTTTAACGTAATTATTAATTATTATAATTTATAAATAAAATATTATATATATATATATATATATATATATCTTTATAATATACAAGCACTCCCCCATTTTTTAACCTCTAATCCTATGTGTCATCCTCTCAACCCCCTAATGCCACCTCATCATTAAAAACTAATTTTTTTTTTGCCATTTTAATCATTCACACAATTCAAACAATAAAATAACATTATCACACATTTTCCCTCTTCAATTCAAAATTCAAATTTCAAAATTTTTAAATCCTCATTTCCCTCCTACTTTTTCTCTTATCCCAACAAATATCACTTTCTATATCCTTTATCTCTCATTCACTCTAAACTTTTTTCCTTTTTTTCCTCACTTTCTCTCTCCCACACACACAAACTCAACACCACTCTCTCTTCCTCCCACTCTATCACGTATCTTTCACCCTCCCTCCATGAAAACATTTTTCCTCTAACCTTCTTTCTTCATTTCCGATCAACTCCGGCCGCCAATCCTCAAAAATAAAACCACCATAATCTTTTGATTTCGAAACCCTAACCCATTTTTTCCTCAAATCCGAAAATACCCATGTTTGGGATCAGAATTTCAGTCGATAGTTTTTCTTCTTCCTTTTTTGCATTTAGTTTATGATGTTTTGAGTTAATTCGTTTGTGTACAGGTTCTTTCAAGAAGAAATATTTCAAGAAGAAATACAAGAAGAAGAATAAGCAAGGTGAAGTTTGAATTTCAAAACCCTAACCCGTTTTTTTATCAGATCCGAAAATACCCATCTTTGGGAAGAAATTTGTTTTCGTTTGTTATTTAATTATCATATCATTCATCTCTCTGAGTATTGATATTGTTTGGTTTTGCAGTTTGAATTTTGAATATGTTGTTAACTGATGGATGATATTGTTTCCCATAAATTTACAGAATGAGACAGCAACACAAACTTCTACTGCGGAGGTAATGAATCATCCATTTTTTTTTTTTAGATTTACAGAACCATTGTGTTTTGAAATTTGACAAAAAAAATTTCAAGTCAAATTCTATTTATCGTTTTGGAAAACTACCCACATCATGTTTTTATTTGCATGTGCAGTCAGAAATTGCTACTGATGAATTTGAAGAAATAGGTATGACATGTAACAGTGCCAGATTTAGTTTTCCATTTGAACTGCAAAATCTTAATTAATTATTGTTTTTTGTTTTGTAAATTATAATGGGTTTTTATCTAGCTATTTTATCTTCAAATATAGAAGTTGTTAGTCTCAATAATTCAGTTTTTGCAAATCAATTTTAGTGTTCTATTTCTAACAAAAAAAAAGGTAGATAGGTTGTGTAATTCTGTTTTTGCAATTCTGTTCAGTGTTTGCAATTCTCTGTTTAGTGTTTGTAATTTCGTCTTTAAGCAAAAAACGAAAATTAATTTGGTTAGAGAAGAGAGAACAAGATGTTTGAGAAAATGTCTCAATAAAAAAATTGATGATTTTGTTAGTTTTGATATTGATTGATATTAATATAGAACCATTTTCGTTTTGATTTTAGGTGTAGTAAAAGGTGGACAAATTGTGAAGATCTCAGGATTTGGAGCAATTGCAATTTGCAACAGGTTGTTAATATTAATCTCTATTGTCTTAATATTAATTGTCTTAAACAAAAGTTTCATGAAGTCTTAAGTATGATAATGACAAGAGATTATTAGTGAGTAACTATTTGTTAACATGAGCTGCATTCAATTGTTATTATTTGTAGTTTCTTTCAAAGGTAGTGTAGGTTCTTTCAATTGTATGATTTTAGAAACAGGATAAATAATTCCCTTGATTGCAATGGATTTTTAAATTTATAGTTGCTTGATTTTTGATCTATGCTATAGTTTTTTATTTACTATAACCACTCTCTGATGATATCGACGACGACATGTAGACTGAGTGACACAACTTGCATTCGAAGTCCGAATCGCGTCCAAATCAGGTGATAAATTTAGACAACGTTTTATCCTCTCATAATTTCTATTTTTTTTTCTAATAAATAATTTTTGAAATTGGTAGTTATGAATCGATTAATTGTGTAGTTTTTGAATGATAGTTTATAGGGAATTATTGAATTTCTTGCTTCTTTTTCCAGGGATAATACGGTGCAGTTCTGGGCTATGAATGTTTTGGTACAAAATAATGGCTATGATTCTTACAATTTACCTTTTGTTATTCATACTTTTTCTGGTAATATGTTTTCTTCATTTTCTTTTTTGTGCTTTGAATTTCAGAATACAAAAAAGTTCACGGTGATATACATACTGAGTTTGTTTTTGCCTTTTTTTTTAGTTGCATGTGTAGGGAGAAGCACAAAAAACATGCTTCTCAACTTAAGAGTATGTCAGAAACCAACATCCTTTTTAAGTCTTTATTTGATTTTGTTGAAGTTTCGAATTTTTTGAAGAAACAATTCTGGGTGTTTTGTTAATTTAGAACTAGAGGTGGAGTGTTGGGGTTGTACGGTTCATAGATCTTTGTGAGTAACACTTCATTTTGTGTTGTTTTGTTAATTTTTGTGTTCAATTTTTTCTGATTTTTTATGTTTATAGTTTGATGAGTTCCTTTTTATCAAGTTTTGGTATTGTTAGTTTTGATATTGATATAGAACGATTGTCGTTTTTTGTGTGCAGTAAAAGGTGGACAAATCATGAATATTGAAGTTAGCTTTGATTAATAAATACTGGAGCAGCTTTGAGGGCATTGCTGATGAGAGGTAGCTTTGATTCACCAAATCTGATTTCTTTAGTTCTTTGTAATTGTTTAGTTTCATTACATCTTATTTTTAATTTGTTTATCAAATTTTTTTTTGTCCAAATCATTTGGGCTTTTAGATGATTGATGCATTTGTTGAATTACAAGGGATTTTCAACAAAACTACACCTTTCAGGTATAATTTTCCATTCAAATGCTTTCTGTTATGACCTTATAAATTTTGTAAATGTATTGTTGTTGAGTTGTTCATTACGTCTTTTTTGTAATTTGTTTGTCAAAGCTATAAAGCTCATAGAATAGCTATGTCTTTTTTATGCTATCAACTAGGATTATGTTTGGATGATTTTCCTCTAAAAGCAAATCTGATGCAAAAATTGGTGTGAATTTTTTAACCTATTAGTGACTTTCTCTTGAAACAAAATAGTTATGACTCTAATTCATTTATATCCACTTTTTTGTTTGTCAATATTGCATGTGTTGTTGATGGATAAACATACGACAAGACAACAGTTTTGAACACTATTCTTAGATATGATTCTATTAGTGACTTACATGAATTTTGAACAGTGTTTACCAATTATATGTAACGCTGTTTTATTATTCTTGGCTTCATGGATAGGTAAAGTGGAACACTGTTTTACTAATTATCTGGAACAGTTTAACCTAAGGACTTCATTTTAAAGTGATTTCCCTTCTATTGTTCTTTGATCAATTGAGCTATTGTAAACAATATGTATGTGTTTCTCTTAGTATTTGATTTTTTTTATATGTACTGTTGCAGAGTATCTCTTCCAACTCATGGAGCCCATGTTTGCAAATTTACCCTCTATCTTTATGCCTACTTTTTAAATCTGGTGAGGCATCATGGATAATACACAAATTTTTGTGGTGCAAATTGGACTAAATTTTACCTTAGTTTTTTATTTAGCATTCTTGATACGGATTCTATGAATCACCATTGTCGCCCCTTTTTATAATTTCATTTGCTTGAACTCATTATCCACGATAAAGTAATATTTAATCTAAAAAGTGCGTGAATATGAAACCAAACATAGATATGCCCAATTCAAATCGAAGCTTGAAGTAGTATTACTTTGCTAATGTGTTACTTAGAATTTGCTCTCTTTTGTGCCCGATGATGTCGCTTCTTTATGATATTTGGGTTTTGGAATTTTAATCATGTTTAACTTTCATTAGAAGCAACTCAGACTTATCTGAATTCTTAAAAGTGACTTTGAAGTTGAAGTGTCAATTGCTCTTCTTTTAACTGATACTTGCACATCCTTTAGGTCATACGTTCACATGATTTTTTTTTAGAGTTTTGGTTTGATTATTTGCCTCAACTGTATTGTAAGATTATAATTTAGGATATGTGGGGCTCTGGGTGTAGTGCTAGATCTGTTTCAATTTCAAAATGTATATGGGTTGTAAATATGAATTTAACTCGCTGATTATATTTTATTGAAACAGGTTTTCATGAATTCATTTGCATTAAGGTTGATGGTTATGATGTTAAATCGATGATTAAGGATTTCATGGAAATCAAACACAAGGTCACCTACATTAGCCTTCAAAACTATAAATACACGTCATATTGATCCATGATTACACTCAGCATAATTTTAGTATAATTTAGAGGACATAATTTTTATATATTGACATTGTTTTTTCAGGGGTTTTATCTTGATGGCTGGTTCCAGGGGTATACTCATTGAATTGTGCTCATTTTGCAAGCATATATTTTTTCAGTTACTTAACTTGGTATGTTCCTTCTCTATTCAAACATTCATTTATATATAGATGGCTCTGATGAGAAAGACGAAGTCTCAAGTTAAGGACAAAGCTATATTGAGTTTCTACCTATATTTGACGTTTTCTTCTATTATCATTGACTTTCTAAATATATCATGAGTTTCTCAATATATTTGATGGTTTCTAAATATATTGTAATCAACACAAACTGAACTATTTTGTTGTTCTGAGACATGGTCGACAAAAGGAAAACAACAGTCCATTCAAGAAACATGTATTCATGTTGGTCTAGCTATAAATCAAACAATCATTATAATTATAATTATGAAGGATTATGAGATGATTAAAGAAATTTTTGTAATATGGTTTTCACTTTTAGTCATTTGGATTTTTTAATTCCATCTCAATTAAGGTCGTTGTCTATTATTGGTGAGACTTCTATCTCAATTTCACCCACATATATGATAAAACAAAACATATGAGCACTACCATATTTCGATAAACTTATATATGTATCCAGGTTTACCTATATCTTCTATTTGCCACAATTTCATTTTAGAAGCTATCATTGACATGAAGGCTAACACTTGCACCTCCTTTTGTGGCTTTGTTATGCTAATGTTTTTGATTTCTCATTTTATCATGACTAACACTTTTTATTCCATCTCTGACGTGGTTCTAGATTTTCAATTGATATTCCATTCCAGATGTTTGAAACATTGGTTTTATTTGCTGTCTTTTTCATTATTAATTATATCTTTTCAAAATTGTTTGCAACAACTGAGCAAATAATTGTTTCTTTTGTTGTTATAAGTCATACGATCAAAGTTTTTTTTTCGTAATTGATTTTAAAGTGAGTCTGGTGTTTATGCATTTTATTTATTAATGTTGATTCTGTTTAAAACTTGACATTTTAGTTCCTGGTGTCTCTACGCATTTTATTTAGAGATGCATTTTTACTAGACATTTTTACCTGAGTTATTTCCTTAACTGTGTAGACAATTTTATTTTTATTTTTTTCTTCACAAGTTTGAATTCTGAAGAATTTATAGAACATGCATTCAAATGTCACGT
Source organism: Medicago ruthenica (assembly GCA_018208015.1). Taxonomy (NCBI): domain Eukaryota; kingdom Viridiplantae; phylum Streptophyta; class Magnoliopsida; order Fabales; family Fabaceae; genus Medicago; species Medicago ruthenica. The sequence goes on from WNNG01000376.1 coordinate 160,624, forward strand.
TCTAAAGGATTTGGTAATTTTTTAGATTTATTTTTTGTTGAATGTGTACTTTTATCTTTCAATAAGTTATTGAATGGTGAACCTTTATGCACATCATTGAGTCGCCATTTCCTGATTTTTATTTTATTTTTTTACTTTTGGGGTTGTCTACTATAGGTGGAATATTTATTTGTTCATAAAGCCTAATAACTTTGGATTTTAATGGATTCTTAAAAGAACATCGTGTCAATCTATTTTTCCTCAAAACTGCAAGTCTGCTTATTGCAGATAGTTAGACTTCATAAGATATATTTAAGTTATTTTTTAGCTGGAGTTATAATATCTGATTTTGAGTTGCATATGAAACTTCTAAGGTTTATGGTTGATACTTTCTGAAATTTTTTTGATTTTATCCATTGGTTATGGAGTTAGTCAAATACAGACCAAAAGATGTGTATAATTCTTTATCAATGGGTTGAGACCTTTGTTATCATTCTAATATGGGACATTATTGTATTTTGACATGCAAATTAGATTCTTGACATGCATCTTAGCTTTTATTGTATATGGACTTTTTTCACATTAAGATTTGCAATTGTGTTTGGACAGTTCAGAAAAAACAACACAAGTTCAGAGGTAAATACATGGTAGTTGGAAAGAGAAGTAAGAGGGTGCTCTGGGTTTACTTCAGACATTTTGTTGAAATCTTTTTCACATGTATTTTGATAGAATATTGTAAGAACTAATAAGTATTGTGTATGGTTTGACTTGCACCTTATATCTTTTGCATATTTTATATGATATCTTTGTAATTTTATGCTCTTTTATCAGAGCTGAGACTCATTTGAATTGTCATGTCCCTTGAAATTCTTTAGGATAAGGCAAATAGCCATGTTTTCACTTTATGTTTTGATTTAGAGAAATAAATTAGAAGCAAATGGTTTTTGAATAAATTATAAGCAAATGCCACATACACACAATTTAAAATTTCCCACTATGTTTTTGAATAAAATTGGGCCATATTATTGTACCCAAAAAAAGGGCCATATTTCAGAAACAAGCAAAATACCATTTTAAAATCGGCCCCGCAATCGACAAATACATATGATTATGTAGGAATTACTCCAACTCATCAATATTCCTCAAACACGGGGGCTATAAGTATTTGATTTATGCCCAAAGTTTTATATTCCTCAAACATGGGGCTATATGTGTTTAATTTATGTTTCTATTTATATTGTAGGTTTAAATAATATTCTTATTAAAATTTGTATTCAATATATTTGATGATTATTAGTCAATGTTGTGTAATGGAACTAAAGTGGACTAAATGGTATGTGTTGGTCGATGACTTTTTTTATTTGGAAGAAGATGATCATATTTAAGGGGGTGCATTAGATTGAGATTTTAAAAGACTATTTTGATAGAAAAAATCTTGAAGATTTTAAAAGACTTTTGTTGGATTGTATTGATTTTGTGAGATTTTAAAAGACATTTTTTGAAACTTTTTACGATCAAGATTCTCAATGCAAGATTTTATTAGATTTATAATATAGATTTTAAAGGACTTTATGAATTTTTAAGATTTTAAAGGTGTCATTGAATTTAAACATATAGTACGGTATAGTACTATTAGACGTATAGATCAATTGCCAAAAAATGTCAAAAACAAGAGTACAGTATTAAATCAACCGAAAAAAAACAATGAATCAATGAACATATAGACTATTAGACGGTATAGTACTACTAGCAAGTTGACCGATCTTTAAAATTTTGGGCATATTATATCAAAATAAGTAGACCGATATTAAAATAAGTTTTGTTAAGCTGATATAACATGCTACTGTCACGGTATAACATAAAAGAATTTGGAAGAGTATCACAAAATCTCAAGAGTTTGTGTAGGATTGTTGGATGAGTGTATTTCAACTAAAAAGCCTCACACAATCCATTCGACAAATGAATCCATCAAAATCTGTCTAATTTTCAATACCAAGAGACATTTTATAAGTTCTTAGAAATCTCAATTGAATACCAACGGATTTCGTTGTCTTCAAAAAAAGTCTTAATTGTCTAAATTTAATACCACAACATTTTCTTTTTTTACCAAACCACAACATTTATTTAGATTTTATAAAAGTCTTGATTGAATACCACAAGACTTTCTTATCATAAAAAATTCTATTAAAATCCTTTGAAATCTCAATTCAATACACCCCCCTTAAATTATCTATGATTTACATTAAATCTTAAATATTTTGTATTGTTTTGAGAGACAACATTTACAACATTACAATAAAACTCTTTTTCCCCCCTTTCAAAAAAATAAAAATAAAACTCTTTTTCCCGTGCGTTGCAAATGTTAATTTTGGATGAAGATGGCAACCCTTGCACCTCAACTCTCAACTCTAATAATAGTATTTTTGGTTTATCCAGAAATGAATGAAAAAAATTTGTAGATCGCATGCACACAAGGTACGAAGGTATATTTATGAAATTGAAGATGCTATAAGTTTCAAACACTATTATTTAAACTATATAAATTAAATTGACATATCTTTCATTTATTTTGTAGTTGATTCTGGAGCTTTAAAGGGGTAGAAAATGCTTTGTCTTCAAGGACATTTTTTGGTTTTTTTTTTTTTTGCTATTTATGTACTTTGTAGTTGTTTGCCAATATGTTGGTCATTGGATGACTTAAAGACATTAATGTGGAACCTAACTAAAACAATATGATGACAATTTGCCAATATTTTGTAGATAAGATTATCTTTGTTAGTTGTAACAAGATAATCTTATTCATATATATATATGAATGACAATATATATTAAGTCTTTTGTTATTGGTTTGAGCGTCAACGTTTAAATTCACTACAATATTGGTATTTTTGCCCGTGCGTTGCACGGGTCGGATACTAGTATATATATATATATATCAAGATTCAACATACTAATTTTTTCTTCTTATTTATTTATTTAAACCACTAAATTTTGTCTTCCCTTCAAATGAAAAAAAATGTCTTCTAAATACAACTCAATTGATAGATGCATCTTTATTTTATGTGTTAGGATGCATGTTCGAACCTGCGATTCACCACTTCTGTAAACTTAATGTGTGTGATTCTTATCTATTTGACCCAATTTTTATTGTAAATAAACACGTATTTTTACATGTTCATTAATTTTGTTAACATTATAAACTTTGTATTTAGCTCCTGAAAGTTAAAATTTCAAAGGAAAATATCATTTATAATAAGCATTTTACTTTCTTATTGAACATGGAAGAAGAATGAATGAGGAATAAAATAACAAAGGAATCCCTCTCAAAAAAAGAATATAACAAAGGAATCCCTCTCAAATGGTTTCATTAAATATATACTATATTTGTGAGACATTAGCATAAGAGGTGGTCTGGCTTTGTGGTAAAGTTGTTTTTTACTACTATTATCGAACATGGTTCGATCCCTTACTATCTTCAAAAAAATTACAAAAATGTCCTACATTAAAATATATTACCAAAATGCCCTACTTTTAGGCACTTACTTGGGCGACCATTTATATCGGTATTAAATGATTGGTACTAAATATTCGTAGGTTTTATTTGTTGAATGAATTTCATGATAATATGAAATGTGAATTTTAACATGAGAATTCACTTAGATTGGTTTTGTGATCTTGTGTCTGTTTAGTAATCAATTTTTAGAATATCAATCTTCTGCCATTTTTGTTTAACCATCTGTTTTCTAATCCAACGGTTGATTGATGCACAAAGAAATCAACATAGAAGAAAGAGAAAAGGCACAATAGACAACATAAGAGAATGAGCAGGAGATGAATCAAATCCTAATATATCACATCTGACATTGTCGTATAGAAAAAAGAAATGAGGGAAAGATAGACCATGTAACAAATTTAAATATTTGGCGCGTGAGACATAAAGGAAGGTGAGTTTTTCTTATCTATTGAACATTGATAAGAGGAGATATCCGGTTCACATAAGTGATTGATAATAACCACACAAGACTAAGAAATAGGAATCAAATTTGAAAAAAAAAAAAATCTCAACCATTAAATTTGATTATTTCATTCAGATAATATCCATTTGGCGTGGTGGTGTTAACCTTTATCACGAGGGAGCTTAGACAACAATTATTTATACATTAAAAGAGGCTAGTTAAAGGGAACAAATTCCCGTGATAAAAACATAGGATGTTTTTTTAGAGGAAAAACATAGGTTATTTATGCGTCGTAATGATTCTGATATGTGTTGTTTTCTGACATGTTTTCTTGGTATTCTTTAGAACTGAATATTACAAATGCACAAATATTTAAAGAAACATAATCTCAACAACACCAAGTGCTAAGAAGGGCTTCAGTACAATCACAAGTGCTCTATTAATACGTAATAGTCTAATAGTTAGACTCGTGCTTCACGACACAACATAAAGATTCATGAGACCAAACCCTCGTAAAGATCATCTTTTGAGAGAAAGAAAACTTATAATATTTTTTCTCATGGAAAGATCAAATGCCAAGAAATTTTCTTACCAATGATAAGTATAGTACGTATTTGACTATACAGGGTCAGTGTACAAGTAACATCGTACCCTTTTGTTCCATTAAGTTCTAAAAATTACATTCTGATAGTTTATCGTAGTCCTCGAGTTCGACACTCGGTTTACCGTTTTACTTTACTACTTGAACGATTTCGTACACTTGCGAAAATCGCCATCATACTTATACTATAAGCTAGTATAGTATAAGTTCCATTAAGTTCTAAAAATTACATTCTGATAGTTTATCGTAGTCCTCGAGTTCGACACTCGGTTTACCGTTTTACTTTACTACTTGAACGATTTCGTACACTTGCGAAAATCGCCATCATACTTATACTATAAGCTACAAATTAAGGTGTTTATATTGTAGTGTATTGGCAAGTACATTGATTGTAATAAGCTGCATTGATTGTACATTAAGGTGCTTATATTATGAGTTCATAATGATGGAACTCGTCATCAGCAAGAGTTCCTAAATTGAAGTTGTGATTCTGGCTAATCTTAAATGATTAGAGTATATATGCATATAAACCTTCATAGAGTATTTTGCTTTTACTTTTGGGCTAAGAAACAGAATCTGTTCTGCTTTATGTGATGAATCTGTTATACTTTTACCTGAATATTGTAAGTGTGAAAGTGTCTTTTTGTGTAGCTTGCATAAGCTCAGGAACAAAAACTTATGGTAGAGGTCCACAATTATATATTTATTGATTTAGGGGTCAAATTAGATGCTTTACTAGGTTTCCTTTATAATTAGTCAATAAAGCTTGGACAAGACACATATTTATTGGTTGCTACGTTTTAGAACAGCAAATTCGGTTCTAAATTAAGAAGATAAACCTGCAAGAACCCAATGATTGATCACGCAATTCAGTCGATTGTGCCTACCTCTTCGACAACAAAGTAATTGTTGTTCCTTTTCTATTATACAATGAATTAGGGTTAAAGAATACGAAACTTTGTTAAAATATTACGGTCCAGATTACAAGTTTACTGCTGAACTAAACACAGCGACCACACCCCCAACCCTTTAAAAACAAGAAAAAGAAGATCCAATCATAACACATATTGTAGAATACAGAAAGTCTAATCAAGCCCTTGGAAAATTCTAAAGCTTCACATGTTGTTAATATCCTTTTTCAATATTGTAACAGTGTATAGTGAAAAATATAAGGTATGCTGCAACAGTTTACAGTTTAGATATAGCAAGAACTTTCAAACTATGCATTGTTTTTGCTCGTCAAACGAAAACATTAAATCTAATTTTGTTTAAGCAACACCTCCTTAATCACTTTGTCCAACTTCATGTATGAAGACCCGCCAAGTCTAGTATCCTCGTCTGCCTTCTTTTTCAACTCCATGGCCTTTTTCCTCATTTTCATTCCTTTCTCTCCCACCATCAATTCATTGACATGCTTCTCCACTTCCACTCTTTTAACATTTGTATCAATTTCGATCCCAATCTCCCATTCATTGCAAATAAATCTACAGTTTGTTGGTTGATCACCAAAGAATGGCCAACACAGCATTGGCACTCCAGCGCATATGCTTTCAGTGGTTGAGTTCCATCCGCAATGAGTCAAGAATCCGCCAATTGAAGGGTGGTTCAACACTTTCTCTTGTGGACACCAACTTGCTATTTGGCCTCTATCTGAAATTTCATTCACAAACTCAGACGACAATGTAGTACCCTAATTTTGTCCTACGCATTTTAAAACCAAAAATCAAAAAAAATCAAAGAGGGGAAAAAGTCAAAAGTCAACAAAAGTCAACAGAAAAGTCAACTTTTCAAAATTGAGGACTTCGCAATGCGAAGCTCACTTCGCACTGCGAAGTCTGCGATTTTTCTGCAGATTTTTGGTTTCTTGGATTTAATTCCAGATTTTGTTGCACATCACTTCCATATTTATTTTAAGTAGCATTCATGGCTAATTGGGCCAAGCAAAGCCAGAGTTGAAGGACTTGCCATTAATGCCAAGGTTAGAAGCTTTTTCTTCCAACCTAGCATGTGACAAGCAAGTGGGCTTGCCCTTGGGCAGCTCTAGCCCCTCCCAGGTGACCTGCTAACCACCACAAGGTTGCCAGCCACCTGCTTGAGGACTTTCCTCCTGCTTGCTGCCCCAAAAACCAGTCAAACCAGCTGGATTTTCTCACTTGAAAAGCCATGAGTGCCTACTCTGTTTTGCAGCAGCTTTTCACCCTCTCACACCAGCCAATTTTAGCCTTTTCATCCCTCAATCTCTGCACAATACAGTGCACGTTTTTATTGACCAACCATTGAGATTGCAAGGATTGATCCCCAAGCATTAGCCATTTGCAAATCAGCTTTGTTCTTCATCATTACCTTCTAGAATAGGTTGAATTTGTGGCTGAAATCAAGCTGGAACTTGCCCCTTGGCACAAGGCAGGGTTGCCTCTATCCATTAGCATTTAATGCAAAGGGATTCAGCTTGATCTTGGCCACAAATCAGCTGAATCAAGGGATTGTGTAATGATGACAAAGATTTGATTTTGGCCTATAAATACAAGGCAATGCCCAAGGTTACAAAAAACACACAATTAGACAAAAAACACTCAATTAGACAGAAAACACAACATTCAAAGAGCAGAAACTCTACTCATTTCAACCTACAAATCTCCACAAATAACCAGAAACAATCCATCCACACAAAGCTTTCAAAAGTTCAAGTTCATCACAAATCTTCAAACCTTTGTGAAAGCCTTCAACCAAATCAAGCCAAGTGCAGCAGGAGCTTTGCTAAGGAGTTCTGTAAGTTACTAAGCTCTTTATCTTGCATTTCTAATTGTGTTTGCATAGCTATTTTGGCTCAAAACCCTTTGGTCCTAAAAAACCCCTTTTGAATTTCAAAGAAATCCCAAGGTTTTCAAAACATCAAAATTGGTTGGTACAACCTTTTTCATCCCAAAAACTCAAAGCTTTTCACCCATATATAAGGTCTTGAGTGTGTTCAGAAGTTGTTTCTGAACAAATGTTCAGAAACAGCTTCTGAACCCAAAATTTCGCATGCTTCGCAGTGCGAAGTCATGGTCGCAGTGCGACCATGACAGAACTCAGAACCTGAGTTTTTGTGTCAAAACAACCAATTTTTGAGGTTCTAGCCCCAGAGCTCAGAACCTAAGAGTTTTTAAACCTATGTTCTTCAAATCATAACAAGGGTTTTTGCTTAATTTTGACAAATCACAAGTTCGTATAACCATTTTGTGGATAGCTTGCAAAGCAAGTTATGTTCCCAAACTTTCAAAACCACATGAACCAACAAGCTATGTTCAGCTTTTCAATCTAAACTTGAGCAATAAATATTGTTCATGATGTTCAAAATTCAAAAATGAACATACACCGGTAATGTGCGCATTTTCGCAAAATGAGACGAACTTGCGCGTTTTCTAGCAAATTTGCTAAACCTTCCCATTTTGGGTTTTTCAAACCAAATGTTTTGACTTACCTTGGGATTTCCAAAGAATTCAATCCAAAAATATGAATGAAAAAGGGATGGTGTGACGTATGTCTCTCCATCGCCCCGATTGTACGAATGCGTGACGTATGTCTCGTCGCTCGGACAATCGTCATTCCCTTTTAATATGTACAACCCTAACCAAACCAAATCTTGGCCCTTTGTGGTCAATCCAAACCTTTTGGTCCCCCGTTGGCCATTAGACTCAACCCCTCGACTCGTTTGAGTCCACTCGGTCAATGTTCGACTCGTCCGAGTCCATTGTACCCGTTCTTGATCTCAGTGGATCAATCGAACAATCACCCGACTCTTCGGAGTCCACTCGGTCAATGTTTGACTTGTATGAGTCCATTGTACCTCCCTTGGTCCCATAGCGACCAATTCAACCCTCTACCCTAACGGACGTAACTTTTAACAATTCTAATGCGATTCACGAACAAACGCTTAATAAGTCTCCAAGAGCGAGCATACAAGCTACGTTTTAATCGCAAGAATTCGGTTTAAAATATCGTCCAGTTAAAATCAACCAACACACATACGTTTTTCTACCAAAGAACTACGTATGCTTTGAATTCTCCGACTACCGGGAGATACGTAGGAGCAAGATCGACATCTTGTCAAGCACAATAATAATAAAAAAAAACCTTTTTTCTTTTCTTTCGTTTGTTTTTATCTCTTTTCCCCCCCTTATTATATTGTAGCATAAATGAACATGAACGCAAAGTATTAAAAAGCAATTCAAGTCTTAACCAAATAGAAGGTTCCCGTTGAGTACAACGGACGTGAGGGGTGCTAATACCTTCCCCTCGCGTAACCGACTCCCGAACCCGATAATGGTTGCGATGACCAAATCCTTATCCTCATCGTCAAAAAGGGTTTTATTATCGTTTCCCTTTACAAACAAAAAACTTAAGGGTTTATCAACGTTCCCTTTACACAAAAACTTTGGTGGCGGCTTCACAAAGGCACCCTCCGAGCGTTCGAGGACGACCTCGGAGGAATCTGCGCGTCTTTTCCCCGAGGGAAAAAACGAGGTGCGCACAGCTGGCGACTTCACTGGGGACCCTGTTCCCAATCGTGAGTCAAGCCTAACCTATTTGGGTTAAAGACAATTGCTTTATTTTCTTTGCGTGCCATGTTTATTTATTTTATTCATGCATGTTATATTTATGCTTTATGTTTATATCTGCTTTATTTGTTTTATATTCATATTATATATATCAAATGTGGGGGTTACTTGAGTGATGTTACTCCACATTGTTCGGGTTAATGCCGGACGTGTGAGGCTCTCTACCCGAGCTTGAGAAAAACACTAAGTTAGAAGGAGGTTGTGTGCGGAAGCCCGCGTTGACGTATGTCCGTGAGGTAGGATGTCCAACCCCGCTTAGAGGAGATTTTCACGTGGAATTAATTGAAGTCATGTCGACGTATGTCCATAGACAACCCTAATTCCATGTGAGATCTATGACTCTAGGGACCTCTTCTTAGGAAATTTCACCTTTAGAGCCTACACGTGAGGATGGGGGGAAGTTCTGAACGTTCATATACCAAACCCCTGCATACCATGCATTTGCATTCATGAAAATTTTTTTCGCATAAACAAAAAAAGAGGGGCATATTTTTGCATACTCATTGCATTCATACAGTTACATGCATTTCAAAGAGGAACCCTCACATTTTTCCCTCACAAAACACAAAAAAAAAGAGTACCCGACCCGGTGTACAGTAGCGTTTCGGATGAGATCCGAGCAACCGGAAGGCCATCGAAATTCCGGAAAATATTTCTTTGTCAAGTAATTTATCTTGTTTTTCAAAAAAAAAAACGATCATTTTGCTCTTCCCAAGGCAAATGATTAATTTTTATGGGACCCCCATATTTCAAATCATTTCCGTCATTAATAAATTTGCAGTTTATGTTCAAAGAGTTCGTTTTTCTTTCGTTCTCAAATAATTTTTCGTAAACCCTACAAAAAAAAAAATCATCATAAATACACCAAAAAAAATAACACTGCTACGATCCCTCATGACTTCAATTTTCAAATTAACCAAACGGAAGATGATAATAAGGACGATTTTGAACCTCCTGAAGGATTGACCAGACTTGGGGATCAAGAGGATAGGGTAATACAACCTCACCAAGAGAACCCTAAAAGATAGCACCACAGTTCACCCTCTGCCGGGGCACACTCTACAAGAGAAATTATGGTCTTACTCAGATGTGCGGATAAACGTGAAGCAATCATGCTCACCGAAGAAATCCATGAGGAGTCCTTCCAAACCCATGCCAAGACATGTCACAAGTGACAAAATTATGCCAACAAGGGGCACATACCACAAACACCTCTGAATGTCATGACATCACCCTAACCTTTTTCTATGTGGGGCATAAACATGTTCGGAATGATTGAGCCAAAGACTTCAAAAGGGCACCAGTTCATACTAGTTGCCATCAACTGTTTCACCAAATGAGTCGAAGCAGCTTCCTATGCAAACATGACCAAACAAGTGGTCGCCCAATTCATCAAAAAAGAAACCATAAGCCGTTACGGCACTCCCCACAATTTCCCACAAAAAACCAAGCCGTTACGGCACTCCCCACAATTTCCCACGAAAAGCCAAGCCGTTACGGCACTCCCCACAAATTCCCACAAAAAGCCAAGTCGTCATTGGCATTCCTCACATCACCCATTTCCAAAAAAAAAGCCAAGCCGTTACGGCACTCCCCACAAATTCCCACAAAAAGTCAAGTCGTCACTGGCATTCCTCACATCTCCAACAAAAGACCAATTTTCATTGGCACACACAATTTCCAAACAATAAAGCCCAATTTCCATTGGCAATCACAAACCCCACTTCCAATAAAAGCCCAATTTTCATTGGCATTCCCATCCAAAAAAACAAAAGACCGACCTTGCTCGGCAGCCAAACAAAAGCCCGACCTTGCTCGGCATCCAATCTCAATAAAAGCCCGACTTCGCTCGGCATCCAAACACCCAAAAGCCCAATTTTCATTGGCACTCACAAACATATTCCCAAATACCATTTCCAATAAAAGCCCAATTTCCATTGGCCCTTACAAACACAATCACACATAAAGCCCAATTTTCATTGGCATCTCCACTCCAATCACAAAAAGCCCGACCTCGCTCGGCAACCAAAAACAAAAAGCCCGACCTCGCTCGGCATCCAATCACTATCAAGGCCCAATTTTCTTGGCATTCACAAACACAAACAAGGTTCGACCAGCTGAACCCCATAAAAGAGGAACACCACACAGCATTGGGGCATGGACAGCTCAACAAGAAAGATCATTCTCGAGAATTTAGAGAAGGAGACTTAATGCTCGGGAAAAAGGATATTACCCACCCACAAAGATCCCCCTATCAATAAACTCCGGCGCAGTCAAAAAAATATATATGCCAAAAAAAAAGCTCGCTAAATCGAAAACCTGAAAGGGCGGTTTAGGCAATAGAGAGCGTCCTGCTAGATCGAAAACCTGAAAAGGCGGTCTAGGCAAAAATTAAGGACATCAAAAAAGGAAATATACCCCAGTGGACTGAAAACTCGAAAGAGCGGTCCAGGTAAAAATTAGGGGTTTCAAAAAAAAAAAAGGAAAGAGGGCAAAAGACTGCGGCACGTGAGGTCCGGACAGAATTCAAGAGGGAAAGAATCAACCTCATTATCATCTTTCAAAAAAAACAAATTATTTCGAAGTCATAGGGAAAGTAGCACGTGAAACCCAAGCAAATTTCCATTTGTCTTTTTGTTTCTTCTTTTCTCCCTATCTCAGTAATCACCTCTTATAGGGATTATCATTTTCACGAATAGTTACCCATACAAGGGACTAAGTTTCGTTGAATCAAAGTCATTTTTAAACCTTTTCATTGTTATGCGTCCTTACTTGCTCATAAAATGTGTTTTTATTCATGATAGATAATGCATTGAAATATGGGAATAACATAAAAAACAAAAAAAAATGTGTTTTTTACTTGGACGTTTAAATGTCAAAAGAATTTCATTGGTCCCCGTCATTGCATCAGAGGACTCAAAACTTGAAGCTCAGCATCAGTCATTTTAAGACTCATGCTCTTCAGCAGAAACAAGTGCGTAGCCCACGGCGCGTAAAACGCAAAGACCCCGGGTGTCAGAGGAACAAATTTCCCCAAATAAAGCTCACCCCCATACATCTTTTTCATCCACTAAGTCCGGATATCGATCATGCTTCCAAAATGATCCTTATATCCCCGGTGAGATCACCAAAACCAAAAAGCCCGACCTCGCTCGGCAACCAAAATCAAAAAGCCCGACCTCGCTCGGCAACCAAAATCAAAAAGCCCGACCGCGCTCGGCAACCAAAATCAAAAAGCCCGACCGCGCTCGGCAACCAAAATCAAAGAGCCCGACCTCGCTCGGCAACTAACAAATAAAGCACAATTTCCATCTCCACCCGCAATTTTAAACCAAAACCTGTTTACACCTGGTGCACAAATCATTCAGAGTCCAACCATATTTGGTACTCCCCCCGCAGCTCACAAAAAGCCCAATGGCCTTTTTACGTTCCTCAAACATTCAACCAAAGGGCCCAATCGGCTGATGCATCAGCAATCCCGAACACTCTTTGGGCAGGACACCTTCCCATTAACAAAATTCTTCCCAAGTGAAGTCTTTTACTTTTGTCGAAATTTCCATCTATGATAGTGTATATATTTCCAAAACAAAAAAGTTATGTGGAATCTTTTATGTTTATTGAATAAGTAATAACAAGCACATTTTCTCTGAATTGTGAATACTTAAAAAAAAAAAAAATGTGCATCAAAATCTATCCATAGAGCAGATAAGCCTCGCAGGCCAAGCACGGTTAATTGCTAAAGAGATTTCTGGTCACCGGTAAATCAAAAAGGAGCATCCCCATCAAATCAAGAGCCTGAAGGGACAATTCAAGCGAGGCTGATCAACTGAAGCACAAGCGTCCCCAGCAGAACCATCAGTTATGCTCCTCAAGCAGTCTAGCACGATTTACACAGCGGGTTAACAATCCCCACGAGGTATTTATTCCTTATCAATTATCACAGTATTACCCTGTCCATGTTTAAATATATCCCTGAGAGTTTATCCCTGTGAGGATTACTGGATGTTTATACCGGTCCACTTTTTACCTCGCCGGTCTAATCTCGTCTCATCAAGCTTTTAGTCGTACAAGAGGAACAAAAATCCCCAGTAAACACCCGAAACATCCAAACACCAACAAAGGCTGGATATCGATCATGCTTCCAAAATGATCCTTTATCCCCAAAAGCCAAACCTCATTGATACTCCCCAGGGAGTCTCAACCCCAAACAAAAGTCCAATCATTATTGGCAACAAAACACAAATTTTCGGGCTTAGGCTCGAACTACACCGGTTTTGATCCCATTTGGGTATGTAGGCAAAGGTTCCTGTCCTTCCAAACCGACCAACCAAAAAACAAAAAAAAGAAAGCCCAATTATCATGAACACACCCACAAACAAAGACCGACTCTGCTCGGCACCCAACCAACATTATTTCATTTCATGCATGCATATTTAAAACCATTCATACACATGCATTTCATTTCATAAAGCATGCATCCTGCAACAAGGATCCTCCAGTGAGTATCACTTATTCACCAGCATCCATTAACATTCAACCAGGGGCACCTATTTAGGGTAAGACCGCAGCTCGTTAGGAATCGATATTCAGAAGCAGTTCCTGAATAAGATCACCTAGCTTAGGTATCAAACTCTAGAAGCAATTCCTAGAATAGATCACCTACCTCATTGTTCGACCTCTAGAAGCAATTCCTAGAGTAGATCACCTCCCCCAGTGTATCGACCTTCAGTGTTAGCGGCTGAATAAGATCACAGCTCGTTAGGAATCGATATTCAGAAGCAGTACCTGAATAAGATCACCTAGCTTAGGTATCGACCTCTAGAAGCAATTCCTAGAGAAGATCACCTCCATCAATGTTCCACCTCTAGTGACAGTGCCTAGAGTAAATCACCACCCTCAGGAATCGACCTCTAGAAGCAATGCCTAGATAAGATTACCTTCATCCCCCAGTGGATCTACCTCCAGTGTTAGCGGCTGGATACGATCAACCCCTACCAACCATTGCATTTGCATTTCGCGAAGGACAAAATTCGGGTCCTTCTTTTTCTTTTTACTTAATTGATCTCCGCAAAGAGTTCATGAGATGCCCTCGGCACTCACGTACTCTATGCGAAGACACAATTAAGTAGGGGCAGCTGTAGTACCCTAATTTTGTCCTACGCATTTTAAAACCAAAAATCAAAAAAAATCAAAGAGGGGAAAAAGTCAAAAGTCAACAAAAGTCAACAGAAAAGTCAACTTTTCAAAATTGAGGACTTCGCAATGCGAAGCTCACTTCGCACTGCGAAGTCTGCGATTTTTCTGCAGATTTTTGGTTTCTTGGATTTAATTCCAGATTTTGTTGCACATCACTTCCATATTTATTTTAAGTAGCATTCATGGCTAATTGGGCCAAGCAAAGCCAGAGTTGAAGGACTTGCCATTAATGCCAAGGTTAGAAGCTTTTTCTTCCAACCTAGCATGTGACAAGCAAGTGGGCTTGCCCTTGGGCAGCTCTAGCCCCTCCCAGGTGACCTGCTAACCACCACAAGGTTGCCAGCCACCTGCTTGAGGACTTTCCTCCTGCTTGCTGCCCCAAAAACCAGTCAAACCAGCTGGATTTTCTCACTTGAAAAGCCATGAGTGCCTACTCTGTTTTGCAGCAGCTTTTCACCCTCTCACACCAGCCAATTTTAGCCTTTTCATCCCTCAATCTCTGCACAATACAGTGCACGTTTTTATTGACCAACCATTGAGATTGCAAGGATTGATCCCCAAGCATTAGCCATTTGCAAATCAGCTTTGTTCTTCATCATTACCTTCTAGAATAGGTTGAATTTGTGGCTGAAATCAAGCTGGAACTTGCCCCTTGGCACAAGGCAGGGTTGCCTCTATCCATTAGCATTTAATGCAAAGGGATTCAGCTTGATCTTGGCCACAAATCAGCTGAATCAAGGGATTGTGTAATGATGACAAAGATTTGATTTTGGCCTATAAATACAAGGCAATGCCCAAGGTTACAAAAAACACACAATTAGACAAAAAACACTCAATTAGACAGAAAACACAACATTCAAAGAGCAGAAACTCTACTCATTTCAACCTACAAATCTCCACAAATAACCAGAAACAATCCATCCACACAAAGCTTTCAAAAGTTCAAGTTCATCACAAATCTTCAAACCTTTGTGAAAGCCTTCAACCAAATCAAGCCAAGTGCAGCAGGAGCTTTGCTAAGGAGTTCTGTAAGTTACTAAGCTCTTTATCTTGCATTTCTAATTGTGTTTGCATAGCTATTTTGGCTCAAAACCCTTTGGTCCTAAAAAACCCCTTTTGAATTTCAAAGAAATCCCAAGGTTTTCAAAACATCAAAATTGGTTGGTACAACCTTTTTCATCCCAAAAACTCAAAGCTTTTCACCCATATATAAGGTCTTGAGTGTGTTCAGAAGTTGTTTCTGAACAAATGTTCAGAAACAGCTTCTGAACCCAAAATTTCGCATGCTTCGCAGTGCGAAGTCATGGTCGCAGTGCGACCATGACAGAACTCAGAACCTGAGTTTTTGTGTCAAAACAACCAATTTTTGAGGTTCTAGCCCCAGAGCTCAGAACCTAAGAGTTTTTAAACCTATGTTCTTCAAATCATAACAAGGGTTTTTGCTTAATTTTGACAAATCACAAGTTCGTATAACCATTTTGTGGATAGCTTGCAAAGCAAGTTATGTTCCCAAACTTTCAAAACCACATGAACCAACAAGCTATGTTCAGCTTTTCAATCTAAACTTGAGCAATAAATATTGTTCATGATGTTCAAAATTCAAAAATGAACATACACCGGTAATGTGCGCATTTTCGCAAAATGAGACGAACTTGCGCGTTTTCTAGCAAATTTGCTAAACCTTCCCATTTTGGGTTTTTCAAACCAAATGTTTTGACTTACCTTGGGATTTCCAAAGAATTCAATCCAAAAATATGAATGAAAAAGGGATGGTGTGACGTATGTCTCTCCATCGCCCCGATTGTACGAATGCGTGACGTATGTCTCGTCGCTCGGACAATCGTCATTCCCTTTTAATATGTACAACCCTAACCAAACCAAATCTTGGCCCTTTGTGGTCAATCCAAACCTTTTGGTCCCCCGTTGGCCATTAGACTCAACCCCTCGACTCGTTTGAGTCCACTCGGTCAATGTTCGACTCGTCCGAGTCCATTGTACCCGTTCTTGATCTCAGTGGATCAATCGAACAATCACCCGACTCTTCGGAGTCCACTCGGTCAATGTTTGACTTGTATGAGTCCATTGTACCTCCCTTGGTCCCATAGCGACCAATTCAACCCTCTACCCTAACGGACGTAACTTTTAACAATTCTAATGCGATTCACGAACAAACGCTTAATAAGTCTCCAAGAGCGAGCATACAAGCTACGTTTTAATCGCAAGAATTCGGTTTAAAATATCGTCCAGTTAAAATCAACCAACACACATACGTTTTTCTACCAAAGAACTACGTATGCTTTGAATTCTCCGACTACCGGGAGATACGTAGGAGCAAGATCGACATCTTGTCAAGCACAATAATAATAAAAAAAAACCTTTTTTCTTTTCTTTCGTTTGTTTTTATCTCTTTTCCCCCCCTTATTATATTGTAGCATAAATGAACATGAACGCAAAGTATTAAAAAGCAATTCAAGTCTTAACCAAATAGAAGGTTCCCGTTGAGTACAACGGACGTGAGGGGTGCTAATACCTTCCCCTCGCGTAACCGACTCCCGAACCCGATAATGGTTGCGATGACCAAATCCTTATCCTCATCGTCAAAAAGGGTTTTATTATCGTTTCCCTTTACAAACAAAAAACTTAAGGGTTTATCAACGTTCCCTTTACACAAAAACTTTGGTGGCGGCTTCACAAAGGCACCCTCCGAGCGTTCGAGGACGACCTCGGAGGAATCTGCGCGTCTTTTCCCCGAGGGAAAAAACGAGGTGCGCACAGACAAAACCACTGAGCCGCCAACGACAAGATCAGGCCTAATGATCCATAAAAAGGGTTTCTTGCTATTGGCCAAACCCCAAGCAAACTCCAACAATTTCTCCGGAGACATAATTGTGATGCTACCAAAATTAACATAAACAACAGATCCTGATTCTTTTGATTCAAGCCATTCAAGACATTTAGTATCTTCTTTCCAAAGATTGGAATCTAACGATTCCAAGTGATTTTGTGGACTTTGATTCAAAAAAGAAGCAAATGGGCCAATGGTGTATAGAGAAGGGAACATAGAATAAAGAGCATTCATAACATCACTCTCAAGACCATTAGAAGTATTGAAAACAATAGCAGAAGCTCTATGTAATCTATCTACCATTTCAATGATAAATTCTAACATCAAATCATTAGGATCTGTTGTCCTTATAAAATCAGGAAGATCCTTCAGTCTAAAGTTTCGCAAACCTGGAATCCAGTCAACTTTAGTGTCCAAATATCCATTTGTCAAATAACTCTCATCTGCATATCAAAATTGAAAAAGTCAATAGACAATAACATAAATGTATAAATATCAAGGTTTTCAATCATGGTCACAATAATAATCGCTATCATGTTGCTATTTTGATATGAAACGTAATCACAACCAAATAAGCCTAATGCAGCCTCATATACGATCATAGAGACGTTGCAATATTTATGCTCAGCCTAGATCGCGATTGCAGACCTTGTTTTCAAAACCTTGATATGTACACACACACCTCTCTTAAATAAGAAAAAAGGAACACAAACTGTTACCTATGAGTGGTATTAGACCTTTTTCAATAAGTGCACGAAAGTGTAAAATAGACAGGAAAGAACAAGCACTGGATGGGAAAAGAACAACAATTGGGAGTGCAAGTTCTTCAGCAACTTGTGTAGTAAATGGCATAATACAATCAGAAACTAAGCAAGTAACAGAAGGCATAAGACCAGATTTTGCATAGTCATGAAGTTTAACTAACAGTTCGCGAAAAGGCTGTATGCAATTCTTTCTGATTGATTCGCGAAGAGATATCAAGTCTTGAGTAGCATCACCATCATCACCATCCATTGGAGTTAAACCATCTGGAATAGTCTCAAAGCGAAAATCAGTGAAACCATTAAAAGCATTAGCACCTCTTGATTTGAGCAAACGTTTGTGATTGTATTCAGTGTTAACAAAGGTTATATGAAAGCCTCTAAGGTGAAGTAGTTTTCCTAATCTGAACATTGGATTTATATGGCCTTGAAGTGGATATGGAATCAACACAGCATGTGGTTTTCTTTCTGCAAAATTACTCATTTCTGATAATTTTCTTGTTATGTTTAAGTCAACTAAGGATGAGTATTTTCTTTAATGGAAACAAAAGGAATTTTCAATATATGATATGTAAGAAAACTACAAAGGAAAAAGAACAAGACAAAATAAACAAATTGGAGTGTGTCTCGTTACATACTTTTAAATATATATTTATTTTGGTTGTATATGTTTTGTCATGTAACGGTATATTGTAATGGACCGACCATAGTAAGCTCCTCCTAGGCTGGTGTGGATAGAATATATACATTAAAATATTAATAATAAATTATGTGTCTTTCTAATCACTTCTACTATATGTTTTTTTTAAGAAGCTAAATTAGTTTCCCATCCAGTGCTTGTTCTTTCCTGTCTATTTTACACTTTCGTGCACTTATTGAAAAAGGTCTAATACCACTCAAAGGTAACAGTTTGTGTTCCTTTTTTCTTATTTAAGAGAGGTGTGTGTGTGTACATATCAAGGTTTTGAAAACAAGGTCTGCAACCGCAATCTAGGCTGAGCATAAAGATTGCAACGTCTCTATGATCGTATATAGGCTGCATTAGGCTTATTTGGTTGTGATTATGTTTCATATCAAAATAGCAACATGAAAGCGATTATTATTTTGACCATGATTAAAAACCTTGATATTTATACATTTATGTTATTGTCTATTGACTTTTTCAATTTTGATATGCAGATGAGAGTTATTTGACAAATGGATATTTGGACACTAAAGTTGACTGGATTCCAGGTTTGCGAAACTTTAGACTGAAGGATCTTCCTGATTTTATAAGGACAACAGATCCTAATGATTTGATGTTAGAATTTAGGCTTAAATGCACTTTTCACCCCCTATGTTTCAAAAAGTTGCGATTTTGGCCCCCTTTAAAAAAAAATGGATTATTAGACCCCCAACTTTGGCCCCTTTTGCAAAAGTGGCCCCATCCCTCAATTTTGACTAAGTCAACGTATATGTGGCAGCTGACTTAGCTGAGTCAGATGCGACATGTGTATTTATTTAATTAAAAAAAATAAAAAAAGCCAAAAAATCATTTAAGAATTAAATAAATGAAAAATTAAAAACAGAGGTGTATATTATAATTAAAAAAACAAAAAAGAAAAAGAATACGAATGGCATGTGAACAGCAGGAGCAGGAGCAGCAGGAGAAGATCTTCATCTTCACCACCAACATAAACAACAACATCAGTTCAACATCTTACAACATGAACAACAACATCATCAGTTCAACATTTCTTCTCTTTTCTTCTTTTCGGTTCATTTATTGAAATTGAACAAACACAAATTCACAATCCCTTGGTAACTCACACCATTACAATCCTTAACAGTAGGCCTGCTCCTAACAATCCTTCAATCTATGAACAAAAAGTATCCTAACACAACCAGTTATCCTCACTTCACAACCATTATCACCACCAACCTAGATCTAAGCCCTTTCTTCATTCCTTCTCAATTCTTCGTCGACCATTATCACCACCAACCCACAAAGCACCGTCATCAAGAATAGCGTACAAACTTTCAGAAAACTCTGAAATCCCAAAAAACAAAATTTTCGGAATTAAAAAAAAACTTGTTAACTCCACTCGTTGAACCCCTTCCAAAACTTGTTAACCCAAATTGAACGGAGATAGAGAAAACAAATATATATGGGTTCAATAGTTGTATTAACAGATCTAGGTTAATGGGGAAAAAATAGTTGAATGATGAGGAGGAATTTCAATGATTTAAGGTTAATGGAATCTCTTGCAAGGTGTAGCATTGAAAATTATACATTTATAAAGTTGAATTTGAAAATTTATGGTGAAGAAAACGAAGAGGAAGAAAAAAGTTTGAAGATGAATATTGAGTGCATAGATCCATCACCACAGATCCATCACCATTAAATTAAGTTTTTATTTTTTTAAATGGAATAAGAAATTTGGAAAAGAAATAAAAAAGCCAACTCAACATGCCACCTCGTTAATTAGTGCCACGCGTGTCCACGTATGCGTTGACTTGGTCAAAATTAGCCTTTCGCAAAAGGGGCCAAAGTTGGGGGTCTAATAATCCATTTTTTTTAAAAGGGGGCCAAAATCGCAACTTTTTCAAACATAGGGGGTCAAAAGTGCATTTAAGCCTAGAATTTATCATTGAAATGGTAGATAGATTACATAGAGCTTCTGCTATTGTTTTCAATACTTCTAATGGTCTTGAGAGTGATGTTATGAATGCTCTTTATTCTATGTTCCCTTCTCTATACACCATTGGCCCATTTGCTTCTTTTTTGAATCAAAGTCCACAAAATCACTTGGAATCGTTAGATTCCAATCTTTGGAAAGAAGATACTGTAACGCCTAGAATTTAATTTTATTATTTTATTGAATTATAATGAATTAATATAATTTAATAGATTAAATAGAATTAAAATGGCATTAAGGGCATTATGGGAAATTAAGAAAGAGGGAAGTGGAATAGAAAAAGAGGTATACGTGTGAAGAGGTTTCATTTGTTGTGTTTTCACGTGAAACAGAGAAGAGAAAAGAGGAGAAGCAGAGCCAAGGAAGAAGGTGAAGAACTTGAGAAGAGGAAAAGCTGAAGGGGGCGATTTCTTCATAACAAGGTAAGGGTGGGACTAGCTTCTATAAATCTAAGTTCCATAATCCCTAAATTTTGATTTAACATGTTGATGTTGGTGAATTTGGGAATTAGGGTTGTTGATTATGATAAACTAATGATGGAATGTTAAATTGATGATTTCTATGTTGAGATGTTGATTTTGTTGTGATTCTATGGTGTTGTTACTGATTGGTGCCATGCTTATGCATAAACTGATGAAGTTTCGAATGTTCATAAACATGTGTCAGATGAATGAGTTGTTGGATGATTTTGATGTTAAAGTTGCTTTTCCTGAGTTTTCTTATCTCTGCACAACTTTTCCGAATTTGAAACGAAAACTGGTATTGATCGGTACAGAATTGGTCTTAGGTGTAAACACAAAAGTTGTAGGTATGGATGTTAGTTTTCTAATGCCGTTGGTCTGACGTCAAAACGATTTATAGAACTTGAGTTATGGTCAAATTACTGCACGTAGGTCACAGTGAATTTTTATGGACTTTCTGCACAACTTTTCCGAATTTGAAACGAAAACTGGTATTTATCGGTACAGAATTGGCCTGGGGTGTAAACATGAAGGTTTTAGATAATTTTGTTAGCTTTCCAGTGGCTTTGGTTTGACGTGAAAATGACTTTTAGTTTTTGCGTTATGATGAAAATACTCCAAGGAGGTCTTAGTGAAATTGTACGGTGACAGCATTCTCTGTTTCATGTTTTGCGTCTTTTTCACACGTCTCTGTTTTAAATTGGTCTTTGGTATAAACATGAAAGTTGTTGATAATTGTGATGATGATAATACACGATGATGATGTAAACGATGATGATGATAACGATGATGATGTATATGATAATGAAGTTGTTGTTGACGTTGTATTTGTTGTAAATGTTGCATTGTCGAGTCCAGTACATATGCATTAAGTGATGGGGGTGTATGCCCGACATGTCTATTATGACATTATGAATTAAGTGATGGGGGTGTATGCCCGACATGTCTATATGACATTTACGATGGGGGTGTATGCCCGACATGTCCTATTATGACATATTCTGCGATGAATTGGTACCACATGCATGTTGCATACTTGAGTCAGTGATGTTGCATTGTTGAGTCGGTCGATGTTATTGTATTTGATGTTGCATTGAGAGGTGAGATTATGATGTGTATGTGTGATGTATGTATAAGATCTGATGGTGTTGTTTGATGATGTTTATGTGAAATGTTAAATTCATCTTTATGAATTATGTACTTATGTTTATTGAATGTGAATCTCACCCCTTCTGTTTGAATGTTGCCTCTACGTGGGTAACGTGCAGATAACCAGGAGTAATCGCTGAAGTGAGTTGATTCCTCGTGTCATTAGGAGTCGCTCTGATATGTAACGGGATGGGGAAACTTTTTGATGAATTCATGTGCTATGTATTTTAATTTCAAACTGATGTTGAACCACATTTAGTGGAGTTTTAAACTACGTTGTTTTTGATGTGGCCTTGTGCCTAATGATGTTTAGATTTAATTATGAAGTTGAATTTCCGCTGCGATGGTTTGACGTTATTGAAAAGTCTGTTTTGAAATAAATAGCAAATTATCCTATTTATAAATTGTAAACGAAGTGCGACATCCCGTCAAGGTTGAAACTCTGATTTATTTTAAATGAAATTTTCAAGTTGGGAAAACGGGGTGTTACAATTGGTATCAGAGCAGGTTGGTCTGTCCGGCCAATGTTGTCTAATGTTGTTTGTCCCTTAGTACTCGACATGTGTGTGAAACACTGTCGGTACTTGTTTGTTAGCTCATAGTCGTTGTCTGCAGGAGTTGGTTTGGAATAAGTGGGGGAGAAGCTTGCCTCCCGGACGTGTTGATAGTATGTAGAAGTTGGTTCGAGGTGATGTTGATTGTAAGAGTGCAAACGTTATTGAAGTGATGTTGTTGGGAACCGGCGAGAGTATGGACTCATGAATTCGTATCAGTCGAGTTTGAGATGTGTGTAGATTATGGATGGTGAATTAATTGAGAATGAGGAATTATTCCAATGGAAGTGATAGTTGATGGATTAATTCGGTAGATGGTATGTCTTGAGTGTAGTTGGATTAAATTCGGGTGATTTTCGTAGTTGGATGAAAAGAAAGGATGTTGGTAGATCTTGGAAGCGAGAGGGAGAGATGGAACTTATGTTCATCAACCTCAAATTCTGATTTTTACAATTATGGAGCAGCTGTCAGTAAAAGGGGCATAGCTTTTTACTCGTGTTTCTGATGGAAGCGATTCTGGACTTTTTGGAAAGCTCAAGAAATTCCCTACAGTTTGCATATAAGATTTGTCTTCAGGAAGTTTGTGAAGAGGAAGAAAAGTGCATTTTAATGTTTGGGTCTGATGCTGATTTTTGGAAAATTCTGCATACGGGAATTCTGGACCAGTCCCATTGCAAGGATGATAACTTTTTACTCGTAACTCGGATTTGGGAGATTCTTGAAGTTCTGGAATCTACACGAAATTCCCTTCATTTTGGAATATAATTTTGTGCTTGGGAGGTCTGTATTGGAAGATATAATTGTGTTTGAAGTTGGGTGATTCTTGCTGAAAATTGAAAAGGTGAAGAAGGGTGTAAGATATGGATAAGGAATGAAACGTTGGTATTTGTAAGAATGCGAAGGTATCGGAAAATGCATGGAGATGCAATTTATGTTGAATAAGAATGATTATAGTGACGGATTGTTGTAGACTTCATTGTGGAATATTAGTGAGTAATTATAATGAGTTGCTGAAGTTGTTGGGAATGCGAAGAATGAGATTTCAAGGATAGGAAGTGTTGGTAATGACCTAAAAGAAATTATGTCTGATGTTATCGTCAGAGGTGTATTAGTATGTAGCTGCAAGACGTCGGTGTTAGCATGTTCAGATGATTTTGGGAATTGTTGAAGTATGGTGCTTTTGGGTGACGTGAGTATAAGTTGGAAAAGAACTCTATTGTAGTTAGTAACGATAGGTTATGCTCCATTACGGTTGTCGGATATCTCTTGACAAATTGAGGACTTGATCACCCTCAATCTCTTGTTGATAGTAGACGAGATCGTGTTGGATGGTGTAGATTTGACTTGCTATCTTGATAGTGCATGAAGTGAATAATGTTATATCGTGTTTGTGTGAATTAATAAGGGAGTGGATAGGAAAGAGTCGAGAAGTATTGAACAATTCAGAGATATGAGTTTGGTTTGTGAATTGGCACCTCAGAGTGTGAAGTTGGGTATGTTGAAGATTAACAATGAATTTTTGAGTAATATCAGAGAAGCTCAGAAGGTAGATGTGAAGTTGGTGGATTTGATGAATGAGGCTGAGGGTAGTGATTTCAAAATTGATGATCAAGGAGTGTTGAGGTTTAGAGGCAGAATTTGTATACCTGATAACGATGAGATGAAGAAGATGATTCTTGAGGAAAGTCACAGAAGTAGCTTGAGTATTCATCCGGGAGCTACAAAAATGTATCATGATTTGAAGAAGCTGTTTTGGTGGTCTGGTTTGAAGCGAGATGTGGCTCAATTTGTGTATTCATGTTTGACTTGTCAGAAGTCGAAGGTTGAGCATCAGAAACCTGCTGGGTTGTTGACACCGTTGGATGTGCCAGAGTGGAAGTGGGATAGTATATCCATGGATTTTGTGACGAGTTTGCCGAATACTCAGAGAGGACATGATTCAATTTGGGTGATTGTGGATAGGTTGACGAAGTCTGCGCATTTCCTTCCGATAAATATTAGTTATCCTGTGTCGCAGTTGGCAGAGATTTACATTCGAGAGATTGTAAAGTTGCATGGTGTTCCGTCGAGTATTGTGTCAGACAGAGATCCAAGATTTACTTCTAGATTTTGGAAGAGTTTGCAGGAAGCATTGGGTTCTAAATTGAGGTTGAGCTCGGCTTATCATCCGCAAACAGATGGTCAGTCGGAAAGGACGATTCAATCACTCGAAGATTTGTTGAGAATATGTGTTCTTGAGCAGGGTGGAGCTTGGGATAGTCATCTACCGTTGATAGAGTTCACTTATAACAACAGTTACCATTCTAGCATTGGAATGGCACCTTTTGAGGCATTGTATGGTAGGAGGTGCAGAACTCCTTTGTGTTGGTTCGAGGCTGGTGAGAGTGCAATTGTGGGACCAGAAATTATTCAGCAAACTACTGAGAAGGTCAAATTGATACAAGAGAAGATGAAAGCATCGCAGAGTCGGCAGAAAAGTTATCATGATAAGCGAAGAAAAGACCTTGAGTTCCAAGAAGGTGATCATGTGTTTTTGAGAGTCACTCCGATGACTGGTGTTGGACGTGCATTGAAATCGAAGAAGCTGACTCCGAAGTTCATTGGTCCTTATCAGATATCAGAAAGGATAGGAACAGTTGCTTATAGAGTGGGATTACCACCGCATCTTTCAAATTTGCATGATGTGTTTCACGTGTCGCAACTTCGGAAGTATGTTACAGATCCCTCTCATGTGATTCCGAGAGATGATGTGCAGGTTAGAGACAATCTTACGGTGGAGACATTACCACTGAGGATTGAAGGCCGTGAGATGAAGAAGTTGAGGGGCAAAGAGATTCCTCTCGTGAAAGTTGTTTGGGGAGGACCAACTGGTGAAAGCTTGACGTGGGAGCTGGAAAGCAAGATGTTGGAGTCTTATCCAGAGTTATTTGCATGAGGTACATTTTCGAGGACGAAAATTTTATAAGTTGGGGAGAGTTGTAACGCCTAGAATTTAATTTTATTATTTTATTGAATTATAATGAATTAATATAATTTAATAGATTAAATAGAATTAAAATGGCATTAAGGGCATTATGGGAAATTAAGAAAGAGGGAAGTGGAATAGAAAAAGAGGTATACGTGTGAAGAGGTTTCATTTGTTGTGTTTTCACGTGAAACAGAGAAGAGAAAAGAGGAGAAGCAGAGCCAAGGAAGAAGGTGAAGAACTTGAGAAGAGGAAAAGCTGAAGGGGGCGATTTCTTCATAACAAGGTAAGGGTGGGACTAGCTTCTATAAATCTAAGTTCCATAATCCCTAAATTTTGATTTAACATGTTGATGTTGGTGAATTTGGGAATTAGGGTTGTTGATTATGATAAACTAATGATGGAATGTTAAATTGATGATTTCTATGTTGAGATGTTGATTTTGTTGTGATTCTATGGTGTTGTTACTGATTGGTGCCATGCTTATGCATAAACTGATGAAGTTTCGAATGTTCATAAACATGTGTCAGATGAATGAGTTGTTGGATGATTTTGATGTTAAAGTTGCTTTTCCTGAGTTTTCTTATCTCTGCACAACTTTTCCGAATTTGAAACGAAAACTGGTATTGATCGGTACAGAATTGGTCTTAGGTGTAAACACAAAAGTTGTAGGTATGGATGTTAGTTTTCTAATGCCGTTGGTCTGACGTCAAAACGATTTATAGAACTTGAGTTATGGTCAAATTACTGCACGTAGGTCACAGTGAATTTTTATGGACTTTCTGCACAGCTTTTCCGAATTTGAAACGAAAACTGGTATTTATCGGTACAGAATTGGCCTGGGGTGTAAACATGAAGGTTTTAGATAATTTTGTTAGCTTTCCAGTGGCTTTGGTTTGACGTGAAAATGACTTTTAGTTTTTGAGTTATGATGAAAATACTCCAAGGAGGTCTTAGTGAAATTGTACGGTGACAGCATTCTCTGTTTCATGTTTTGCGTCTTTTTCACACGTCTCTGTTTTAAATTGGTCTTTGGTATAAACATGAAAGTTGTTGATAATTGTGATGATGATAATACACGATGATGATGTAAACGATGATGATGATAACGATGATGATGTATATGATAATGAAGTTGTTGTTGACGTTGTATTTGTTGTAAATGTTGCATTGTCGAGTCCAGTACATATGCATTAAGTGATGGGGGTGTATGCCCGACATGTCTATTATGACATTATGAATTAAGTGATGGGGGTGTATGCCCGACATGTCTATATGACATTTACGATGGGGGTGTATGCCCGACATGTCCTATTATGACATATTCTGCGATGAATTGGTACCACATGCATGTTGCATACTTGAGTCAGTGATGTTGCATTGTTGAGTCGGTCGATGTTATTGTATTTGATGTTGCATTGAGAGGTGAGATTATGATGTGTATGTGTGATGTATGTATAAGATCTGATGGTGTTGTTTGATGATGTTTATGTGAAATGTTAAATTCATCTTTATGAATTATGTACTTATGTTTATTGAATGTGAATCTCACCCCTTCTGTTTGAATGTTGCCTCTACGTGGGTAACGTGCAGATAACCAGGAGTAATCACTGAAGTGAGTTGATTCCTCGTGTCATTAGGAGTCGCTCTGATATGTAACGGGATGGGGAAACTTTTTGATGAATTCATGTGCTATGTATTTTAATTTCAAACTGATGTTGAACCACATTTAGTGGAGTTTTAAACTACGTTGTTTTTGATGTGGCCTTGTGCCTAATGATGTTTAGATTTAATTATGAAGTTGAATTTCCGCTGCGATGGTTTGACGTTATTGAAAAGTCTGTTTTGAAATAAATAGCAAATTATCCTATTTATAAATTGTAAACGAAGTGCGACATCCCGTCAAGGTTGAAACTCTGATTTATTTTAAATGAAATTTTCAAGTTGGGAAAACGGGGTGTTACAGATACTAAATGTCTTGAATGGCTTGAATCAAAAGAATCAGGATCTGTTGTTTATGTTAATTTTGGTAGCATCACAATTATGTCTCCGGAGAAATTGTTGGAGTTTGCTTGGGGTTTGGCCAATAGCAAGAAACCCTTTTTATGGATCATTAGGCCTGATCTTGTCGTTGGCGGCTCAGTGGTTTTGTCGTCTGAGTTTGTGAATGAAATTTCAGATAGAGGCCAAATAGCAAGTTGGTGTCCACAAGAGAAAGTGTTGAACCACCCTTCAATTGGCGGATTCTTGACTCATTGCGGATGGAACTCAACCACTGAAAGCATATGCGCTGGAGTGCCAATGCTGTGTTGGCCATTCTTTGGTGATCAACCAACAAACTGTAGATTTATTTGCAATGAATGGGAGATTGGGATCGAAATTGATACAAATGTTAAAAGAGTGGAAGTGGAGAAGCATGTCAATGAATTGATGGTGGGAGAGAAAGGAATGAAAATGAGGAAAAAGGCCATGGAGTTGAAAAAGAAGGCAGACGAGGATACTAGACTTGGCGGGTCTTCATACATGAAGTTGGACAAAGTGATTAAGGAGGTGTTGCTTAAACAAAATTAGATTTAATGTTTTCGTTTGACGAGCAAAAACAATGCATAGTTTGAAAGTTCTTGCTATATCTAAACTGTAAACTGTTGCAGCATACCTTATATTTTTCACTATACACTGTTACAATATTGAAAAAGGATATTAACAACATGTGAAGCTTTAGAATTTTCCAAGGGCTTGATTAGACTTTCTGTATTCTACAATATGTGTTATGATTGGATCTTCTTTTTCTTGTTTTTAAAGGGTTGGGGGTGTGGTCGCTGTGTTTAGTTCAGCAGTAAACTTGTAATCTGGACCGTAATATTTTAACAAAGTTTCGTATTCTTTAACCCTAATTCATTGTATAATAGAAAAGGAACAACAATTACTTTGTTGTCGAAGAGGTAGGCACAATCGACTGAATTGTGTGATCAATCATTGGGTTCTTGCAGGTTTATCTTCTTAATTTAGAACCGAATTTGCTGTTCTAAAACATAGCAACCAATAAATGTGTCTTGTCCAAGCTTTATTGACTAATTATAAAGGAAACCTAGTAAAGCATCTAATTTGACCCTGAAATCAATAAATATATAATTGTGGACCTCTACCATAAGTTTTTGTTCCTGAGCTTATGCAAGCTACACAAAAAGACACTTTCGCACTTACAATATTCCGGTAAAAGTATAACAGATTCATCACATAAAGCAGAACAGATTCTGTTTCTTAGCCCAAAAGTAAAAGCAAAATACTCTATGAAGGTTTATATGCATATATACTCTAATCATTTAAGATTAGCCAGAATCACAACTTCAATTTAGGAACTCTTGCTGATGACGAGTTCCATCATTATGAACTCATTAGCTTATTACCATCAATGTACTTGCCAATACACTACAATATAAACACCTTAATTTGTAGCTTATAGTATAAGTACTTATCATCATAAGCACTTGGTTAAATTGTTTTTTTTATAATTTGTAAGCTGTTTTTATAAGCTAATCTTGGAGAGGTCATGGAAATAAGCTAAAAACAGCTAACGTCATGTCATAAGTTGTTTACATAAGTTCTTCCAACCGACCCTAAATAACGGATATAGCTAGAAACTTACCCGTGGAATAAAATTGAAAACCAGATCAACCAGAGGATAAACCAATGAAGCACGGACGCACACAGAGACATCGAACACGACACTCACACATCACATGTGTTGGTGTCGTGTCAGTGTTGGACATCGAACATTACTTTGATAAAAAGTGTCAGTGCTACAGAAGCTTAAACAATGCATATAGTGAGAAATACGGTATGTGATAGCTTACGATTTACATATACATA
Organism: Medicago ruthenica; assembly: GCA_018208015.1. Taxonomy (NCBI): domain Eukaryota; kingdom Viridiplantae; phylum Streptophyta; class Magnoliopsida; order Fabales; family Fabaceae; genus Medicago; species Medicago ruthenica. The sequence continues at coordinate 190,240 of WNNG01000376.1, forward strand.
TATAACTAAAACTTCTAAATAATGCATTGCTTTTGCTTGTAACAGAAATATATTCAATAAGAGAAAATCAATGTACAAGTACAGTACTTCTTTGCAGGAAAAAAATCATTTAATCTAATTTTGTTTAAGCAACACCTCCTTAATCACTTCGTCCAAGTTCATATACGAAAAACCACCAGGTCTTGTGTCCTCCTTTGCCTTCTTCTTCAACTCCATGGCTTTTTGCCTCATTTTCTTTCCTTTCTCTCCCACCATTAATTCATTGATCAGCTTCTCTACCACCTCTCTCTTCACATTGGTATCAATTTCGATTCCAATCTCCCACTCATTGCAAATATATCTGCAGTTTGTTGGCTGCTCAGCAAAAAAAGGCCAACACAACATTGGAACTCCGGCACAGATGCTTTCCATTGTGGAGTTCCATCCACAATGAGTCAAGAATCCTCCAACTGAAGGATGGTTCAACACTTGCTCTTGCGGACACCAGCTTGCTATTACGCCTCTATCCGAAGTTTCATTCACAAACTCGGACGACAAAATAACCGAGCCACCAATGACAAGGTCAGGCCTAATGATCCACAAAAAAGGTTTCTTGCTGTTGGCCAAACCCCAAGCAAACTCTAACAATTGATCTGGAGTCATAACCGTGATGCTTCCGAAATTCACATAAACTACAGAACCCTGTTCCTTAGATTCAAGCCATTCAAGACATTTCGTATCTTCTTTCCAAAGATTGGAACCTATAGAAGCCAAGTGGTTTTGCGGACTTTGATTCAAAAATGAAGATAAAGGGCCAATGGCGTAAATAGAAGGGATCTTAATAGATAGAGCCTTTATTACATCACTCTCAAGTTCATTAGAAGTATTGAAAACAATAGCATTAGCTTCATGAACCCTATCGGCCGCTTCAATGATAAATTTTATCATTATATCATTAGGATCAGTGGTTCTTATAAAATCAGGCAGGTCCTTTAGTCTAAAGTTTCGCAAACCTGGAATCCAGTCAACTTTAGTGTCCAAATATCCATTTGTCAAATAACTCTCATCTGCATATCAATCACAAAAGCCATTAATTTCCAAACTTTTACTATATATAAAGACTTAACTATTGCATAAGTTCTAGAAATAAAAGGATGAGATTCTTACAATATGGAGAAAGGAATATATATATAAATTGTTACCTTTGAGTGGAATGACACCTTTATCAATCAATGTACGAAAGTGCAAAGCAGATAAAAGTGAACATGCACTAGCTGAACTAAATAGAACAATAGGTATACCAAGTTCTTCAGCAGCTTGTATTGTGAAAGTCATTCCAATATCAGAAACTAAGCAACTAACAGGAGGAATAAGACCATCATTGGAAGAATCTTTAAGTCTAGCAAGAAGTTCACAGAAGGGATGATAGAAATTCTTCCTTATTGAATCAGAAAGAGAGATAATGTCTTGACTAACATCACCATCGCCTTCTATCGGAGTTAAACCATCTGGAATAGTCTCAAAGGTAAAATCAGTGAAACCATCAAAGGCTTTCGGACCTCTTGATTTGAGCAAACGTTTGTGATTGTATTCGGTGTTGACAAAGGTTATGTGAAAGCCTCTAAGGTGAAGAAGCTTTGCTGCTTCAATAATGGATTGATATGGCCTTGAAGTGGATATGGAGTTATCACTGCATGTGGCCTAATTCTCTCTGCAAAATTGCTCATGTTTGAATTTGTGTGTGTAAGATGAGGTTGAGAAAAAGAGGGAAATACAAAGGATAAGAAGCTGAAATATAGTGTATATTTTTTATATTGATGGTGTAATTCAAAATAACTCAATTTTATGCTATTTATTTATGCTTAAGCCTCATTATAATTTAACATAGTGATATGTGTGAGAAGCATAAGAAAAGTATATATGGTGATGAATGATGAATGATGAAACAAGCTTAAAGTCATGTAATTATTATTCTTCAATCATAAATAGATTTGACTTTGGTCCCCCATTTTAAAATGACACTGGTCCCTCATTTAGAATTTTCGACTTGAAAATAGTGATATATCATAATTAAATTGATATTTTTAGGGAGTTTTTAGATAATTTCATAGGTATTGATCATTCTACATTATCAGATCATATGACACGTCATTTAAAATATATGTCACTAATTTTTAGTCTAAAAATATGAGAAGAAACCAAAACTGAATGATTTTAAAATGGGAGACCAATTTCGTGAGTAGTTGAAAATAGAGACCGAAACTAATTAAACGATATAACTAATTTAAAAATTCCTTAAAAAAAACTCAATACTCAGAATTAGGATGAGACCAATAAAAGCCACACAAAATGTTAGTTAAATAAATAATTTAAAATACTTTTGTAATGGATATTAGGGTAGAAGTATCCTAAGAATATTGGTATCTAAGCTTTGTAGACCAACATGCAAATAATTGGAGTATAAAAGTTACGTGCACAATTTTTCATCAAGAATTTGTTGGCAGTACGCATTGAAACTTTGTGTATTTTTATTCTCATTAAGAATTTGTTAGCACTACGCATGCATATTCTTGTACTTTCACTTTCAACAATAATTTGTCGGCACTACTAAGCATTTGCTTGTGGACTTTCTTTTCTTTGACTAGTGTGTGTGTATATATATATATATATATATATATATATATATATATATATATCCCCGTGAGCTTAACTCAGTTGGTAGGGATATTGCATACTATATGCAGGGGCCGCTTCTCCTCATTTAAAATGTGTGAGCTCTAGCCTCTAGGCTACTTGACCAAAAAAAAAAAATATATATATATATATATAGGCTCTCAAGTTAACCTCCTGACAACTCACCATCTTATATACCACAAATCTAATTTTGGCCACATCAAATAAATTTTGATGTGCCATCTTTTAAAACACATCATTCCTTATTATCTCATTGCCTTACTTCATATTTTATGTATTTATTGCATCTCATTCTTGTACCCAAAAAAAAAAAAAATATTACATCTCATTCCCTTATCAATTCGCAATTAAATGACAGTTACTACATGTCATAACTCTCATGTAACCTAACATAAGATGCATGACCTTACATGTCAAAGCATTATCATAATTTTAATAAAAATGTTTTCACATAAAAAAAATGTTGCGGTTCATGTCTAATATGAATCCGGTTAAAAAATGAACCCTACTATTTTCCATAGTTATTTCTTTAAGGAAATTTTCCATAATCTTAATAAAATAATATTTTTTTTCTCCAATTTTTGCTAAACATAGGACACCATTGTTATTTTTTGCACGTTATTTTTTTAAGTGACACATTGTATGGAATTTTTGGAAACGGATCCTCTCCATCTTTTTTTTCTCTTTCAATTTTCACATCTCAACCATTTTTTTTAATGACAAATATATTATCTTTATAATATTAAATGTTAAGTAGTGTTGCCCTAACCCTTATGAAAAATCACAGCTCTTACCACCAAAGTACTAATGTTTTTTATGACATGCAATTGCTTCAATGTTATGTATTCAACACAAATATCGAGCCCTCTTTCTTTCAATCTCACAATTCCTAAATCATTTCTCACTCACTTTCATCTCTCTCGCCATCATGAAATTGAACCTAATAACCATAACTCCGCCCTTTTTTATAGACCTAATTAATTTTTATGAAAAAAAAGGTCAGCAAGGAATTGAATCAGGTAGCACATAAAAATGTCATTCTTTTTTAAAAGCCACCAACGCATTGCAATTCCTTTTTTTATAGCAGTTCCTTTTCATTATCAACGGTTCCTTTTCATTATTTTTTCTTCTTTTAATTACCACATAACAATTCATTTTTATTATTTTTTCTTTCGGTTACCACATAACAGTTGCTTTTCCTTTTTATAGATTTAACAGCCCCTGCGGTTAGGATCAATTTCTTGGTGTACGCTTACTACGTGTTACGATATTAAAGTTGCATCTTTAAAATTGTTGATAATTTGACTAATTCAGATGATAATTTTATCATTAGAAACTTCACTTTTTAGTGTAATTTTGTCTACCTGTTTGTTTCTCCTATATTATATTAATTACTAGAAGTTATTTATTCTATCTTTTTATTTGCAAAAATCACTACACTAGATTATAACATTACTTTGTTTTCTCACTTTGACTTTTGAAACATGTTTACTGTTGAATGAACAAAAGTAAGTATTAGTTTTTATATCGTTCCACAGGGATTAATGTGATATCATAAACCGTTCAACTTCGATTATCGTTTTAAGTTAGGGTTTAACTTGTTTTTACTACACTACTCATCATTTTTAAAACATAATAAATAAATAGTAGAGTCATAGGACATAGAAGGTGTTAGGATTAATGTTCATCAATCAAACATTGTTTATATTCGATTGATTACAAATACGGATTCTAGCGTTTTCTTATATATGACATTATTACGTATTGCTCATCAACATCATTGATTTCCCAAATGACATCGTGAGATCGATTGTATTGTTTAATCGATGATTTCTCAATCTATTAAACGATCCAAAAGCATTATGATCCAATACTATAATGTAATTATCAAAACCAAATCCCATTTCTAGAATTTCTTATCTTGATAGAAAATCATTCTAAACCTAGATTTAAAAGTCTTTTTCAACAACATTTAAATCAAACATAAGATTGAAAAGCAAGAAGAAATTCAATGGTATATAAAAATTGCTAGAATCATATATTGAATAATCAAAAGTTTACAACATGAGTGATTGATTACCTATTAATCCCAACAAAGGAGATTAGTTGATCATTGTCATGACAACTCTTGCAAAATAAGAAAGGAAGATGAAGATTTAGTAGAGCTTGATGTCTCAAAGCTTCTAAAATGTCTTCTTCAATCCAAAGTTACTTGCTATTTTGAAGTTTTCCTCCTTCTATGCCTAATCTCTCTTTCTTAGGAATAAACTCTTAAATTTCGTGTAAAAATGTAAGCAATACAATAGTTAGTTTTTAACCTAAAAGCTGTAAAAAGCTTAAATACTAAACTGATAAATACAATGTCGCTCAGCGATACGTATCATCGCTCAGCGAACAATTCAAAACAGCCAATAGAGATCTGCCACGTCATCTTCTACAGTTAGACCGCCTTGATGATGTCGCTGAGCGATCCAAAATATCGCTGGGCGAAAACAGCTTCCCCTGTTCCAGAAAATCCCTGTCTTGAATCGCCAAGCTTTCGCTTTAGGATCGCTAGGCGAATCTGGCAGTTACTGTTCCAGCTGAACTCTCTGCCTACCTTCGCCAACCTTTCGCCTCTCCGTCGCTTAGCGAATCTGGCAGTTACTGTTCCAGCTGAACTCTCTGCCTACCTTCGCCAACCTTTCGCCTCTCCGTCGCTTAGCGAAATATCTTGTTGACTTCGCTCAGCAGTCGCCCTAGGATCGCTAGGCGATTGTCTTCATGCTTCTATTCAATAATTCTTTTGATGTTCAAGTCCTGGCTTGCTTTTTCCTACACAAATGGGGAAGAATGAGATATACAAAGAATAATTGGCATTTATTCATAAATTCCATGCTTTTCCTAAGATAACTTGCATAACAAGTAATTAAAAGGCATTATAAAAGACATGGATTTATTCATATTTTGCCACTTATCATTTACTATTTTCAATTTGCTTATTTTAGTTGTTCTTTTAACATGAATGTAATCGAATATGAAGGTTGAGAAAAAAGAAATTCGGAAACACAAACTGGTAATATTATTTGGTAACAAAATAAAGTTAATAACTTAAATTAGTGTAATTTTTGCACCTTTTCTTTTGTTTTTAGATCGTTTCATAACAAAGTACTGAATCTGTAGGTAAACATATAATCAATTTGATATTTATATATGAAATTGTACAAAACCCGTGCATCAAGTAGTGTTGCCCTAACCCTAATGATTAACCCTAATTTTGAGTTCTAAAAAAAATTTATGAAAAAACTCCTGATGGGAATCAAACCAGGTACCACATGCTTTTAATTCACAACTCTTACCACCAAAGTATTGATGTTTTTTTATGACATGTGATTGCTTCAATATTGTGTATTCAACACAAATCTTGGGTCCTCTTTCTTTCGATCTCACAATCTCTAAATCATTTTTCACTCACTTTCATCTCTCTCACCATCATGCAATTGAACCTAATAACCATAACCCCGCCCTTTTTGACTGACCTAATTAATTTTTATGAAAAAAAAGGTCTGCAAGGAATTGAATAAGGTAGCACATGAAAATGCCATTTTTTTTAAAAGCCACTAACGTCATTGCAATTCCTTTTTTGATAGCAGTTCCTTTTCATTATTAGCGGTTCCGTTTCATTATTATTATTTTTTTCAATTACCACATAACGGTTCCTTTTTATTATTTTTTTCCTTTCGGTTACCACACAGTAGTTCATTTTCATTATTATTTTTTCTTTCGATTACCACATAACAGTTTCTTTTCCTTTTCATTTTTATAGATTTAACAACTTTTGGGGTTAGGACCAATTTATTGGTGCAGATTTTTTTTATATATTTTTTTCTTTTGATTTGTTATTTTTATTGCAGTTCATCTTTTGTTTTTGTTGCTTTATGAGATAGTCTGATAACATAATACTGAATGTAATAATATAGCCATAACATAATACTGAATGTAATAATATAGCCAATTTGATAGTTATATATGAAGATCTACAAAACCCGTGCATCGCACGAGTTAGAGTCTAGTATATAAATAAAAAAGGAGAAGTACAAACATATATAAAATTGAGTACAAAAGTACTCAAGTCAATAGCTGACAAAATAAACTACACTCTTCTCATGAACACCCAACCACAGCCGAACAAGAGGAAGACTAGGAACAGAACCCGTCAGTCAACCAACCCGAATACAAATTCACCACAAGACACTATCGGTGCCAACACATAATGGGTTCATGATCTCAGTGTGACCGACCATAATGTTTTCCTAAAAACCACTTCCAAAAGGTGAATTTTGCCATATCCACCAACTGGAATACACACTTCTCCTTCCCAAAAAGATGTGAGCATTTCTGGATCCCCACAAGGACCACACAACACTTTGCCAGATTAATAAAAAACCTAACCTCTCATTTTCCCCCACAAGTCTAACATAGTACTAAGAAAACTCGCTAAATCTGAAGGTAAAACAAACTTCCATCCCAACCATCTAAACTTGTTGTGGTCATTACACTACTAATCATTTGCAACCGATCCATATAATATATTTAGGCTAAATATTGGTCAGTAAAAGATATAGTGAATAGGAGATATTGACTCCCAAAACGAGAACCAAGATTAAAGTTCTAAATAGGAGAGACATTTGTGTCCAAGGAAACTAATGGGATTCGAAACCAAAACCTTTGAGTTTAAGACTTATCTTTTTACAACAAACAAATCTTTTGACTAAATGCTAGTATATTTATACAACTATCACTTTTTGAATTAAAAATAATTTTTAAGGGAAATGCTAACATGTTAGTATACCAAAATTAGAAATTATGTTTAAAAATTGTATTAAAAATTAGAAATTATGCAAATTAATTTTTTTTTCTCAATAAGAACCCGTTTGTAATAGCTTTTTTAAGAAAGAATCACTTTTTTTTTGTAAAAATAATCACTTTTAAGAATATTGCATCCGTTTGTTACAGTTTTTTTTAAAAAAATCAGAATCTAAAAAAAGCTTTAAATGGGAAACTGTTAAGAGTAGCTTATCAAAAAATAGATTTTTTTAGACGAGAGAGAAAATAAGGGTTAAAAGATTGAACTAATTTTGTAACAAAAAATCTCTTCTATATAGTTGTATCCAAACAAACTAAATTATTATTTTTTTTTAAAAAATGATTTTTATTACGGTAAACAAACGCAAAATAGATTGTGATTTTTCATACAATTTCTAAAAATAATCTCTAATTATTTTATGTCAAAATTACTTTTATTTTAATCCGTAACAAATAGGCCTTAAATCTATTGTTATATTTTTTAATTTAGACCCTCAATTTTTGATGATGACAACTCATACTATTTGTGCCATATCATTAAAAATCACAGGTTCATAAAGGTAAATGCGTAAAAAAGGGACAAATTTTAGCAGATGGTGCTGCTACTGTTGGCGGTGAACTCGCTTTGGGAAAAAACGTATTAGTAGCTTATATGCCATGGGAAGGTTACAATTCTGAAGATGCTGTACTCATTAGTGAACGTCTGGTCTATGAAGATATTTATACTTCTTTTCACATACGTAAATATGAAATTCAGACTCATGTGACAAGCCATGGTCCTGAAAGAATCACTAATAAAATTCCACATCTAGAAGCCCATTTACTCCGAAATTTAGACAAAAATGGAATTGTGATTCTGGGATCTTGGGTAGAAACGGGGGATATTTTAGTGGGTAAATTAACGCCTCAAATGGCGAAAGAATCCTCACTCTTCATCTTGCAATGTTGCTACTCCCTCTTATTCTTCTCTATATTATTATTATATTGTGCATATACGGTGCATTCTACACCCTTTTCCTTTCCCTCCTTGCTTCTACCGTTATTCCTTCTCATTTAATCTCATTTAATTACAAGATTGTACAATTAATGTGCTTTATAAATTTTCTTCATAACTATTAGTACTACGGTGCTGCATTGCGTTTAATTTGCTTGATATTTTAATAGGCCAAATGCATTTAGGGGTCTTTTAAGTTTTGCGTTTATACCGGATTAGTCCTTCAAACTTTATAAGTTTTAAATAGGTCTTTTATCTTTGTAAGTGTTTGCACCGTTACCGTTTTGATGAGACTCCGTTACAAAAACGTTGATGTTGCCGTTAACAGTCTGACATGACAATTATGATGCTGATGTGGTGGGTCCAAGTCAGTTAATTATATCTTCATCATCATCTATCTAACCTGTCTCCTCTCTCCCTAAAAGCAATACAACAACAACACAACATCATAACACTATATCACAACAACCATTTTTTTCTTATATTCTTGTTCATACTCAACACAACAACATAACCAAACACTCTCTCTGTCTCTCTCATCAACAACAACAACAAAAATTCACCGCCAAAAATCTTGCGAGCCCAGAAGCACATCAATCACAACAACAACAACCGTAACTCCCACAAAAACAATCATAACAAATTCACCCTAAAAAATCTTGCAAACCTAGAAACAAATCCACCCCCAACAAATTCAAAGTTTGAGTGTTCTGGGTTGAGTTTCTTGAAAGCAATTTCTAACTTGTTTCCTATTTAAAACTTAAAAAACTTAAATGATTTATCTGGTATAAACACAAAACTTAAAGACCCCTAAATGCATTTGGCCTATCAAGAACGTAACAATATGGTTTCAAGCTATAGTTTTTTTCATGGTTACATGATTATATTTCAATACCATACAAAACTTTATAAAGTCCATCTCTTCTAACTCCTTATCCTCTTAATTCAATATTTTTCATTTCATTATTCAATCTGATTTTTGCATTTTTTTTACTTATTTATGTTGAAGTCTAAATTTTTAAATGATGGTTCACTAATAGGGGATCTTTGATTCATGACAAAATTCAGGGCCGGTCTTTTGAATTTGGATTCCTTGGGCGAATCATGAGATGGTGCCCCTATAAAAAAACATTAACAAAAAATACACAAATATAAAAGAAATGAACCGAAATATTATTGTACATTTTCATTTGACATTGTGCAAAAAGAACACAATTATGAATCTTTGAAATGTGAATCAAGTGACTCTAAACTAGGATCCATGCTCCAAAGTCTATACTCGACACTTGAGAATTTAGTAACTAAAGATAGCATGTTTTACACAATAGCGCGCATGGATTATAATTCAATGTTTATATTCATAAACCACCGTAAAGAGAATTCTTCTTCCTCCTCCTCCAAGAAACCTTTTGAGTTTTTACTATTATATCTATAAAAAAAATTGTATGACTATTTAATAAATAAATAGATTAATTGGAACCTACTCTTAGCATACTCTTATATCTATACGATACTTACACTTATGCTTTTAGCTGTTGTCGAAAGTCCATGACTTGTGTTAGTAGAATTGAGACGGAGAGATTAGGGATTGAGAATTAGAAAGAAAGGATACACATAAAATCGAGTAAAATAATATGACTTTAGTGTTAATATATAAGAACTAAAATCTACCTCTTAAAATTTTCATACTCCATATCATTATTCTAATTTTAGTGCTCCAATTATGGTTGTAATTAGTTAATTTATACAATATTTTATTTAATCACAATGCTTTTATTAATTTTGACTTTTGTAATGCCCCTATACCTTTTTTAGCAAGTATTTTGCATAAATTAATGATATAAAATTCTCCTTTGATATATATAGGTAAAAAAATAAAATTTTGGTGCCCCTAAAAATATGGTGCCTTGGGTAGTCGCCCCCTCGACCCATGCTCAGGGCCACCCCTGACAAAATTCATTAGGACACTTGGTTTCGAATAACTACTTCAAGATCATGAATGACTGTGTACTATGCAAACATTACATTACAAAATATCCTAAATGTTTTATATGATTAGTCATTGTCCACATTTGATCCAACAAGAAAATGTCAGTTCTCTAACGTGCAGCTAAAATACTAATTATAGTAGAGTCTTTTGTGATCGTGTTCTATTTCGTGTTAGTGTTGTCAAAGGAAACATATTATTTTTTTGATAATGGTTTTATACCATCTTCCTAGAAAGAACTTGGTTGATTGCATCATAGGTTGGTATTAATTTAACATTTGGAAATCCACTTAACCACCATTTGTATCAATTTTATTTTTGAACAACTTTTTGTTTTACTTACAATTTTCCATGTTGTCTGACTACAGGGGTTTTGTGTGATTGAATTCTCCAATTGACAAGCTCCATATCTTACTTTCATGAAAAATCGTTGGTGCATAAGATTTTTTTCGATTAAATAATATTTATTTCATAAGGATAATAGATTATCAACTTTTCTTTATTAAGTGTTATATTTCCATTTATCAGTGACAACAATAGAATTTTTTTTCCAAAGTCTAGATGCATATTGAAACATTTTATAGGGTGGACTAACTCCTAGACTTAAGGAATACTTGCGATAAATTCCTAGGCTCAGCTCTGATATGGAGATAATATATTATCTCACTTATTCAAATTCACTTCTATTCCATTTTATCCTCATGGACAGAACACTTTTTTATATTACACACCAGTCCATGACATAACAACGAATACTAATTTACATTACTTCTTTTTTTTTAACATTTAATTTACAATAAATGGTGAAGAAGATTATAATAATACTTTTTGTAGTTCGAATTTTTAGTTTGCAAGTTATAACTAGATGGTAACAAGCAAGTTATCTTCTTAATTACCATTTTCATCTGATCGCAAATCTATGTTAAAACTTAATTTTACCCCAAAACCAGAAAATATGTGTATTGTCAATATAAAATTGTTTTATTCTGAAAACCAATTGCAATGAATATATAAAGAAAATAAAATCAAATTTATTTCGGCGTGTCTATATCTAGTACTTACTATTTCTAGAATCCTTAACATGTGTAATAAAGACATATGTTATAATAACATTTTTTTAATAATTAAAATATTTTAATTTTTTATCTCAGATAATTAAGTTTAATATTATTCATTCATTTGATCAAATATTGGACGACTCTTATTTTAAGCTATGTGAATCCATTTTAAAAGCAAACTTAAAATTGGAGTCGTCCAATCTTAATCTAACAACTCCGAATTGCTGAGTGTACGAGTGCGTAAAATTGTGATTACAGACAATCTAATTTTTCATAAATGATCTCAACCTATGAATGGATGTGGTCAATATCATGGATAGTACAAGAAAATCCATTTGTGGTCTCAACACACACGTGTGTATGTGGCCATGAGTGAGATGAGAACTGAGGGAGAAGGATCCATATATGCAAAGGTTGCTAGCGAAAATCTTCCTTATCTGAGTTTTAAATGATTTATTCTATTGCATCTAGATAGAAAATAGAGAAAACTTAAAATTTGTAGTTCTGTTATTGATCAAATAGCTAACTATAACTATATTAACTATAACAATGCTCATATACATATTTCTCATCAATATTCTTCACTGCTATAATATGTAAAGACAACAAAAATATCATACTAGTTTCATTCATGGTCCACTAACACAAACATAGACACTGGACACGACACTGACAATGACATGTCGATACCAACAATAATTTGAGAAAATATAATAAATGTAACTAAATATGTCGGGGTCGTTTGAGTGTCAAATATCAACATGTGTCAGACACTGAACACACATCAATGTGAAGTGTCAATGCTACACACTTTAAAACCTTTGACCTGAGTAAGCTTACCATGTCTATTTTACATTAAAACTGATTTCCATGTTAGAGTAAAATATTAACTTATGGCTTGTATTTAATTAGTAATTCCTAACAAACCTAAAAATTGTTATAAAATGCTGAAATGAATTCTTCTTTAAAAAAAAATGTTGAAATGAATTCTTTAATTATTATTGATAGTAAAAGTTGTATATATACATCAGACTTTGCAAAGCTAAAGAAACAGCTAATTAAACTTAGGTAACTATTAACAAAGTTAACTAAGCTACTATCAAAATTGATTTACAAACTATAAATACATATAATCTAACATAAATCTTGTTTAATATGGAAGGATATTAATTTAAACCTGTACACAGAAAAATGATTGTTTTGCCACATGATAATGGAATTCAAGATACTCTGGAAAAAGCTTTACTCACCCAACATCAATTATTCAAAGCTGTAAAATTCAACTAATAAAGATTTAAATACATGCCATATAATTATCCAATTCAATCCATTTAATATTAGCAAGAACCACTATTTTAGTTTAAGAAATCTTGCACAAGATATGTTCAATTCCATCATCATAAACTGATTACTTATTAGCATCAATATACTGCCTATACAATACAATAGCATCATCCCTTAAATTCAATAGGAGAAGATCAATGGATCAATATCATACTACATTGCATAAAAAAAGTCACTTAAGTTTGATTTTATTTAAGCAAAATCTCCTTAATCACTTTTTCCAAGTTCATGTATGAACAACCACCAGGTCTCGTGTCCTCCTCCGCCTTCTTCTTCAACTCAATTATCTTTTTCAGCATCTTCTTTCCTTTATCTCCCACCATCAATTCATTGACCAACTTCTCCACCTCATCTCTCTTCACATTGGTGTCAATTTCCATGCCAATCTCCCATTCATTGCAAATATATCTGCAGTTTGCTGGCTGATCAGCAAAAAATGGCCAACACAACATTGGCACTCCAGCAGATATGCTTTCAGTGGTTGAGTTCCACCCACAATGAGTCAAGAATCCACCTACTGAAGGATGGTTTAATACTTGCTCTTGCGGGCACCAACCCGCGATTAGGCCTCTATCTGAAATTTCATTCTTAAACTCAGATGACAAAACCACGGAACCGCCAATGACAAGATCAGGCCTAATGATCCATAAAAAATGTTGCTTGCTATTGGCCAAACCCCAAGCAAACTCTAATAGTTTTTCTGAAGTCATAACTGTAATGCTCCCAAAATTCACATAAACAACGGACCTCGGTTCCTTTGATTCAAGCCAATCAAGACACTTGTTATCTTCTTTCCAAAGATTGGTACTTAAACTTGCCAAGTGATTATGTGGACTTTGACTTAAAAGTGAAGATAAAGGGCCAATAGCACAAATATTTGGGAACTTCGAGGAGAGAACATTCATTACATCCTTCTCAAGTTCATTAGAAGTATTAAAAATAAAAGCAGAGGCTCTGTGAGCCCTTCCTGCTGCTTCAATGATAAATTCTACCATTGAATCATTTGGATCGGTAATCCTTATAAAGCCAGGCAAATCCTTCAGTCGAAAGTTCTGCAGTCCTGGCATACAGTCTACTTTAGTTTCCAAATATCCGTTTGTCAAATAACTCTCATCTGCATATCAAATTTACAAAAGTTGTTAGCTTGAAATTAAATCTCCATACTCCAAATATATGTCTTATGAACACTTTAACTACACTACACCTATGAAGAAAGAAAGAAGATTAATTGTTACCTTTTAGTGGTATGAGACCTTTATCTAACAATGTACGTAAATGACTAAAAGTCAAAAATGTACATGCATTGGATGGACTAAAGAAAACAACAGGGATTGAAAGTTCTTCAGCAGCTTGTATAGTAAAGGACATGCTAATATCAGAAACTATGGAAGTAACTGGAGGGACAAGACCAGAAGTTGCAGAGTCATTAAGTCTAGCAAGAAGTTCACGAAAAGGTTGTAGGAAGTTCTTTCTGATTGATTCACAAAGAGCATATATGTCTTGACTAACATCGCCATCACCATCCGTTGGAGTTAAACCATCCGGAATAGTCTCAAAGCTAAAATCAGTGAAACCATCAAAGGCATTTTGGCCTCTTGACTTCAGCAACCGTTTGTGATTGTATTCAGTGTTTACATAGGTTATGTGAAAACCTCTAAGGTGAAGAAGTTTTGCTAGTTGCATCAATGGATTGATATGGCCTTGAACTGGATATGGAATTAACACTGCATGTGGTTTTGAATCACTCATTTCTGAGTTTGTGTTTGAATGTTGAGCAAAGGGAAGCCAATGGTTTAATAGAGTTAAAGTTAATGCTTCTTGGATTTGTGGAAAATAAAATGGAGAAAAAAGACAAGGAAAAGAAATTCAAATTCAAAGTATGAGATATTTTTCTTATAAAATTATATAATTCCATGTAACACAATAATTGATGAATACTAGTCAAGTCACCACTTTTTGTTATGTGAGAGAAGGAAAACAATTTTTCATTAGAAAGTTTATAGCACAAACTTAAGCATGCCTTTGGTCTGCAGTGACGAGAATTGATTTGAATGAATTTGTTTGATAAAATTAGTATTTGGTTAAAAGTGCGTTGAATATAAAATAATTTGTGTTTATATACATTTACGTAAAATTGATTTGAGTAATAAATTGAAGACTAAAAATCGATTATAAAAACAAAATTTTGATATGTTGGCTTTAAATTATGAGTAGTTTGAAGACAAAATCAATTCTACTTGAGAAACAATTTATATTGTGATCATAAGATCACTAATATAACCAACTTGCATCTAATCATGACTAACTTATAACTATCTTAAAAAAATATTAAACTAATTTTAACAAATCTGAAACTATATCTAAGACATACTTGGCTTGGAACTGCAACCAATCAGTAGAAAGATATTATCAAACAAAATCTTCATATGCTTTAGTAAAAAAAAGAAGAAAAATCTTCACATGCTTGTGGACCAACTCCATACGTTTCAGTTTCCAAATTGAACTAGAAGACACTTCTATTCAAGTACAAGTATAAGATACTCCCTCCGTCCCAAAATATATGCAAAAATTGGTCAACAAAAGTTAATGTATTTGGTTCAAAATTTGTACCAAATACATCAATTTATGTTGACTCATTTTTGCTTATATTTTGGGACGGAGTAGTGCTTCTCACATCAAAGATTTTTGTTGTATAAAGAAAATAATTATGACCACTTAATTATTTTATGATAGTCTATTGGTTATTATTTTCCATGCTTGAATCAGTCAAACATTGGACATCGCAAAAATATCAGTCCCTTTCAACAAGGGCTCAAGATTATCTCCAAAGTCACAGTTGCACAAAAGCCAAATTCACTTTTATTGTGCACAGAATAGTGCCACTATTATAGTGGATATGTTGTCTTCATTATCAACACTGCCTTCCATAAGGGCTTTGTGTCCTCTAATTTTTTTTACTACTCTTTGTTTATGCATGTATTATAATCTTTTATCATGTCTATAAGGTATAAGCTCAATGGTAAGAGTTTGAGCTTGTAACTTCAAGAGACAAAGTTCAAATCCCTTTAATAACAGTGGTAAAATGATCATTGTTGTAACTTTAATTAATAAATCCTTATTTTGACTACTAGGAATGTTAACATATTTCTTGAAATCTCATGTTGAAAGTTTTTTTTTTCTTTTCGGTTTGATTAGTGTTCCCATGCGCTAGGCGCAATTGTTTGTTGTTTTCAACATGTTGCTATTTTGTAGCTTGCGCGAGGCGAAGGTATAGTTGAATGAGGCACAGGGGTGTGTCAAGATCTATAAAGAAGCAGTTTTTGCATCAGTTTTCAGGGTAAAAAAGTGGGAATTCTAGGTTTACAAAAAAGGGAGTTTTTAGGGTTAAAAGTTGAGAGCTTTTTGTACATCTTGGAAATAAAGCATTGAGCTCTTGGCGACCGGAAGAGAATCGGAAAAATGGTAACTCTTGTATCTCATTGTAATAAACTCCTTCATAGTGGATTGTAAAACTTCTCAAGTATGCACATTTGGGTCTTTGGTTTGATTGCTGTTAATTTTTCTCCACACTTTAAAGTATTGGTGAGTTTGTCCAAATTCACAACAATTGGAGCCCACCATGAGGCAAAGGGTAATTTTTTCAAGTGAGAAGCATGGGTACCAACTAGGATATCGATAAATTTGTCGAAGAAGACGGTTTCAGGTTGTGGAAGGTGAAGATGCAAGATGGTTTTGCCTTAGGCAGTTAGGTTGATTGCATAAAAATAAGATAAACCGAAATTAAAGTTGGTTTTGAAAATTAGCGTTACGAGTGATCAAGCCTTCGAATCCTCTATTGCTCACTATAAAATAACTTGCCTCTCTTCTCTCTCAATGTTCACCTAGTTTTACGACAGATTAACCTAATAGTTTTGATCAATCTCTTGAGTCAAAACCCTTTCCTAAGTTATAATCTCTTAATATCTTAAGTCGATTCCTAACATCGGAAGTGTTACTAGTTCGTTAATCCACAAGTCATAACTCTCATTCGTCTATCTCTAGCTTAATATGTTAAGTTAAACAACATTACTAGGTCAGAATTAACAGTTATGGCTAGTAGTCAATTAATTTCTAAGATCAATTCATACAATCACGAAGCTAGGGCTAGTAGTCATACATAATCATATAAAAAACATTAAGCATAAATAAAACTGAATAATACTAGGATTCCATTGATGTCAAAGAGAGTTCATAACAAATCACATGATTACAACTTACAATAGATTCATCTCATGGCTTAATCAAAAAGGGTTTAGCTACGCATAACTAAGACAATCAATAACAAAGGAATAATGAAACATACATAAATCGGAACCAACTATGAGTTGGTGTGAGATCCACGACGTGTTTCTAGGTCTCTTGCGGCCTCCTATGCTCAAAAGTCTCCTAAAAATCGAACCTTTGTTCTGAATTCGCACTTGGCTTTTATAGAAAATTTTTTGTTAATGTTCCAACGTGCCATGATTACTGTTCCAACGTGCCACGTTACTGTTCCAACGTGCCACGATTTTTCCAAAATTGAAACAACCAAATTTTGACGTTCCTTCAGACGTGCCACGATACAGGTCCATCGTGGCACGATTTTTCCAGTAGCTGAAGCTTCCAAAGTCTTCTCCAAATTGTGCAAAACTTGCTCATTTCATAGCCATATGACCTCTTAACACTTCTGACAACTATCAGCTTATTTCAACATGTAATTCATGAAAAAGTCTCTCTAACTTTCTCAAAAAGGAATAAAAACAAACTAAAAACATGCGTATGACCTAGTGTCATCAAATATATATACATATGTATATGCTGAATATGATTGCTGCTTATTTCGTGATGAATATATGTTGAGTGTATAATTGATATATTTGTTCGTCCTTTAACTATACATGCGTTCATATTTTTCCATATGTTGAATATTTCTCACCCTTTTATGCAGGTTTCCGCCTACACCCTTGTGGTGTAGATTTGTAGGAAGAGGAAGTCTAGTTTCTGTGAGTGTTCCGAGGATGGCTTTGGAGCCTACTCGTTCTTTACCGTTTTCTTTTTGAGTCTAGCATAGTATTGCTCTGATTATGACTGTTGGGATTTATTTTATGTCTTTCTTTACTTATTTGTAGAACCTTTGAGTTCTCTTGTTGATGTACTTCTGAGATTTGGTGTTAACCTTATGTTGTTGAGATTATTCCGCTGCGACTTGATGTTATATGCTGGAGTTTGGTTTCGCTTTGATTAATGAAGAGTAACACCTTGAAATGTTCTTATTATTTTGTTGCATTATTGTTTAAAAATAGTATGCGGGGTTTAGGGTGTTACAATAATGACAGTACCTGATGTCTTCTATTGCATCTGCCTCTTCTTGGGACAATCATTCTTCCAATGCCCCTTCTCCTTACAGTAATTGCAAATATCAGTCGGTTTCAGACCCCTACTGACTGGTTTCTTGGAGAACATATTTTTCCTTGATTTACCATATCCCTGATTGTTGTTTGCTACTAGCCCAACAACCTGACCATCCAAAATAGTACCACTACATCTATGTCAGCAGTTCTCTACTAATGAAAGAATCTTTAGTAGAGAACTAACTTCTTCCAGAGAGAATGAATCTTTACCACTAATGAAAGACTCCCTAAAGTTCTCATATGACAATGGTAAAGAAACTAACATAATCAAGGCAACATCCTCATCATCAATCTTAATATCAATATTACGCAGATCTAATAATATTGAATTCAATTGATCTATATGTTCTCGCAAGGACATACATTCCTGCATACGCAAACTGAACAGACGTTGCTTCAAGAGCAACTTGTTATTTAAGTTCTTCGTCATGTATAGACTCTCTAGCTTACACCACAGACCGACATCAGTATCCTCTTCAGCAACCTTAGTGATGATATGATCTTCCAAAGCAAGGAGTAACATAGAATGTGCCTTCTCCTCTAGATTGGTGATATCAGCAGGTAGAGGATTTGGCGCAGGCTTTAACAAAGGTGTCCATAGACCCTACTGTTTAAGCAACGCCCAGATCTTGATCTGCCACAAACTAAAATTATTCCTCCCAGTGAACTCGTCGACTTTCAAACTTTTACCTCCAGCCATCGTTCCCGCCTGAACAGATTTGAACCAGCCCTTGATACCAGTTTGTTATAACGAGACGCGATAATAATGACAATAATAGTAAAAGATAAAATGAAAAATGACACAAGATTTAACGTGGTATCCAACAATGTGCTGACTAATCCACGAGCAGGACCACTGAAAAGAATTCCACTATAATCAATGAGTACAAATACTGAATAGTAGAGGTAATACCAGCTATGAAAAAATCTACTAAATATTGGTGCAAGAAATACTAACACACAAGACTTTTATTTATATGGCCAAGTCTTTGCATATTTCTTTTTATTCTCTGATATGGGACATTTTTCCAACACTAATTCAAGACATATTTCAACAACTAAAATTAGTTAGTTCCCCAAAAAAATGTTAATCAATTAAATGCAAACTTGTTTAAACCTAAAACTAAAACTTGTTTATGAAGTATCTAATCTTAATCCTAATAATAAACATCGATGTTGCTTCTTCTTTCTCCTAAGCCATTGATCCACGTCTCTTCTTCTTTTGTGCAACCAGGTAACTTCATTTTTTGTTGTTGTCTTGTTTTCATATAAACTTTGAATGCTATTATTTAGCTAAATACTATTATTTATAAAATTTTATGTGTTAAAATGAAATATTTTGGATCATATTTAAATTCAGTTGTTATGTTTTTTTTATTGTCTTTTCGGTATTAAAGTGTGGGTAATGGACGCGGGTACGAGCACAGACACTTAGTTGTCCATTGGACATAGAAAAGGGCAGTAAAGTTGTTACCCACGAAGGTATGAGCTTGGATACTAGTATTTTTTTTTATAAATGCGGGAACAGACATTATAGTACCCTACCCATTGGGGGCCCATTGTCATCCCTACTTGGAGATAGTTTTTAGAGAAGTCACAAAGGAGACAACCACAGCGGTGATGTGGTCAAAGTTGGAGTCTTTGTATATGACCAAGTTGTTAACTCATAGAAAATTCCTAAAATAATAACTCTATTCATTTTGGATGGTGGAATCAAAAACCATCACAAAGCAATTGACGGAGTCCAACTAAATCCTTGATTATTTGATGAATATTGTAATGAACATTGAGGATGAAGACAAAGCTCTACTCTTATTATGAGCATTAGATAGATCATTTGAGCACTTCAAGGATACTATCCTTTATAGTAGAGAAGGCATTGTCACCTTAGAGGAAAGTCGGCTAAGAACCAAAGAGTTAACTGTCATGACCCTATTAACGGCCATGACCGGCGCACAGACTAATATTCATTAAACAATAATCTAAGTCTGGCAAGCCTAACTTAAAATATACATATTTGTACTAATACACGATCTACCAAAAATTTGACAGAGTTTCCTTTGTTTTCCCAACATTTCCAGAATATTTACATATCCCTGTTTTATATTCACAGCAAAATATCATCCAACAATATTTACATTACCCATATTCCATTGTTTTCATGTCTTCAAAAAGACGATAGTTACATACAAGTGACATTTCACATTATACTACATAGAGCCCAAAATATCAAACATATCATAACCCAAATAGCTGCGCCATACTGAAGTCATTTCATAATGGCCACTACTAGAGATAGAGGCCTACCAAAAAGGAGCAAACGCTTTGAACTATCTACAATTATCAAGAGAGACTTATCCAGCAACTTCTGAATCTGAAAAAAAAAATGAAAGAAGGGGGGGTGAGTCACATAGACTCAGTGAGAGCATAAAATACCAAGTAAACGGGAAGGAGAAACAATAATTCGCACGAACGAAAAAAAAATAGAGTATAAGAAAATTATACGAAATAAAACTAACTTTATAAATTAGATATAGGTTTTATGTTAAAACTCTTTTGTAAACTTTGAGATTTTCATAGAAACAAGTATTTCACATTTCTGACTTAAAATTTCATATCACTAACTTTACGTTTTACTATGTGCACATAGACCACATTATCTCTTCGTTGTGGCGAACGGTAATTATATTTAGACCACATTATCTCTTCGTTGTGGCGAACGGTAATTATCTTTATACCACATTATCTCTTCGTTGTGGCGAACGGTATACTATGAACAATTTAGTTCATAGGCTGCATTGTCTCTTCGTTGCAGCAAACGGAGATTATCTATAATTTACTATGAGCATGTTACCCATAGGCTGCATTATCTCTTCGTTGCAGCAAACAGAGATTTTCTATAATTTACTATGAACATGTTACTCATAGGCTGCATTATCTCTTCGTTGCAGCAAACAGATAGGAAGTTTTCAATAGAAAATCAAAACGTAGTTTTAAAATGATTTATTGCTAAAATCAATTCATATGATCAACACTTTCTTAACATTGATATCATATAAAATTTCATTCACATTATCACATAAATCTTGTAAAAATTATTCGCTCTCATTACTTTGCATAACCACTAAAATCTCGTCTTTATTATTTAAAAGCCAATAACATATTTTGAACGAAATGAGATACTTTTATTTTTTTTTCAAATAAAATATAAGTTGTTTCTCCCATAAATAAAATTATAACTTAGAAAACTTGTCACAACGTAAATTAGCTACTCACAACTATGAAGATTCAAGTTCGTTCCTAGCAATGCTTTCCGGAACAGCCACCGGAGCGATTTCCACCGAATCTGAACATTATACAATCATTTTAACTTTTGAGAAAACTTATTTAAGACTAATTTAACAATAGATAGAATAATTTGATAAAACTCCCAATTTTCTAGACTTAGGGTTTAAAAGGAACCTATGAAAATCTAAATTATTCTACACATACTAGTTTCTACTACTCATCACAGCTAGATATCACTTATACATTCTATGAATCATATAATTTTACCTCAAGGAACACCAAAAATCAAACCCTCCATGATTGGGTATTTCCACTTCTCATTCAAGCTTGAATTCACAATGAATATTGAACATATGATGATAATTGGAGGAATTATGATGAGAAAATGTAAAAGAAAAGTAGAATAGGTGGAGAAGGAATGAGATTAATGGAGATATTGGGTAGGAAAATGTGGTACGGGAGGGAGGAGAAGAAACAAAGGCTCTGTTATGGGTTTTTTTCTTTTTATGGTTATATATGATGTTTTGGAATAGAAATGGCATTGGTAGACTTGTTGACCCGTAAAACAAAACAAAACTATTTATTTCTTTAATTAAATTTTTCTTTTACCACTATATATATATATATATATATATATATATATATATATATTATTTTTATTAATTAAAATACCGTTCAAAATATTAACCAAGTCCAAGGACTTGAAAGTTGATGATAGTGGTGAATGCTTGAGTGTCTAAAATGGAAGATGAATAAGTTGATGAAATCGAGGAAACTCAATTGATGATGTAAGTTCAAGTACAAGTGTTTCAAGTGCCACAAGACCGGTCACTTCAATAAGGACAGTCCCGAGTTAGAGGACATTGATGATTCCGCACAATTTACATTTGCAACATCAGTAAATGTTTTTGAATGTTCATAGGAAAGAACCTTTGAATTCAAATGCTTTCAAATCAATCTACGCAACAAGAAGCTAACAATGTAGTGCAGAGAATTTTAATAAAATATCTAAAGCATATAAATATAATATTAATATGATTTCGAAGTATTGTCTTACTTTGATCCAGGTGAATTCCATCAAAGAGCATTGAAGGGGAAAATAGAGGTATGTGATCTTCAGTTATGAAGAATGAACTTGATGAAGAGGAATTCATCATTACAATTTTGCTGATTAAAATGTTGATGTTCATAATTAAGAACATAGGTAGACATAAAATACAAATTATTTGTTCCTAACAAAACTATATATATTGTATAAAAACACTTACGTTTGATTTTGTTTAAGCAACACCTCCTTAATCACTTTCTCCAAGTTCATGTATGAACAACCTCCAGCTCTCGTGTCCACCTCCGCCTTCTTCTTCAACTCCATGGCCTTTTGCCTCATCTTCTTTCCTTTCTCTCCCGTCATCAATTCATTGACCAGTTTCTCCACCTCCTCCCTCTTTACTATCGTACTGATTTCTATTCCAATCTCCCATTCATTGCAAACATAACTGCAGTTTGCTGGCTGATCCGAAAAAAATGGCCAACATAACATTGGAACTCCAGCACATATGCTTTCAGTAGTTGAATTCCATCCACAATGAGTCAAGAATCCGCCAATTGAAGGGTGGTTCAACACTTTCTCTTGTGGACACCAACTTGCTATTAGGCCTCTATCTGAAATTTCTTTCAAAAAATCAGATGACAAAACTACTGTCTCACCAATGACAAGATCAGGCCTAATAATCCACAAAAAAGGTTTCTTGCTGTTAGCCAAACCCCAAGCAAACTCTAATAGCTTCTCTCGAGACATAACAGTGATGCTGCCAAAATTTACATAAACAACAGATTTTGGTTCTTTTGATTCAATCCATTCAAGACATTTAGTATCTTCTTTCCAAAGATTAGAGTCTAAAGATGTCAAGTGATTTTGTGGACTTTGATTTACAAAAGAAGCTAATGGACCAATGGTGTATAGAGATGGAAATATAGAATAGAAAGCATGCATAACATCACTCTCAAGTTCATTAGAAGTATTGAATACAATACCAGAGGCTCTATGACATTTATCTGCCACTTCAGTATTAAATCTTATCATCAAGTCATTAGGATTTTTTGTCTTTATTAACCTAGGAAGATCCTTTAATCTGAAGTTTTTCAAACCTGGGATCCAGTCAACTTTAGTGTCCAAATATTCATTTGTTAGATCATTCTCATCTGCATGTCATAATTACAAAAATCATTAGCTTCAAGTTATATATATAATTAAATATATATCATGGTTTAAAATCACATTTGCAATAATAATTGTGGTTGTGTTATCATACTGATATTGCATATATTCCCAATCAAATGTGGCTGATGCAACCTCAATTGCGATTACAGATATCACATCCTAGATGTTCGGCCCATATTGTGACCACGAACCTTTTATAAAAACCATAACAGATCTCTTAAGAAGGGAACACAAATGATTACCTTTGAATGGTAGTTGACAATTCTGATACAATTTAGGAATGTGAAGACAAGCCAAGAAGTAACATGCACTACATGGGGAAAAGAGAACAATTGGGAGTGCATGTTCTTCAGCAGCATCTACTGTAAATGGCATGTAACAATCAGAAACTATGCAAGTAACTGGAGGGGTAAGACCAGCGGTGGCAGAGTCATGAAGTTTAGCAAGAAGTTCATCAAAGAAGTGGCGAAAGTTCGTTATGATTGATTCACCAAGAGAGCGTAGGTCTTGACTAACATCACCATCACCATCCATTGGAGTTAAACCATCTGGTATAGTTTCAAAGGTAAAGTCATTGAAACCATCAAAGGCATTTTCACCTCTTGATTTGAGCAAACGTTTGTGATTGTATTCAGTGTTGACAAAGGTTATGTGAAAGCCTCTAAGGTGAAGAAGTTTTGCTAGTTTCAACAATGCATTGATATGGCCTTGAACTGGAAATGGAGTCAACACAGCATGTGGCTTTTTCTCTTCAAAGTTACTCATCTTTGATATTTTTCTTATGTAAGAAAACAAAAAAAAAAAAACTTAGGTGAAATATCTATGAGGCCTCTATAACATGGAGTAATTTATGTTACATATCTATTATCTATTATATAGTATAAATTTTTTTCTTAAGAATGGAAAGAACCATGTTTCCTTTTGAATTATTCAATTATTGTCTAATTCATATTTATTTAATTTTTACTATTTAAATAATTGAGAAAATAATATTTTTTTTAGTGTTTACCTTCCAGTTCTTAGGAGAAATGAGTTCTGATAATCCAGAGTTCAACCGTGAGTTAAGTATAGTCTCACCAAAAATTGAGAAGAGAATAATATATAATAACATCAATCTAATTGAAAATGAGGAGATTGAAACTACAAGAAAATTATAATGCACTAAAATTATGGGTTAGTAAAATAAGTGAACCAAAACTTTATTTAAATCTTGTTTTTATTTTTAAAAAAAAAAAGTGATCATTATAGCATATCCAATATAGAAAACTTTGTTGAATTCATGAGATATGTTACTCCATATTTATGAATTTAGCATTAATAAATTGAAAATCAGATATTCTAATTAAGATGATCCATATTTGATGATTTTTTTCTATACATCAAACTTTCTTTATAAAATCTTCCCCTTAAAATTATTATTTTATTCCAGTAAAAAAAAGAGAGAAGGCCATATTTGACAATGTATCTTCTAAACCAAATATATTAATACCAGTCATTTTAAATCAAATCATAATTAATAACAATCAAATATTGTAAAAAAAAGAGTAACAATCAAATATATATCCTTTCAAAAAACAATCAAATATACTTAATACAATTAAAATCCAATTTGGACTTGTCAAAGAAAAAATCCAACTTGTGCAACAAATTGACGGGTGAACGAAAGCAACATGTGCATGTAGAAAGGAGACCACTTTCTGTGGTGGGGACTGATTTTATATACAGTAGCGTTCAGACGGCACAACTGTTTGTCCATTTTTTACAGTGTTAATACCTGTAAATTATAGATAGTAATTTTTGTGATATTTTAATTTTGATTAAAATTATAGATATAGATATTTTGTTTTTTCATATTCTAACAAACTGTATTTATGTTTTTTAATAACACTAACAATATAACAAATATAATATAAATTCTTATCTTTTTAAATGACACAAACAATATAGTATTGTTATATACAAATTTGTTTGTATAGTTGAAAATGAAAAACTCAACACAAAACAATATATTTTCTTTACATAGTATAGATATATAGAGAACGTAATGTCAATCTAATGGCAGGGGGTGTTGTTACCATGTGAGAAAATAGAAAGCGAGGTGGGATATATTTACATAAACCTTGAGGGAGGTTTATGTAATTTATCATATATCTAAATCATAATTATGTCCTTTATTTTATACTAAAGGAAAAGACAGGTATTATCGTGTCCGTCTGTCCGCTCTTTTTACTACACTAACATGTGTGTATTTTATTATGTTTATTTGTATAATTTTGATTATAATTTTTAAATTTTTAAATATTAATGAAAATTATTCATACATCGATTTATCTACAAATTATTGTCAAAGCATATAACGAAATTATTTATCAACTCGACGTATTTTAGTTTGCATGTATATAAAATAAAAATAAAATAACGATCATTTATTGTTTATTCTAATAATAATTAGTAAAATGATAACATAAATGTATAAATGATTTGTTATGCAAAGGAAAAATCATATCATTGCAATAAAATAATATCTTTAAAAATTTCATTTTTTTTTTGTAAAAGTATCCATATTCTCATTGTATTTCTTTGATGAGAACTTTAGTTGAATTTTGAGAAATTCCTCTTGATAAAGCTACATATAATTGACCATGGCTGAAAACATGTCGTGGAAGATAGACTTGTTTATGGTACGTAATAGCAAAACTTAGTCTAACAGAAAACAGTTATATACTAAGCACAAAATGAATTTCTGAACTCGCATTTGTTTTTAATTTAAGTATGGACAATAATGTTCTTTTTTCAGCGTTGTTTCCTGATAGGATTTTCACATCGAACATATTCATAAACAATCCACGACATAATAATGGTGCCCCATTGCACATGCTATATTTAGGGTCTATGTTTCGCCATAACATTAAAATTCATGCATTCTTCGGCTAAAAAAATAAATCCTATGAGTTTTTTGTTTTACCTTTAATTTTTTTAACCAAAGAATACATGAATTTTAATTTTTTTTTTTTATCAATGCATGAATGTGAGATTTTTTAGGTGAAAGTCAAATATTTTGGTTACTCATCATCAAATTGTAGAACAACAACATATATGGAAAAAATAAATCTGGAAAAGAATCCATATATGAAATTGAAATCATCAAACTTTCAAAGAAATGGACAAATCTCAATGACCCAATTAGTATGGACTAGAGATTTTATATATATATATATATATTTTTTTTGTGAAATACTAAATAAAACAAATATTAATGATTCCATAATATTTCCAAAATAATTTTTTTTTTTGTTTTTTGGGATTTTATGATTACAATGACCTAGAGAACATGAATCAGTGAAAAGATAAACAAAAATTTGTTTTGGCAACTTGGATTCCTTAATCACTGATCCAAGTATAAATATTTTATCTCACATATGTTAAGAGGACTCACATATGATAAGAATCACTATTTTACTCTCTAATTGCTCCTTTGAAAATATTTTATCTCAGTGTATCAATGATAATTTTTCTTTTCTTATTGACTATATTTATAGTGACATATATTTGATCTAATTTGTTACACTTTTTTAAGGATAAAAGAAAAAAATTGGAAAGATACTCATATCGTGTTTGTTACACGATATATTTTTTTAATATTTGAATTCACTCTTATCTATTATATTTTTTAAATGATAAAGAAAAAAATTTGACATATACAGTTTTTTACATTTTGTTTTAATATTTAAATTTACTCTTATCTATTTGTTATATATGCTATTTGTATTGAAAGTTGAGGGTAATTTTAGAAGGAGAAAAAGTCAGCCCAAAAAAAGATATTTTCTTTCTGGGTTTGTCTAACACATGCAATATTGCACATGTTAAAACAACTAAAAGTAGTAAATTTTATTGAAAAACAATAATTATTCATTAAAAAGTTATATTTTTTTTGTCAAGTAGCCTAGTGGCTAGTGTAACACCCTAATTCCCAACGTCGATTTAATAAATACTGCGAATAAATTTAAACAAATAGGATGTTACACATACTCATCAATCATTCATTCAAATAGTAAATACTACCTCACATTTCTGAGTGCGGTTCAAAAATATTTCATAAAATAAAAAAGTCTGATTCTCAACCTTCATTGTAGAACATATCATAAATATTTCAAATGCTTAAACTTCAAAAAATGATAACATTCGACGCTTGACCCCAACCCTAGTGTTACAGATCAGAGAACGTGATTATTCGGCTACGTAAATAATTAGATAAAAGCTACGGAAGTCTATCTCCGTCGCCACCTTCTAAGCGTCCCGCAAACTAGAGTTCACCGTCCTGAGTATTTGTACCCCAAGAGTACAGACACCATAATACACAACAACAATAAAGGGGTGAGAAATCCTGCCATAACATAATATTAGGGAAAAACACACAACATTATAATACAACAATAACAATATTCTGTCACCATACGATAATCAATATTTATAATATTCTTCTCAATCAATCATACATACCATCATTTCACTCAATTCACACTTAAAAACACCAAGTACAAGTATCGTCATTTAAGTGCATATGGACTCACCCTAAGACCTATATGAATGTGGTACCACACCTATCGTCGTCATAGTTTGCCAGAGATATGTTGCTAGACTTTCGTCGTCATTTCATCTTCATAATTCCTAGACACGACTCTATATGCATGCATGGTGACAGACTCATCAGGTATTACACATCATCAGGAATTCACAATCACAAACGCAAGACTCTCCCTAATATGCACAACATCAATGCAAAACAGATCGTCATCATTCTCATCGTCTTCATAAATAGACATCATCATTCTCATCATCATAATAATAATATAGACATCGTCGTTCTCATCATCATTATAATATAAACATCATCATTCTCATCATCTTTATAATATAAACGTCATCATTCTCATCATCTACTATAATATAAACTTCATCATTTCTGATCGTATTTATGTTATATACTTGTATATAGTATCAATCGTCATCACTCTTTGTCACAGTCATATGATTCCTCATCATTACTCTCTATCACCGTCTATATCACCACATTATCTCCTCATTAATCCAACCCTTAAGCACGAATCGTTTCTACGTCAACATCCCTCTATTTTATTTTATTATTCATCTTACGGACATGCTCTATTCTCTCGTCTACTCTAGGCTCTCTAGATATTTTATCCTGATAGCACACCCTATTCCTCCTTCTTAGTTTTAAGATGTTTACTTCTCCATTAACATGCATAAAAGTCTCATCTCTTTACAACTAAGCTTCACCTCAGCATCGTCAATAACTCTTTCCTACTTGTTCTTCTCATTAAAGCGACTTTATCTCTTATTACTTTGTCTCACTTTAATCGTCATATATAACCTCGACCATTCCCCTAATCTTAACTCCATTCTAACTTAAAAATTATTATCTCACCTTATCGTTATTTTCGACGGCAGCAACTTTCCTCACTAAAATTTCATTGCAATTTAAGGTTTTATTCTCTCGATACTGGTTGTTATTATTATCGTCAACATTATAACTATTATCTCTTATCTTTTTTCCTATTCATCTTGTTCTCTTCTAATCGTTCTCAGTCTTATTCACAGCCATCATCATTCCTATTATCTTCCATTTCTCAATACACAAAACCCTACCTTCCTTTACATTTTGTCTTAACGACCCCCTCATCGTCTACGATCATCTAACTTCGACTTCCCTCTTCTTATTCATTTTTACACTTTACACGTTCCTATCTAACATTCATCTTAAGTTCTTTAATTACCTTGACTCTTTTACTCTTCAACTTAACCATATTTCTAAGCTCATCATTAGTTTAAGAAGATTATGGTTAACTTCATCAGTTACTCGTAAAACACCTACTTCATACCCCTCTTATCATCGTCTCTTTTCACTTCTTTATCTCTTTCATATTTTATACCCTCTTAATCGACTTACCACATTAGACCTTTTAAATACCCCAAGGGATTATTCCCGTCGTTATCACTCCGCCGGGAACTACTTATCTATATCTCTCCTACTTCTCCTTCCACTGCTTAAACTACTTCACCTTTTTAGGCTCATCTTTAATTCGAGGAACTTATGTTTATCCTAGTCATCTATATTAAACAACTCGCTTACCCCTCCTCTTATCAATGTCTTTCATTTCCTATTGCCAAGCCATCTTTAACATCATTAGGTTCTCATAAACTACTATCGCCGGTTCATGTTTGGACTTGCTATTATTCTGAGGTAACTACTTCTATTTATGCCTAAATACACTCCCTCATTTAGATATGTAGTTTAAGGATCCTTACTTTCACTATTATAACTCAACATCATCATTCTCGTCTTCAATATATATATATATATATATATATATATATGAAATTTCTGGCAGGACTGGTTCTGAACCGTAAAACAGAGTACAATAGTTCAGAAGCAGAATAACAGAAATAAAGGACAGAAAGTAAAATGGCACAAATGATTTGTTAACCCAGTTCGGGGACAACCACACCTACATCTGGAGGCTACCAAGCCAGGAAGGAAATCCACTAAATAGTATCAATTCAAAGACCTATGACAACAACCCCTGTTTCACAGCCTTCTCACTTAATCACTACCCGTATAGATTTCAACCTAGGAACTCCTAGACCTGAGACCCCTCTCACTTCCCTCAGTCAATCACTGCCCCAGTGATTATCAGACTCTAACAAATCAAACAAAGATGGAGACACTCTCCTAAAAACTCAATACATCACTTTTGCTTAAAAGCTTCAAGTGAATTACAATTCAATAAAAACAACCAACTCTAAACACTTGGGTGGTGTACAAAAACAAAGCACAAAGCTTACAGACTCAAAACCTAAGACTTAATCTCTCAATGATAACTTTGGTTGAGTTGAATTCCTTCAATGACAGCATCCTCTATTTATAGCTTCAGCAGCAACATAATTCTTGAATCAAATCTTCTTCAAAGATATATTTCCAGAATTCTTTTAGAAGCAAATAGAAGCAATTATATTTCTGAAATATATTTTCCAAAGATTTCTTTGAGAATATATTCACAAATAAAACAATCCAATCTTCAGAATATATCTTGCAAAGTTATTCTTTCTTCTGGAAACATCAGCTTGGAGAATTCTTCAATTAAATCTTCAAAAGATTATGTGAGAAAAAATAACAGCTCCAAGACATAAGAAAGAACGCAGCTTCTGAACGCAGAAAACCAGTTTCTGAACGTGCTTCTGAAATGCAGCTTCTGAAGGTTCAGCTTTTGATGAACAGTGTTTCTGAAGCGCAGCTTCTGATGAACAGTGCTTCTGAAGTGCAACTTCTGATGAACTGTGCTTCTGAAGTTCAGCTTCTGAAGACCCAGCTTCTGAAGTTCTGCTTCCAGCTTCTGAAGACACATTTCAGCTTCTGAAGAAGCACATTGCTTGTATATTTGATTTTAGCAAAACATGAAGCCAACAACCAAATATCCAACAATCTCCCCCGTTGGCAAATTTTTGGCTAAAATCAATTTGAGCACAGAGAGATACACAAAGCAATTCTTCACACAACAAAGTACGCAAACATGAAGAACATAACACAATTGTAGCGACAACATAGTCAGCAGCGGATGATTCACTACATTTCACACATAACACTCCCTCTGAAACATACATCAGCAGCTTCTAAAACAGACACACAGGAACAACACTCTGAAACTCTGAAACAGGAACTCCCCCTGAACAACTGAACTGCTTCTGAAACAACTATACTTTTCTCCCCCTTTTTAGCCAAACAATTTTGACAAAACAACCAAGAATCACCAGGAGCAGAAAAAAAAGAAGAAACAACAGATACAAACCAGATGCACTCAAACAGAGTAAAAACAAAGGGTATAAACATCCAATACAGACCAGCATACCACAGAACCACACACAGAAGTAACATCAGTGACACTTCTCAGACCAGCAGAATCACACAACAGAACCCATCACAACACCATTATCAGGATCAGAAACACACACAGAGTCTTCACAGAAGAACACAATTACACAGTAAAGTCTTCACACATGAGACACAAACTGACAAAGCATCAGAAGCTACTTTGTCCTCAGATTCTGCTATCATTCCTAAAAAAGACAGAGGCCAAGTTGGCTCTTTCCTTTAGATGGTCCAACAACAGCACTCTTCTTAGCAACAGGAGTAGGCCTGCTGACAGCAACAACAACCTTTCCTCTCTTTGCTACACTTTGTTCAAGCCTATTTCCAATGGGTTCATCATCAGACTCCACATCAGAACCCACATCAAAACCACCATCAGACTTGGATGGGGTAGATTCAGGGTTATTAACAACAACCTTAGAGAGAGACACAGTTGCATCATCTTTGATTATCTTCACATGTGTTGCATCAGATGTTCTCTTGTGTCTTGCATCCATAAGAGCAAAATTTTTCATTCTACTCTTGTCAACACTTTCACCTTTGTTGTTCCCATGAGATACTAAGAGGGCCTTGTTCCTAGTTACATTACCACCTTCAACAGACTTACTCTTATGGATCCTTTTAGTACCAATGGCATTCACCCCTTTAGGTCTCCATTCTTTCTTGACATTGCTTTTGTTCACAACAGGTTCCACTTTTCTAACTTGAACAAAAGTATGGCTGACCTTTGATTGAACATGAGGTTTTCTTTGTTGAAAGTGTTTGGGGTATCCATGCAGCTTGTAACATAAAGGCTTTATGTGCCCCTTTTTACCACAGTGATGACATACCCAAGGATGAGATTCCCTCTTGCTCTTAGATCCCTAAGGTTGGTTCTGATGTTCCATCTTAGGTTTTCCCATCATTGGATCACATATTTCAATAGCTGCACTGACCTTTTTAGTTGGATTTTGCTGTTTGTTCAAGGTCTTATCATCAAACCCAATTCCTTTTGGTTTCCCTTGGTTCTGACTCTCCAAAATCTCTTCAAGCATATCAGTACCAGTGTTCAACATTCTGACTTGCTTCTTCTTATGTTCAAGTTGAGAGTTCAGTTGGGTTACCTTATCATTGAGCTCAGAAATTTGTGCTAGATGATCACTTCTTTCAGCATGTAGTTGACTGACAGTCTTCTTCTGATTTATATACATCTTGTATACTTCTTTGAAAGAGACAAGAAGTTCTTCATAAGTTAATTCTCCTTCTGAGTCCATTATGCCAAAAAAAACTTCCCTGGAGCTCACCCTAAAACAGGCAGGGTGCCTGCTCTGATGCCAATTGAAATTCCTGGCATGACTGGTTCTGAACCGTAAAACAGAGTAGAACAGAGTACAATAGTTCAGAAGCAGAATAACAGAAATAAAGGACAGAAAGTAAAATGGCACAGATGATTTGTTAACCCAGTTCCGTGACAACCACACCTACATCTGGAGGCTACCAAGCCAGGAAGGAAATCCACTAAAATGTATCAATTCAAAGACCTATGACAACAGCCCCTGTTTCACAGCCTTCTCACTTAATCACTACCCGTATAGATTTCAACCTAGGAACTCCTAGACCTGAGACTCCTCTCACTTCCCTCAGTCAATCACTGCCCCAGTGATTATGAGACTCTAACAAATCAAACAAAGATGGAGACACTCTTCTAAAAACTCAATACATCACTTTTGCTTAAAAGCTTCAAGTGAATTACAATTCAATAAAAACAACCAACTCTAAACACTTGAGTGGTGTACAAAAACAAAGCACAAAGCTTACAGACTCAAAACCTAAGACTTAATCTCTCAATGATAACTTTGGTTGAGTTGAATTCCTTCAATTACAGCGTCCTCTATTTATAGCTTCAGCAACAACATAATTCTTGAATCAAATCTTCTTCAAAGATATATTTCCAGAATTCTTTTAGAAGCAAATAGAAGCAATTATATTTCTGAAATATATTTTCCAAAGATTTCTTTGAAAATATATTCACAAATAAAACAATCCAATCTTCAGAATATATCTTGCAAACTTATTCTTTCTTCTGGAAACATCAGCTTGGAGAATTCTTCAATTAAATCTTCAAAAGATTATGTGAGAAGAAATAACAGCTCCAAGACACATGAAAGAACGCAGGTTCTGAACGCAAAAAACCAGTTTTTGAACGTGCTTCTGAAATGCAGCTTCTGAAGGTTCAACTTCTGATGAACAGTGCTTCTGAAGCGCAGCTTCTGATGAACAGTGCTTCTGAAGTTCTGCTTCCAGCTGTTGTACCCTAATTTTGTCCCAAGCCTTTTCAAAACAAATTTCAAAAACAAAAAAAAAGAGAAAAGTCAAAGTCAACTAAAGGTCAACAAAAAAGTCAACAAAAAAGTCAACATTTCAGAAATGAGGACTTCGCAGAGCAAAGTCCCCTTCGCTCTGCGAAGTCTGCGAATTTTTTGCAGATTTTTTAATCTCTTTGATTTATTTCATTTTTGTTATTATTATTATTATTTCATATCATTATTATTATTGTTTTATCATCAATCATGGCTAATTGAGCTCAGCAAAGCAAGAATTGGAGCATTTACCATTAAAGCCAAGGAAAGAAGCTTTTTCTTCCAACCTAGCATGTGCCAAGCAAGTTGGCTTGCCCTTGGGCAGCTCTTGTCCCTCCCAGTGGACCTGCTACTGACCCTAAGGTTGCCAGCTACCAGCTTGTTGGATTTTCTTCCTGCTTTCTCCCCCAAAACCAGTCAAACCCAGCTGGTTTTGCTTGCCCAAAAGCCATGAGTGCTGCCCTGTTTTCAGCAGCTTTTCTTCCTCCTCACACCAGCCCACATGTTCCCTTTTGTTTCCCCCAACCTCTGCACATCACAGTGCACATTTTTATTGCTTAACCCTCAAGATTGCAAGGACCAATCCCAAGGGACAACCAATTGCAAACCAGCCCTGTTTTCATCATCATTTCTATCCAAAATCCATTGCATTAATGGCTGGATTTGGCTAAGTCTTGACCATTGCAGCAAGGCAAGGTCACCTCTACACTTTTGCATTAAATGCAAAGTAATTTAGCCTGATCCTAGCCCACAAATCAGCTGGATTTTGGGGATTTCTCATGATGACAATTGATTTGGTTTTTGGCCTATACATAGAATGCTATGCATAAGGTATCAAACACTAACAAAATCAAAAAAAACCAGCAATTACACACAATTGGAAACACTTGAAACAACACTAAACACATAGCAAAAAACCAGTTCAAACCCAAGCAATTACACAAATCCATTGCTCTTACTCATCAACATTCCAAGTTTTGCAAAAACTTCAAGCATTCAAGTCCTCTCCATTTCCTTGCAGCAAAGCTTTGCTAGGAGTTCTATAAGTGTTCTCAATCCTTATCTTTCATTTAGAGTTGTGCTTGCATCTTTAATTTTGTCTAAATCCATTTTGCTCTAAAAAACCCCTTTTGAATTTCAAAGAAATCCCAAGGTTTGCAAAACATTTAAACTGGTTTGTCCAGCTCCTTTTATTGCCAAATCTCAAAGCTTTTCACTCCCCTAAAGGTTCTGAGAATGTTCAGAAGTTTCTTCTGAACAGTAGTTCAGAAGCAGCTTCTGAACTCAAAATTTCGCATTGTTCGCAGTGCGAAGCTCTGGTCGCAGTGCGACCATGACAGAACTCAGAATCTGAGTTTAGGCTCCTAAACAGCCAATTTTTGAGGTTCTAGCCCAAGAACTCAGAACCTAAGAGGTGAAACTCATTTTATTCAAACCATAACAAGAATTTTGCTTGATATTGGAAGATTCACAAGTTTGAGCAACACTTTTTTGAATAACTTGGGAAACAAGTTATGTTCATAAACTTTCAAAATCAAACTTGAGCAATAAGCTAAGTTCATCATTTTCAAAACCAAACTTGAACAAGAACCTTGTTCATGATTTTCAAATCAAAACGCGAACTTAAGCCGAACTTGTTCACTTTTCGAAACCTTTTTCAAACTTGAGCCGAACTTGTGCGTTTTTCACAAATTGGTGCAAAACTTGCTCATTTTCATGCATAAATAAGGCAAACTTGTTCATAGGTTGCAACAACTAATTTGAACATTTAAAACCTTTTCGCATGAGTTTCAAATCAAGTGTTTTGATAAACTTTGGGATTTCTAAAAATTCGAACAAAACTTGAATGAAAAAAGGGGTGGTTTGACGTATGTCTCTCCATTGCCCCGATTGAACGAATGCGTGACGTATGTCTCGTCGTTCGGACAATCGTCATTCCATTTTCAACGCATCCGACCACACCAAACCAATTCTTGGCCCTTTGTGGTCAATTTGAACCTTTTGGTCCCCCGTGACCATTTGATTCAATTTCTCGACTCGTTTGAGTCACTTTGGTCAATGTTCGACTCGGTTGAGTCCATTGCACCCTTTCTTGATCCCGTTGGATCAATCGAACCTTTTCTCGACTCGTTTGAGTCACTTTGCTCAATGTTCGACTCGGTTGAGTCCATTGTACCCTTTCTTGATCCCGTTGGATCAATCGAACCCTTTTCTCGACTCATTTGAGTCACTTTGCTCAATGTTCGACTCGGTTGAGTCCATTGTACCCTTTCTTGATCCCGTCAGATCAATCGAACCTTTTTCCCCAACGGACATGTTTGTATCAATTTTAGCGCGATTTTAAACAAACGCTTAAGCCTCCCATGCGCGAGCATACAAGCTACGTTTAATCGCAAGAATTTGGTCAAAACATCGTTCTTTAAAAACAACCAACAAATACGTTTTTCTACCAAAGAACTACGTAGCTTTGAATTCCCCATCGCACCAGGGGATACGTAGGAGCAAGATCGTCATCTTGTCAAGCACAATAATAAAAAACAAACTTTTTCCCCTTTCATCATATTTTCTTTTTCCCTTTATATATTCAAGCATGCACGCAAAATATTTAAAAACATTTTAAGCTTTAGCTAACTAGGAGGTTCCCGTTGAGTACAACGGACGTGAGGGGTGCTAATACCTTCCCCTTGCGTAATCGACTCCCGAACCCGATAATGGTTGCGATGACCATCCTTTCCTCATCGTCAAGGGTTTTATTATCGTTTCCCTTCAAAATAAAAAACTTAAGGGTTTATCAACGTTCCCTTTAAACAAAAACTTTGGTGACGACTTCACAACAGCCTTTCGAGCGTTCGTACACGTCTCGGAAGATTGCGCGTTTTTAACGAGAGCGCACACCAGCTTCTGAAGACGCACATTGCTTGTATATTTGATTTTAGCAAAACATGAAGCCAACAACCAAATATCCAACAATATATATATATATATATATATATATATATATATATATATATATATTGTCGCGTCGAATTTCGGATATCAAGCTATTGGGAAGCATTGAATCACTAATGTTAAATCACGACTGAACTTTTAATTTTTCGGGGAGAAAAGGAAAAAAGTTCGAAATTACCTTTGAAAAAGAGATTTTAGGTTCGAAAGTCGATTATGCGAGGGGAAGGTATTAGCACCCCTCACATCCGTTGTACTCAACGGGAACCTCTTAGTCGGCTTAGGCTTAAAATGTTTTCAAAATTTTACTTGCGTGTTTGAATATATAAAAAGGAAAAAGAAAATATGATGTGAAGTGAAAAAAGAGATAAAAACAAACGAAGGGGAAAAAAAGAAAGTTTTTTATTAATGGGCTTGACAAGATGTCGATCCTGCTCCTACGTATCTCCCGGTAGTCGGAGAATTCAAAGCGTATGTAGTTCTTTGGTAGAAGAAGATTTGTATGTTGGTTCGTTTTAATACAAAAAGATTTGACGACGCACAGAGGCGTAAAAAGTTTAAATGATAAAAGACGAACGCGCTTTAAGGCGATAAACTCGCACAAGGCGTAAATGTTTTAAAAATAAAAAAGACAGACGCACAGAGGCGTAAAAAGTTTGAAAAAAAAATAAAAGGACAGACGCACAGAGGCGTAAAAAGTTTGAAAATAAACGCGCAAAGCCGCGAAAGGTTCGGATTGACCACGAGGGCCAAGGAAAAGGTTCAAAATGGTCACGGAGGACCAAAGAAAGGTTAAGCGTGCTAGACGCGTTGAAGGTGGAATGACGATTGCCCGAACGACGAGACATACGTCACGCATTCGTGCAACCGAGGTTTGGGGAGACATACGTCAAGCCATTCCCGTTTCATTCAAGTTTGGTTTCGTCGAAAGTCGGAGAAATCTCAAGGGGAACCAAAACACTTGTTTAAAAAGGAAAGTTGTAAAAAGAAATCACGAACAAATTTGTTGTTCGAGTTTATTTGAAAATCATCACATCACTTGTTGCTTAAGTTATTGAAACTCAAGAACAAGTGTTTGTTCAAGTTTGAAAGATGAACAAAAATCAATAAAACATGCATAAATTTGGAAAGCGCACAAGTTCGGACTCAATTTGAGTTTGGTTTAAAAAGAGTGAGCAAGCTCGGCTCAAGTTCATGCTTTGGGTTGAAAATCATGAACAACGTTGTTTGTTCAAGTTTGGTTTTTGAAAATAGAAAATTTAGCTTATTGCTCAAACTTGATGTTGAAAATTTAAGAACATAACTTGTTTCACAAGTTACTCAAAATTAAATGCACGAACTTGTAAAATTTCCAAAGTTGTGCATGATTCTTGATGTATTTGAACAAAAAGGCATTTTAACACTCTTTAGGTTCTGAATCAAGGGTTGGAACCCCAAAAATTTGGCATTTGGAAGCCTGATTCATGTTCTGAGTTTCACATACTTCGCAGAGCAACCAGAACTTGGCTCTGCGAAGTCAGGTTCTGATGTGGTCGCACTGCGAACATACTTTGCTCTGCGAAGTATGCGAAATTTTGAACTCAGAAGCTGTTTCTGAACAGAAGTTCAGAAACTGCTTCTAAGCAAGCTTCAGAACCTAAAGGGGGTTAAAAAGCTTTGCAAAATTGGGAGAAAAGGAGTGTAAAAACTCAGTTTTAGTGCTTGCTCACTTTGAGATTCCTTTTGAGTTTCAAAAGGGGTTTTTGTGCACAAGATGAAATTGAACAAGATAAATGATGCAAACAGCAAGCAAAATGAAAGATAAAGATTATAGGAGACTTACAGAACTCCTAGCAATGCTTGTGCAAGAGGTAGGAAGTGGCTTGCTTGATTGATTAGAGGTTATGAACAAACAACTCTAATTGGATTTTGCTTTGTGTATGAACTGTTTTGATGCTGCAATGTGATGGATTTTGGTGTAAATTTCGTGTGTATATGGCTGTTTTTCTGGTTTTTTCAATTGTGTTTCAATGTTGTAAAATCCTTGTGCCTTGGCATTCCTTTTATAGGCCAAAATGCAAATCTATGCAATGATGAACAAAATCCTAGAACCTAGCTAGTTTGAGGGCTAAATCCAGGCTAAATCACTTTGCATTTAATGCTAAAGGATAGAAGTTGCTTTGCCTTGTGCCAAGGGGCAAGACCTTGACTGATTTCAGCCACAAATGCAGCTGATTCTAGAAGGTAATGATGAGAAAAAACTGAAAAACAGGGCAACTTGAAATTGTGTGATTCTTGGGATCAATCCTTGCAATCTTGGAAGGCCAAGCAATGAAAACGTGTACTGCCATGTACAGAGGGATTGGGGGAAGCAAAATGAGCATGTGGGCTGGTGTGTGGGAGGAGGAATCCAGCTGAAAACAGGGCACACCAAACAGCTTTTTTTGCAAGCAAAACCACTTAAGTTTGACTGGTTTTGGTGGAGAAAGAAGGAAGGAAAGGGATCAAGCAGCTGGCTGGCAAGCTCAGGTTGGATGATAGGTCAATTGGGAGGGACAAGAGCTGACCAAGGGCAGCCAATTTGATTGAGCACATGTTAGGTTGGATGAAAATCCTTCTTACCTTTACCTTTAATGTCACACATTATATCCTGCTTTGCTGCATCATTTCAGCCACAATTGGCAATAACAATGATAATAATACTAATAATAATAACTGCAAATGAAAACAAAACAGATAAATCAAAGAAATAAAATCTGCAGAAAAATTTCGCAGAGGTCGCAGTGCGAAGGCAACTTCGCAGTGCGATCTCCCCTTTTTTGAATTTTTTGTTTTCTTTAAAATAGGATAAAAGATAAAAAATAAATAAATAATAAAAACAATAATAATGATGAATGATGTAAATAACAAAGATGGTAAAATGATAAAAATAGAATAATAATAGTAAAAATAATAAAATGATGAAAAAGGTTAATAACACTAGTAATTAAAAATAATGATAATAAAACATTAATGATAAAAGGATGATAATGATATTATTAAATGAAAAAATATAATAACAATAATATTAATAACAATGGTGACAATGATAATATTTAATAAAAATGATAGTAATAAAAGTGGTGAAAAGTGTAAATAAAATTCAATAACAAAATGAAATAATAAAAAGTAATAAATGATGAAATAATAAAATATAAAACAAAGAAAAATATGAGTCAAAAAATGGGGTATGACATATATATATATATATATATATATATATATATATATATATATATATATATATATATATAGACACACACACACACACATGTAAGCATCATCATTTGCATCATTGCCTAAGCGTTTTCATTCTCGTCGTTCTCCATTTTACTCCTCTCCTCTCCGTTCCTCTTAGCTCATCTCTAGTACTCAAAGGTTCTTCCACACATTACTTTCCCTAAGGGGTTGAGGACTACTCTCAAGACACCTAACTAGACTCCCTCCATGCAAAGGTAATCTCGCCATAGCGAGGAAGAAGCTTGCCACAACGAGCCAAGGCAGGGAAGATTGGAAACCAGAAGGCATGGTCTCGCCACAACGAGAACAGGGCTCGCCACAGCGAGCTAAGGCAGGGAAGATTGGAAACCAAAAGACAGAGTCCCGCCACAACGAGAACAGGGCTCGCCACAATGAGCTAAGGCAGAGGGAAATCGTAGTTTTTTTGCGATTTTACATTAGGGGATCTACTCTGATTCTGTTTTCGACCTAAAACTCACCAAACTCGACCCTGATCTTCACCTCATAATTACCCTATCATTCAAACACTAATTCTTCATTAACCTACCAGATTATCCACTCTTTTTAAGGCTAAAAACTCGATTCAAAATCCTAACTAGTTTTCCTCGATTCTCATCTTTCAACTTCATCTTTTAATTCGTTCATCATCAATTTCTCATAACAATCTCACACCATAACAACAACATCATCTTAAGAATTAAACACCCCCGACAAATATTAAGATACCCTAAAGTGCAAAGATTCTCCCCCTTACCTCGATTCCTTCGTAAATTCCAGCTTTGGCTTGATCCCGTTGCAACTAGGGTTTCTCCTTCTTTTCTCCTCTCTTCCCTCTTTTCCACATTCAGCAAAAGTGACCCTTCTGACTCCTAATGTTTCTATTTATATTTGGACCAGTCACTTGTTATAATTTTCTTCTCCTCTATTCACTATTCTTTTACTCTTCCCCTCCCCCACTTATTTAAAACTTATATTCTACACCTCCGACTTTATATTATTTTGTTTGATTTCTCTCTTCATTTTATTTAAATTCTCATACTACTTCTTAATCATCACCAATATTCTATTTTCTCAACACCAACATAATTTAATTTTATCTTTTGTTATAGAAATAATTTATGCATAAGTGCGCACTTATGCATATATTTCTATAGCAAAAGATAAAATTATGTTAAATTGTTTTCCTATAAACTATAAGATGTTTATCCTGACATGCTCTCTATTTAAACTTGTGATGATGGGGAATTATACCCCCTGATGTCTAAAAAGGAACTGAAAGCTGACCATTTCTTAACTCATTGATTTATTTAGAATTATTAAGTTATGTTTACTATTTTTCATGGTTCATATTTTTTTCAGTTTTCAATAGGACCATAAATGAGAATTTGAATTGTCTGCATTTAAGATCCATATCTTACTTTTTAATGATTTAATGAAAAGTTCCTAAATCTGTTATTGATCAAATGAATCCCTAAAACTAGCTGTGCAGTATACCA
The DNA here is from genome assembly GCA_018208015.1 of Medicago ruthenica. Classification (NCBI taxonomy): domain Eukaryota; kingdom Viridiplantae; phylum Streptophyta; class Magnoliopsida; order Fabales; family Fabaceae; genus Medicago; species Medicago ruthenica. The sequence goes on from WNNG01000376.1 coordinate 232,063, forward strand.
ATCTTATATATGCAAAGTCTAGAGGTAGATATCATTGAAGCTTACTAGGGTTTTTTTTCATAAGAAAATGTTAATTCTTTGTATATTATGTAAGTAAGCTGAATTGGAATCTTAGACCTCATGTTAAGCAAAGGTACTATAAGGTTTAGAGTTTTTTTTATATAAGAAAATGTTAATTGTTAGTATGTTATGTTAGTAACCAGAATTTGTACCCTTGACCTCATAGTAATCAGATTTGTTAATTGTTAATTTGAATTCTGTTACAACTCAAACACTTAAGCTACGCCTTGAGGATAAAACTATACAAGAGTTACTTACAACAAATAACTGTAATAACCAGTGTTTTCAGAACTGGATCCGCTGATTGAACCAGGAATCGGCCAATCTACCGGTTGTTCAGCCATGGTCGGTTCTAAGTCTGTCAGAACCGCATCCAACCATGGCTGGTTCAACCGAATCGGTTTTATTTTTAGAATGTTCATACATATTCCTGGCAATATTTCTTCAATTCCTGAATATGAAAAGACAACCAAAATCTCATTGGTTTCATTCATAGTCCTATATGTTAAAACCTGTTCTATAAGTTAGCTGATCTTATGCCTTATATATTTGGAGTTTGATCCTTCTGTTTGCAAACTATGGCTGTTCTTTGATGATATTGAAAATCAAAAGTATAATTGCACAGTAGTACTCAACATAAGTGAATGTTTTTAATATCATAGGATAGAAGCTTTAAATTCAAATGCTTTTAAATCAATCTCTGCAACAAGAAGCTTACAATGTAGTGCAGAGAATTTATATAAAATACCTAAAGAAGTTTATGAATATAATATTAATGTGATTTTGAAGTATTGTCTTACTATGATGCAGGTGGAATTAAAATCAAACACTATTGGAGGCAAAAATGGAGGTATGTGATATTTAGTTATGAAGAATGAACTTGATGAAGTTAAATGCATCGTTACGATGTTCCTGACTAAAATGTTGATGTTCACACTTAAGAACATAGGTAGACACAAAATGCAAATTATTTGTTCCTAACAAAACTATAAATATTATATAAAAGTCATTTAAATTTGATTTTGTTTGAGCAACACCTCATTAATCACTTTCTCCAACTTCATGTATGAACAGCCTCCAGGTCTCGTGTCCTCCTCCTCCTCCTCCATCTTCAACTCCATGGCCTTTTGCCTCAGCTTATTTCCTTTATCTCCCACCATCAATTCATTGATCAGTTTCTCCACCTCCTCTCTCTTTACATTAGTATCAATTTCTATTCCAATCTCCCACTCATTGCAAATATATCTGCAGTTTGTTGGCTGCTCAGCGAAAAATGGCCAACACAACATTGGCACTCCAGCACATACGCTTTCAGTGGTTGAGTTCCATGTACAATGAGTCAAGAATCCACCAATTGAAAGGTGGTTTAATACTTGCTCTTGCGGACACCAGCTCGCTATTAGGCCTCTATCTGAAATTTCATTCACAAACTCCGATGACAAAACGACTGAGCCACCAATGACAAGATCAGGCCTAATGATCCACAAAAAGGGTTGCTTGCTATTTGCCAAACCCCAAGCAAACTCTTAACAGTTTTTCTGCAGTCATAACTGTCATGCTCCCAAAATTCACGTAAACAACAGACCTCGGTTCCTCGGATTCAAGCCAGTCAAGACACTTGGTATCTTCTTTCCAAAGATTGGTACTTAAAGATGTCAAATGGTTTTGTGGACTTTGATTTAAAAATGAAGATAAAGGGCCAATGGCATAAATACAAGGGAACTCGGTGTAGAGAGCATTCATTACATCCTTCTCAAGTTCATTAGAAGTATTAAAAATAAAAGCAGAAGGTCGGTGAGCCCTTCCAAACGCTTCAATGATAAATTCTACCATCGAATCATTTGGATCTTTAATTCTTATAAAGTCCGGCAGATCCTTCATTTGGAAGTTCTTCAGTCCTGGAATACAATCTACTTTAGTGTCCAAATATCCGTTTGTGAGATAACTCTCATATGTACATCAAATTACAAAATCTGTTAACTTGAAATGGAATCTCCATACTTGTAATAAATGTCATATGAATACTTTAACTACACTACACCTATGAAGAAAGAAAGAAGATTAATTGATTGTTATCTCTTAGTGGTATGACACCTTTATCAAACAATGTAAGTAAGTGAAAACCAGTCCAAAATGTACATGCATTCACTGGACTAAAGAAAACAACAGGGATTGAAAGTTCTTCAGCAGCTTGTATAGTAAAGGACATGCTATTATCAGAAACTATGGAAGTAACTGGAGGGACAAGACCAGATGTTGCAGAGTCATTAATTAAGTCTAGCAAGAAGTTCGCGAAAAGGTTGTAGGAAGTTCTTTCTGATTGATTTACAAAGAGCGTGTATGTCTTGACTAACATCGTCATCACCATCAATTGGAGTAAGACCATCTGGAATAGCCTCAAGGCTAAAATCATCGAAACCAACAAAGGCTTTTGGACCCCTTGATTTGAGCAAGCGTTTGTGATTGTATTTAGTGTTAACAAAGGCTATGTGAAAGCCTCTAAGGTGAAGAAGCTTAGCTAGTTTGATTAATGGATTGATATGTCCTTGAGTTGGAAATGGAATCAACACAACATGTGGCTTTTTATCAGCAAAATGCGGACTTTGTGTGTTATGCTCTAAATCTGGCTGAAGAATTGCAAGACTCGAAACCAAAGAACTTCAAGGAGGCATTTGAGAGCAAAGAAAGCAAGTATTGGTTGAAGGTAGTGAATGAGGAAAATGTTTCATTGGAGAAAAACCAAACTTGGAAACTTGTGAAGCTACCTAAAAACCAAAGGGTAGTTGGATGAAAGTAGATCTTTAAGAAAAAGGAAGGTATTCCGGGAGTTGAAGGTCCTAGGTACAAAACAAGACTTGTGGCTAAGGGTTTCACTCAAGTTGAGGGGATTGAATACAATGAGATCTTCCCACCAGTGGTGAAACATTGTTCCATAAGGACACTTATGGCTATCGTGAATCAACATAATCTTGAGTTAGAACAAATGGATGTGAAGACCGCTTTCTTACATGGTGACCTTGAAGAGACTATCTACATGGAGCAACCGAAAGGTTTTGATGAGTTTCTTTTGAAGACCGGTTTTGTAAGAAGTGGGTATGATTCTTGTGTGTACATGTTAAAGAAGGATGAGAAAGTCATTCTCTACCTTCTTCCATATGTGGATGATATCTTGATGGCAAGCTCTAGCAAGGATGAGATTGTGAAGCTCAAAGAAAAGTTAAATGGTTAATTTGAGATGAAAGATCTTGGTCCGGCAAAAAGAGTTCTTGGTATTGATATCTTGAGATATCGTGACAAAGGAGTTTTCTTATCTCAATTGAGTTATTTGAAGAAGGTGGTGGAGCGTTTCACAATGTCAAACTCTAAAACCGTTAGCACTCCTTTGGGTCACCACACAAAGTTGTCCATAAAACAATGTCTTCAAATCGAGGATGAGAAGAAGATGATGGAGAGTACTCCCTAAGAAAATAGGATTGAAGCATCATGTACGGAATGGTTTGTAGTAGACCGGACTTAGCTTATGCGGTTAGTATAGTGAGTTGGTTTATGGCAAATCCGGGTATTGTGCATTGGCAGGCTTTGAAGTGGGTGTTGAGGTATTTGAATGGGTCTTTAAAGGGAGGTTTGAAGTCTTCAAATCGACGATGAGAAGAAGATTATGGAGAGTACTCCTTAAGAAAATGGGGTTGAAGCATCATGTACGGAATGGTTTGTAGTAGACCGGACTTAGCTTATGTGGTTAGTATAGTGAGTCGGTTTATGGCAAATCAGGGTATTGTGCATTGGCAAGCTTTGAAGTGAGTGTTGAGGCATTTGAATGGGTCTTTGAAGGTCAGTTTGAAGTACACAAGAGCAGCTCAAGATGAAGACACTTTGGAGGGGTATGTAGATGTGGACTATGCGGACAATGTAGACACAAGAAAATCTTTATCGGGTTTTGTGTTTACTCTTTATGGCACAACTATTAGTTGGAAGACAAATAAACAATCCGTGGTGGCATTATCTACAACTCAAGCGGAGTACTTTGCCCTTGTTGAAGGGGTGAATGAAGCCATATGGTTGAAAGGTATGATTGGTGAGTTAGGAATTACCCAAGCATATGTGAAGATACATTGTGATAGCCAAAATGCCATCCATTTGGCCAATCATCAAGTGTATCATGAGAGGTCAAAGCACATTGACATTCCCATGCACTTTGTTAGAGACATGATTGAATAAAAAAAAAATTGTGGTGGAGAAAGTTGCATCAGAAGAGAATCCGGCGGATGTGTTCACTAAGTCATTATCTAGATCAAGGTTCAAGCATTGCTTGGACTTGATCAAGTTTGTTGAAGAGTAATTTCCTATTGGAGAGAGCAGCAAGGTGGTTTATGGTTATAATGACATCATCACCAATTTAAAGTCAAGGTGGATAAATGTTGAATTTGACTTCAAATTTGTGAATCAGTGAAATCTCAAAATCGTGACGCGATTTTGGTCGCGTGCTGCGATTTTCTTGGCAGAATGAATGGTTTCTTCTGGTGTCAAATTGTGACACGATTAGTGGGTAAGGTTTTCGTACCTTGGGTCGTACGTTACGATGGTGGCACGGTTCTAACAATTGTGACACGATTTTGTCTGTTCATGTGCACCATTTTAGCATTCAAAGTTCATTTTTGAAGGAGAGCATGAAGGGAGAGAAACTTGGGAAATCAAAGGAGGTAACTTTAGGGTTGAGTGTCTTTGGTGAGAGTTTTCTTGGGTTGGGAAAACATTTGTAAACACCTTGGGTAGTGATATTTCACCATTGGAAGGATAAAAAAGCTTCCTTTAGTGTTTTTCTCTTAAGGTTCATTGTGAGTGTGAGTGACTTGAAAAATGGGTAGAAATTACGTATTGTTCTATGTGAGCTTTTATGTTAATTTATTGTAACCTCTTTGTATCACTTTCATCTTAGTGGATATGAGAGCTGCTCTCTCCCCCAGAGTAGGTCATATTGGACCGAACAGGGTTAACAATATTGGTGTGTTTGTTTTCTTCTCTTCTTTCTTATATTTGTTGCTTTGAATATGCTTGTGGTGTTACTCTACACTTAGATTTAGGTCTATTGGTTGTTGTTGTTGCTTGAGGCTACTTTACTCATTGATTACTACTTCCTTTGCTCCACACATCATAGTTTTATTGGTGTGATTTTGTTCGAATTCACAACAAGTGTCATTAAAAATTATATGAATTTATATTATATTTGTTATATTTTTTGAAAGATATTATATTTGTTATATTGTTGGTATCATTGAAAAATATAAGTTTAATTTGTTACAATATGAAAGTGCAAAATATTTATTATCTATAGATATGATTTTTTATCAAAATCAAATTAATTTTAATCAAAATTTCATAAAAACTATCGTTTGTAATTTATACGGATTATCGCAATAAGAAGAGTGGACAAACGGGCACGAAGTGCCCGTCTAAATGCTAGTTATTATAAATGAAATCTATTACTAAACAATATTCCCTTCGTCGCATAAAAAGTGTTCTATTTAGATTGTGTACGATTGTTAAGAAAATAATTAGTTGTGTTAATATCAATGGAAAAATTTATATCGTTTACTAAAACATCATTATTAATTAGTATCATTTACTAAAACACTCTTACTAATTTATAGTTTTTTATTACTCATTTCTGAGTGTGTTTGAATGTTGAGAAAAGGGATAAGGCAATGGTTTAATAGAGATAAAGCCAATGTTTCTTGATTTATGGATATGAAAATACAGAAAAAAGACAAGGAAGACTAACTGAAATTCAAAGTAACACAATAATTGATGTATAATAGTCAAGTCAACACTTTGTGATGTGGGAAATACTAATTTGTGCCCTTAAGGTAAGTTAAGAACTCAAATGTAGCTTCTTCAAAAAAGAAGTCAAATGAAGAAGTATGATTTTGAAAATTGTGCACTCAATGTCTTGAAAGGTTAAAAATTTATTTTTACAAATAAATTATGTTTTAATTTCATTTTTAGATCCTTAGATTGTATCCTAAGGTCCCAAGTTAGTATAACACTTTTGATAATGATACGTAATAGAAGAAATAGTTTCTTACTAAAAAGTTGTTATCACAAACTTAAGCGTGCATTTGGTTTGCAGAAATAGGTTCTTAATAAAGAGTTGTTAGCACGAACTTAAGTGTGCATTTGGTTTGCCGTAGTGAGAATTGATTTGAATGAATTCGCTTCATAAAATTATTTTTGTTTAAAAGTGAGTTGAATATAAAATGATTTATGTTTAGATCAATTTGCTAGCGCACTTGTAACATTTCTTGTTTGTTAAGTAATCTACTGATGAGTGATAAGATGAATAACTAGATGAGAGTTAAAAGAAGAAAATATATGTTGCAAACTGATCTCATTAGTAATGGATAAAAATTAATTACAACTTATTTATCTGGAAATTACTTGTTAGTCAAGCAAAACAGACTGGACTAACTAACTAATTGTATTTTGTAACTAACATGTTATTTTTATGGATTAATACTCATCAACATTTACATAAAGTTAAGACTAAAAATCAATTATGAAGACAAAAGTTCAAAATCCTAGCTTTAAATTATGATAAATTTGAAGGTAAAAACAATTCTACTCGACAACACACAACCATGGGGTATGGCTAGCCTTATTTAAGTAAATATTGTTAGATATAGTTTGAGATTTATTTTAGAATTGATAGGATAAAAAAAGTTGAATACAATAATTGTATAATACACTTTATTTAGTGATCAAGGTCACTAATATAACCAACCAACAACTAATCATAACTAACTTATAACTATCTTAATCTTTCAAAAAACTTATAACTATCTTGCAAAATATTAAACTAATTCTAACAAATCTCAAACTATCTAAAAAATACTTGCACGGCAGTGCAATCATTCAGTAGAAGATATTATCAAACAATATCTTCATATGATTGTGGACCAATCAACTAAGTAAGTTTGAGTTTCCTATTTGAACTAGAAGACATTTGTATAAGATGTTTCTCACAACAAACAAAAAAGATTCTAATTGTACAGAAAAGATCCAAAACAAGTATGACCAATTTTTTTTTTTTTTTATCAGAGTCTATTGGCTATTATATTTGCCATGCCTTAACTATATCTCTAAAAATATAGTTTAGGTTATTTCCTCAATATAGTTTAATACATGCATCCAATCAAACCACATCAAGATGTCAATTGTTTAGGTTATTTCCTCAAATATATCTCTAAAAATATCAACATGGCGTGATTTGATAAGATTCTATGCGTTAAAAAGCTTTGCACAGTCAGTGCTCAGCAATTAATCTATGCAAAGTATTTTTGCCTAAAATCTATAAATATTGTATAATATTGGAGAATTTTAATTTAAACCAGTATACATATGATTAATTTTTTTTTTGTTTTCACAAAATGGATCCTTCACATGATAATGGAGTTGAAGATATTATTCCCCCGACTTTACATATTTGAAGTTGTAGGATTCATATTATAAAGTTAATATACATGCCTGTTGAAATTGATACATATTTCTAGAATATTCCAGTTTAAAAAAATGACAATTTCTAATAGAGAAAACTAGAATAACTTAAAGTTGCTACATGTTTCTAGATTGTTCTATTAATGTCTAGATTAAGTTGTAACCTAGAAACATCTATAATAATCTAATGAAGAAAAGGCAAAGAAAGGTTTAGATTATTCTAGTTCTAGAAACATCTTCTAGCACCTATAAATAGACTTACATGGGTGCAATTGTATTCAAGCCTTTGAGATGCAATGTCAAAAATATTGATGGCTTCACCAAATCATATAATTATCTCCTCCTACAATGAGCTAATTCCTAATGTGTGCCCTCTTGTCCAATGCTCTAACCACTCTACCACTAGCTTAAACCACAATATATTTTCCAACAGTGGTATCAGAGCTACGTTCGGTCATTAAATGGGCGTAGCAAAATATGACCTCATGTCACCAACTATATATTCTACAACATGAATTCTATTATCCTACTAAACTAGAAAATCTAGTCTACGACTCAAAACAAAAGGAGTACATGTAGCCACAAGGCTTTACTCTGTTTGAGTTCAAACCCAAAACTACGAAGGCAATAGAGGAGTTCAAGTAGCCTAACAGGCCGATCCTCTTAAGTTCAATGCCAACTAATGTCGTAAACCTATGGCAAATAAGACTCAAGTTCAGATAAAGCACAAGCTCAAACGATAAATAAAAACAAAGATCTGCGGCCTCTGATGCTCAACTTGAGTACAAGCATAAGAAGAAAAATGTAATTACTAGAGCAAGAATGAGTCTCTGTCAAGAATTACTACATGAGTGACAAGGAGACTCACAAGCAACTATGAAGCAGGAATGCTCCCTGTCAGAAATCTTCAACAATGTCGACAAGGAGATTCACATGCAACTAAGCAGCAAAATTGGTCCTTGTTAGATGTCTTTAACAAGACCAACAAGGAAAATTACTAGAGCAACTAAGGTGCAAGAATGGTCTATGTTAGAAGTCTTCAACACGACAGACAAGGAGATCAACAACAAATATTATGCATGGCAAGAGGTGACACAAATTTTCTATTATGGTGGTGGTAACACCTGTCAAATTGATCAACTATGAAGAGTATCAATGCAGGACGAGATGATATCACAAATCTATGTTTGAGCAACTACATACTACATTTGGAGTTTTCGAAATATGCATCAAGGAGGAGTGTTGAAATTGATACATATTTCTAGAATATTCCAGTTTAAAAAAATGACAATTTCTATTAGAGAAAACTAGAATAACTTAAAGTTGCTACATGTTTCTAGATTGTTCTATTAATGTCTAGATTAAGTTGTAACCTAGAAACATCTATAATAATCTAATGAAGAAAAGACAAAGAAAGGTCTAGATTATTCTAGTTCTAGAAACATCTTCTAGCACCTATAAATAGACTTATATGGGTGCAATTGTATTCAAGCCTTTGAGATGCAAATGTCAAAAATATTGATGGCTTCACCAAATCATATTATCTCCTCCTACAATGAGCTAATTCCTAATGTGTGTCCTCTTGTCCAATGCTCTAACCACTCTACCACTAGCTTAAACCACAATATATTTTCCAACAGTGGTATCAGAGCTACGTTCGATCATATATTGGGCGTAGAAAATTTATCCATCTATTTCCAACCAAACCCTCCTTATATCCTACACCATTTCTAAAAAAATTTCCCTAAGACATGGCTAATATCATTCAACCATCATCTATGACTATCCCTACTTTCAATGGTGAAAACTATGATTTTTGGAGCATTAAAATGAAGACATTTTTTTGCTCTCAAGATTTATGGGAGATTGTAGATGAAGGATTTACTATTTCCGCAGACATTTCAACTCTCAATGCAGCTCAGAAAAAAGAGTTGAAGGAAAATAAACAAAAAGATTCAAAGGCATTGTTCTTTTTGCAACAAGCGGTAGCAGACAATATCTTTCCAAGAATAATGGGAGCTACAAGTGCCAAAGATGCTTGGGTACACTAAAGGAGGAGTTTCAAGGAAGTGACAAGGTACGTGCCATTAAACTTCAAACTCTTAGACGTGAGTTTGAGTTAACAAAAATGAAAGAGTCTGAGACCGTAAAAGACTATTATACCAAGATAAAAGAATTAGTAAGTCAAATGAGAACTTACGGGGATAATATTCTCGACAAAAGAATTGTTGAGAAAATTCTAATTTTTATTCCTCGTAAGTATGATGCAATCGTTACTACGATTGAGCAAACCAAAGATCTGTCTACTTTGTCGGTGACAGAATTAATAGGCTCACCGGAAGCTTATGAGCAAAGGTTGAGTAGGCATGATGATGATACAGTTGAAAATGCCTTTCAATCAAAACTTCAATTACGGTCTCAAAATAAAGGATTTGGAGGAAACAAGAGAAGTGGAGAAAATTCTAGAAACAAAGAAATTTCTAGAAATTTCTCAAAGAAAAATCAAGATGAGTATCCTTCATATGACATATGCAAGAAGACAAATCATGCCGAGAAATATTGTCGATGACGCGGAAAACCACAATGTGGACACTGTAAGAAATTTGGACATGTGGAGAAGAACTGCTACAACAAAAATAAGCATCAAGCAAACTTCGTTAAAGAGCATGAGTGTGAGAAGGACCAACGTGACCATGACCAACATCTTTTTTATGCCACCCAAGATTCCAATGACGAATTGAGTAGAAATTGGTACTTGGATAGTGGTTGCAGCAATCACATGGCTAAAGATGAGAGCATCTTCAAGGATATTGATGACTCTGTCAAAGTAAAGGTTCGACTGGGAAATGGCTCAATCGTGGAATCTAAAGGCCGAGGCACTGTGATGGTGGAGACTAAGAAAGGTACAAAGTTCATCAAAGATGTCTTACTAGTTCCCAATCTTAAAGAAAATCTTTTGAGTATTGGTCAAATGTTGGAGAAAGGATATATTATACACTTTGAAGGAGACACATGCTCAATATATGACACCAATCACAAAAGGCAAGAGATAGCCAAAGTAAAAATGGAGAAAAGAAATAGAAGCTTTCCAATAAGCTTCAAGTGCACTAATAACATTGCCTTGAAAGTCCAAGCTGATGATTCATGGCTATGGCATCGAAGATTTGGTCACTTCAACACTCAAGCGTTGAAGTTGTTATATCAGAAGAATATGATGAGAGATCTCCCACACTTGAAGGAAAATAATGAAGCTTGTGAAGGATGCCTTCTCGGAAAGCAACATCGATTGACATTTTCAAAAGGAGAAATTTGGAGAGCAATACAATCTATTCTTGCTCCAAGTCCTCACACTACTTACTACCATATTCCAACTATCAACTAAAGCCTTCTACACTATCCAACTACACTCTAAACTAACACTACTACCTAAAATACTAACAATGCCATATAATTATCCAATATGCATATATTCAAACCATTTAAAATTAGCAAGAATCATTATTTTAGTTCAGGAACTCTTGCTGAAGATGAGTTCACTTACAAATTTACTTAAATTTGATTTTGTTTAAGCAACACCTCCTTGATCACTTTGTCCAAGTTCATGTATGAACAACCTCCACCTCTCGTGTTCTCCTCCGCCTTTTTCTTCAACTCCATGGCATTTTGCCTCATCTTCTTTCCTTTCTCTCCCACCATCAATTCATTGACAAGCTTCTCCACCTCCTCTCTCTTTACATTTGTATCGATTTCCATCCCAATCTCCCATTCATTGTAAATAAGTCTACAATTTGTTGGCTGATCACCAAAGAATGGCCAACACAACATTGGCACTCCAGCACATATGCTTTCGGTGGTTGAGTTCCATCCGCAATGAGTCAAGAATCCACCGATCGAAGGGTGGTTCAAAACTTTCTCTTGTGGACACCAACTTGCTATTAAGCCTCTATCTGAAATTTCAGTCACAAACTCAGATGACAAAACAATTGAGCCACCAATGATAAGGTCAGGTCTAATTATCCACAAAAATGGTTTATTGCAATTGGCCAAACCCCAACCAAACTCTAACAGTTTCTCTTCAGTCATAACTGTAATGCTGCCGAAATTCACATAAATAACGGATCCCGGTTCCTTGGATTCAAGCCATTCAAGACACTCAGTATCTTCTTTCCAAAGGTTAGAACCTAAAGAATCCAATTGATGAATTTGTGGAGTTTGGTTTAATAATGAAGGTAAAGGGCCAATGGGGTAAATAGAAGGAAACATAGAGGAGAGAGAATTTATTACATCACTCTCAAGTTCATTGAAAGTATTCAAAATAATAGTAGAGTTTTTATGAACTTTATCAGCCACATCAATTACAAAGTCTAACATAATATCATTTGGATCTGTTGTCCTGATATTGTCAAAGATATCCTTCAACCGAAAGTTTTTCAAACCTGGAATCCAATCTACTTTAGTTTCCAAATATCCATTTGTTAGATAACTCTCATCTGCATATCATAATTACAAAAGTTAATAGCTTGAAGGTCATACATACATACATACATACATACATATTTTGTTTTCGACAGAAACATACATCTATAAGTTATTATAAATTGAATAAAAGTCATTTATTGAAGTATAAAATTTAGTTTTGAAGTTTTATGAAATTTGTGGAGGTCCTATATTCAATAAGAGTTTTTAATTTGATGGTTGCTTTATTGAAATTTATTGAAACTATATCAAGAGTTACTCTTAGAGTAAGTCGATTATCTAGCACACGCACAGATATATAGATTTAATTCATATTTACAGTAAATGTAAAGATTTTTTACACAGCCAATAAATCTTAATTGTGAGTGTAGTACCCTAATTTTGTCCTACGCATTTTAAAACAAAAATCAAAAAAATCAAAGAGGGGAAAAAGTCAAAAGTCAACAAAAGTCAACAGAAAAGTCAACTTTTCAAAATTAAGGACTTCGCAATGCGAAGCTCACTTCGCACTGCGAAGTCTGCGATTTTTCTGCAGATTTTTGGTTTCTTGGATTTAATTCCAGATTTTGTTGCACATAATTTCCATATTTATTTTAAGTAGCATTCATGGCCAATTGGGCCAAGCAAAGCCAGAGTTGAAAGACTTGCCATTAATGCCAAGGTTAGAAGCTTTTTCTTCCAACCTAGCATGTGACAAGCAAGTGGGCTTGCCCTTGGGCAGCTCTAGCCCCTCCCAGGTGACCTGCTAACCACCACAAGGTTGCCAGCCACCTGCTTGAGGACTTTCCTCCTGCTTGCTGCCCCAAAAACCAGTCAAACCAGCTGGATTTTCTCACTTGAAAAGCCATGAGTGCCTACTCTGTTTTGCAGCAGCTTTTCACCCTCTCACACCAGCCAATTTTAGCCTTTTCATCCCTCAATCTCTGCACAATACAGTGCACGTTTTTATTGACCAACCATTGAGATTGCAAGGATTGATCCCCAAGCATTAGCCATTTGCAAATCAGCTTTGTTCTTCATCATTACCTTCTAGAATAGGTTGAATTTGTGGCTGAAATCAAGCTGGAACTTGCCCCTTGGCACAAGGCAGGGTTGCCTCTATCCATTAGCATTTAATGCAAAGGGATTCAGCTTGATCTTGGCCACAAATCAGCTGAATCAAGGGATTGTGTAATGATGACAAAGATTTGATTTTGGCCTATAAATACAAGGCAATGCCCAAGGTTACAAAAACACACAATTAGACAGAAAACACAACATTCAAAGAGCAGAAACTCTACTCATTTCAACCTACAAATCTCCACAAATAACCAGAAACAATCCATCCACACAAAGCTTTCAAAAGTTCAAGTTCATCACAAATCTTCAAACCTTTGTGAAAGCCTTCAACCAAATCAAGCCAAGTGCAGCTGGAGCTTTGCTAAGGAGTTCTGTAAGTTACTAAGCTCTTTATCTTGCATTTCTAATTGTGTTTGCATAGCTATTTTGGCTCAAAACCCTTTGGTCCTAAAAAACCCCTTTTGAATTTCAAAGAAATCCCAAGGTTTTCAAAACATCAAAATTGGTTTGTACAACCTTTTTCATCCCAAAAACTCAAAGCTTTTCACCCATATATAAGGTCTTGAGTGTGTTCAGAAGTTGTTTCTGAACAAATGTTCAGAAACAGCTTCTGAACCCAAAATTTCGCATGCTTCGCAGTGCGAAGTCATGGTCGCAGTGCGACCATGACAGAACTCAGAACCTGAGTTTTTGTGTCAAAACAACCAATTTTTGAGGTTCTAGCCCCAGAGCTCAGAACCAAAGAATTTTTAAACCCATGTTCTTCAAATCATAACAAGGTTTTTTGCTTAATTTTGACAAATCACAAGTTCGTATAACCATTTTGTGGATAACTTGCAAAGCAAGTTATGTTCCCAAACTTTCAAAACCACATGAACCAACAAGCTATGTTCAGCTTTTCAATCTAAACTTGAGCAATAAATATTGTTCATGATGTTCAAAACTCAAAAATGAACATACACCGGTAATGTGCGCATTTTCGCAAAATGAGACGAACTTGCGCGTTTTCTAGCAAATTTGCTAAACCTTCCCATTTTGGGTTTTCAAACCAAATGTTTTGACTTACCTTGGGATTTCCAAAGAATTCAATCCAAAAATATGAATGAAAAAGGGATGGTGTGACGTATGTCTCTCCATCGCCCCGATTGTACGAATGCGTGACGTATGTCTCGTCGCTCGGACAATCGTCATTCCCTTTTAATATGTACAACCCTAACCAAACCAAATCTTGGCCCTTGTGGTCAATCCAAACCTTTTGGTCCCCCGTTGGCCATTAGACTCAACCCCTCGACTCGTTTGAGTCCACTCGGTCAATGTTCGACTCGTCCGAGTCCATTGTACCCGTTCTTGATCTCAGTGGATCAATCGAACAATCACCCGACTCTTCGGAGTCCACTCGGTCAATGTTTGACTCGTTTGAGTCCATTGTACCTCCCTTGGTCCCATAGCGACCAATTCAACCCTCTACCCTAACGGACGTACCTTTTAACAATTCTAATGTGATTCGCGAACGAACGCTTAATAAGTCTCCAAGTGCGAGCATACAAGCAACGTTTAATCGCAAGAATTCGGTTAAAACATCGTCCAATTAAAATCAACCAACACACATACGTTTTTCTACCAAAGAACTACGTATGCTTTGAATTCTCCGACTACCGGGAGATACGTAGGAGCAAGATCGACATCTTGTCAAGCACAATAATAAAAAAAAACCTTTTTTCTTTTCTTTCGTTTGTTTTTATCTCTTTTCCCCCCCTTATTATATTTTAGCATAAATGAACATGAACGCAAAGTATTAAAAAGCAATTCAAGTCTTAACCAAATAGAAGGTTCCCGTTGAGTACAACGGACGTGAGGGGTGCTAATACCTTCCCCTCGCGTAACCGACTCCCGAACCCGATAATGGTTGCGATGACCTAATCCTTATCCTCATCGTCTAAAGGGTTTTATTATCGTTTCCCTTTACAAACAAAAAACTTAAGGGTTTATCAACGTTCCCTTTACACAAAAACTTTGGTGGCGGCTTCACAAAGGCACCCTCCGAGCGTTCGAGGACGACCTCGGAGGAATCTGCGCGTCTTTTTCCCGAGGAAAAAAACGAGGTGCGCACAGCTGGCGACTTCACTGGGGACCCTGTTCTCACTAGTGAGTCAAGCCTAACCTATTTGGGTTAAAGACAATTGCTTTATTTTCTTTGCGTGCCATGTTTATTTATTTTATTCATACATGTTATATTATGTTTATATTTGCTTTATTTGCTTTATATTCATATTATGTATATCAAAATGTGGGGGTTACTTGAGTGATGTTACTCCACATTGTTCGGATTAATACCGGACGTGTGAGGCTCTCTACCCGAGCTTGAGAAAAAACACTAAGTTAGAAGGAGGTTGTGTGCGGAAGCCCGCGTTGACGTATGTCCGTGAGGTGGGATGTCCAACCCCGCTTAGATGAGATTTTCACGTGGAATTAATTGAAGTCATGTCGACGTATGTCCATAGACAACCCTAATTCCATGTGAGGTCTATGACTCTAAGGACCTCTTCTTAGGATATTTCACAATTTAGAGCCTACATGTGAGGATGGGGGAAAAATTCCGAGCCTCCACACATTACCCATTCACACTCACTCGTGTTTGCTACATTATGTTTTATTTTATCAGGGGCAATCAGCCTTTAGTTGTTTATTACTTGTTTTTATGCATAATCATAATTAGGGATATGAATGACCAATGGTTGAGGGGTAGCCTTTTTTTTTTCAAAAAAAATTCAAGTACTTCGCAGTGCGAAGGTACTTCGCAGTGCGAAGTACGCGAATTTTGTCAGCCCAGCTGACCTTTCATTTACTCCCTCTCAACCACTTTTTTCCACTATCTTTTTGTTTTATTATTCCAAACGTTTTTTCCTTTAACTTTTAAAACAAAAAGCTTTTTCCCATAACTTCAAAAAAAAAAACTCCCAAATCTAAGAGAAGAGTGTACCCATTTTTCTTGAATCTTCCCTCCATTAATTTCGCATCTTTTTCAGAATCAACAACCAGGTATGAACTCTTTCTTCTTTCCCTCTGTTCATCTTTGATTCGTATTGCAACTGTTTAGGGGTTTTAGGGTTTATGATCTTAAAGTTCCCATGTTAGGATTCAAGTTCATAATAAGCTACATTTAGGCTTTAGTTTACTGTATTAAGTTGGATTTTAGCAAGCATGCATCATGGGTATCTGCAACTGGCCTTTTTCTTTCAAAATTCCAAATTGTTTTATTGAAGACCCATTTACGAAAATTTAAAGAAAAAGAGCTGTTAAAGGGTTCTTTTTGATACCCATTCGTTGATTTTGAGGTCGTTTAGTAGCATGCATTGTATGTTAGAAGCTTAAGCCAAGAGGTGCAGGTTCAGATTTCTGGGTTTTTGCTGTCATGGTCGCAGAGCAAAGTTCAACTTCGCACTGCGACCTTTTTCTGGGCAGCCCAGAAATCTTCGAGTACCTTCGCACTGCGAACCTACCTTCGCAGTGCGACTGTAGCAGAAACAGAACCTCTGTTTCCCACTGTTTTTTCTCCAAATCCCCTCAATTCCACCCCATATCACGTACAATCATGAACCTTGTATACTGACTTTATCTTTTTCCTTGCAGATGGCACCAAGACCAGTAGGAAAGCGCTCGAGGGGTGAGGCATCCGGATCGAGACCACAAGGGGGTTTTGACGCCTCTCGCTTCCTAAGTCTTCGGAACCAGGAAAGATATGAAGAGCTTCTTGGCAGGACCTTCTGGCCGGAGAGGCAATTCATCATAAGTGACAGGGGCCCTTGGAGGGAGTTGGCCCGATTAATAAACCATCGCCAATGGGGAGTTTTGGTAAACCCTCCCCTTAACCTCAACTACGACATAATCCGGGAGTTCTATGCAAATGCCATTCCCGTGGATCCAGAGGGGGAGTTTACATACCAGACCATGGTGCGTGGTCGGATCATTCGATTCGATCGCGACGCCATCAATACCTATCTCCGAAACCCTTTTCAATTGGAAAATGATGAGTTGTGTGCTTTCCATAAGCACCAAAATCGTGGTAATTGGAACCACGATCTCTATGCTCAAACCATTTTCCAATCCGGAAAGAGTTATGAGCTTAATGCAGCAGGGCAGCCCACCAAGGCCCTCAGGGGCAACCTCACCACCTATGCCCAGGTCATTTTCCACCTTATCGTCCACAACATAAAACCCAAAAGCCATACCTCTTCCACCACCATGGATGTCACCCCCCTAATCTACTATATCCTCACCGGTAAACAAGTAGATGTGGCCAGGGCCATTTGCCAGGAGATTAAGATAGTGGTCGAGAGTGGCATCAAGCCACCGGCCAAGAAGATGTGTCCACTTGCTTTCCCGGGTCTTATCATGGGACTCTGCCGGGACGCCCGCGTAGTTATCCCTCCCCAGGTGTCCGAAACCATTAAGAACCCCATTACGGACGAGTACATCTCCAGACATTGCACGGGGAGGAGAGCGAGGGCGCAGCAGCCACGGCCTAGGCCTCCACCAGCATCAGGGGACTGTCGCACTTGCACTTTCATATTGGAGCAGAATGCCTCCTCCCATCGATACATGACTATGATGCATGATTCCATGTATCGTCTTCAGAGGCAGCTAGGGAGGCCGACGGATCCTGATGATCAGATACCGACCCCCCAGATGTTCGCGGCTCACGGTCGTTGGCCCGGGGATAGGCCAGAGCATGCAGAGGCTGGAGGTAGTGGTACAGCGGCCGGAGGCCAGGGAGGAGATGATGAGGAGGACGAGGACGAGGAGGACGAGGGTGAGGAGACCGAGGATGATGAGGCTTTCACTCCTTGAGTGACCTTTTTTATGATTTCTCATATTTTGTTGTTCATGTTTATGTCATTTTTCTCGTACACTTTTAGAGTTTCCTTTTTGTTTGGTACTTTGTAGCTATATTGATACTTTCGCTTTATTATTCGAGTACTTTTGTTTTTATTACCTAGCGTTTGCATCATAATCATGCCTATTTATTTTTAATATGTGTGAATGTTGAAATTTTTTGTTATCTATCATTGGTAATGCAAATTCGACAAAACTTTCCGCAACCGAATAAGCCAAAGTTTTAACCGTAAACGAGTGGTAATGATAAATGTGGTTAATTTTCGCAAAGCAAAAATGCATGTTTCCTATTTCTTTCCCTGATTAATATTTGAAAGGAGAATGTATATTCCATACTAAATTATACCATACAATTCACGTTATTTAATATGTTTGTTCTATGAACCATTTAGAACCAGCCAGATGTGAGGAATCCCCCAAAGATATCATAATACATATGCAGGAGATCGACATTTTTGCTTAGCTCGATCTTTTTATGTTAAATCTGAATTTTGATTTTAATTGCATAAAAGTATTGACATGATCAAGGCATTCGTTTGAAAAAGAGAGAAAACAATCAACCACAAATAGCCCACCCTGTGAGAAGTGAGTATTTGTTAAACCCCTTTGAGCCTAACAAATCAGAATTTTTAACTATGGACTGCCAACTTTCATAAGCTCAACTGCTTAATGAGATTGCCGGAGTTTGTAAAAAATATTTTCAGTCCATAGTTAAAACATCACTAAATTCTGATATTTTCCTTTCGATTTTTGAACCCTTAAAACATCATGATTAATGTCCCTTGCCAAGAGAGGAGGGAACATTCAAATAGGGTATCGTACTGAAACGAGTTGAAAAAAGGGGAAGGATGTGAAAGTCGAGCAATGTTGAATTTCTTAAATTGATCTTGACGACCAAGAAAAGAAAGAATGAAAGAAAAGCAAAGCGAACCAAGAAAAAGAAAAAAGAAAAAAGAAAAGAAGACTGATAAAATCCAAGAGTTTGTCGAGATCAAGGAGAAAAGCATTTGTGAAATCACCAAAATTGTGACTTGAACAAAGAAAGGGGTAAGTTAGAAAGAATGTTCCCTCTTGCTTGGCCATTTGAATTCAATTTCCCCACATATGACATTTCTTTTGTAGCCCAGCCAAATTACAACCCTTAAAGACCTTTTGATCAATGCTTTCATGTTTTTAAGAAACAATAATTGGATGGACATATAACTCGATCGGAATGTTAGCAAAATTGCCGGATGAGTGTTCATAACCCCTCACCATTAATATTCAATTTGTTTATTTACTTAAATGAGTGATAGGTTGGTTCATTAATAAAGCATGTTATTAATTTGAAATGTACAATATGATTTTTTGTGTGGTATTTATTTCGATTTTTTCAGTACAATCTCGGAATAATAGAAAGCATAAGATTGCGTGCGCGAATTTCATATGAATCAACCAAAATCAAAAAGCCCGACCTCGCTCGGCAACCAAAATCAAAAAGCCCGACCGCGCTCGGCAACCAAAATCAAAAAGCCCGACCGCGCTCGGCAACCAAAATCAAAGAGCCCGACCTCGCTCGGCAACTAACAAATAAAGCACAATTTCCATCTCCACCCGCAATTTTAAACCAAAACCTGTTTACACCTGGTGCACAAATCATTCAGAGTCCAACCATATTTGGTACTCCCCCCGCAGCTCACAAAAAGCCCAATGGCCTTTTTACGTTCCTCAAACATTCAACCAAAGGGCCCAATCGGCTGATGCATCAGCAATCCCGAACACTCTTTGGGCAGGACACCTTCCCATTAACAAAATTCTTCCCAAGTGAAGTCTTTTACTTTTGTCGAAATTTCCATCTATGATAGTGTATATATTTCCAAAACAAAAAAGTTATGTGGAATCTTTTATGTTTATTGAATAAGTAATAACAAGCACATTTTCTCTGAATTGTGAATACTTAAAAAAAAAAATGTGCATCAAAATCTATCCATAGAGCAGATAAGCCTCGCAGGCCAAGCACGGTTAATTGCTAAAGAGATTTCTGGTCACCGGTAAATCAAAAAGGAGCATCCCCATCAAATCAAGAGCCTGAAGGGACAATTCAAGCGAGGCTGATCAACTGAAGCACAAGCGTCCCCAGCAGAACCATCAGTTATGCTCCTCAAGCAGTCTAGCACGATTTACACAGCGGGTTAACAATCCCCACGAGGTATTTATTCCTTATCAATTATCACAGTATTACCCTGTCCATGTTTAAATATATCCCTGAGAGTTTATCCCTGTGAGGATTACTGGATGTTTATACCGGTCCACTTTTTACCTCGCCGGTCTAATCTCGTCTCATCAAGCTTTTAGTCGTACAAGAGGAACAAAAATCCCCAGTAAACACCCGAAACATCCAAACACCAACAAAGGCTGGATATCGATCATGCTTCCAAAATGATCCTTTATCCCCAAAAGCCAAACCTCATTGATACTCCCCAGGGAGTCTCAACCCCAAACAAAAGTCCAATCATTATTGGCAACAAAACACAAATTTTCGGGCTTAGGCTCGAACTACACCGGTTTTGATCCCATTTGGGTATGTAGGCAAAGGACCCTGTCCTTCCAAACCGACCAACCAAAAAAACAAACAAAACACAAATTTTCGGGCTTAGGCTCGAACTACACCGGTTTTGATCCCATTTGGGTATGTAGGCAAAGGACCCTGTCCTTCCAAACCGACCAACCAAAAAACAAAAAAAAGAAAGCCCAATTATCATGAACACACCCACCAACAAAGACCGACTCTGCTCGGCACCCAACCAACATTATTTCATTTCATGCATGCACATTTAAAACCATTCATACACATGCATTTCATTTCATAAAGCATGCATCCTGCAACAAGGATCCTCCAGTGAGTATCACTTATTCACCAACATCCATTAACATTCAGCCAGGGGCACCTATTTAGGGTAAGACCGCAGCTCGTTAGGAATCGATATTCAGAAGCAGTACCTGAATAAGATCACCTAGCTTAGGTATCAAACTCTAGAAGCAATTCCTAGAATAGATCACCTACCTCATTGTTCGACCTCTAGAAGCAATTCCTAGAGTAGATCACCTCCCCCAGTGTATCGACCTTCAGTGTTAGCGGCTGAATAAGATCACAGCTCGTTAGGAATCGATATTCAGAAGCAGTTCCTGAATAAGATCACCTAGCTTAGGTATCGACCTCTAGAAGCAATTCCTAGAGTAGATCACCTACATCAGCGTTCCACCTCTAGTGACAGTGCCTAGAGTAAATCACCACCCTCAGGAATCGACCTCTAGAAGCAATGCCTAGATAAGATTACCTTCATTCCCCAGTGGATCTACCTCCAGTGTTAGCGGCTGGATACGATCAAACCCTACCAACCCTTTCATTTGCATTTCGCGAAGGACAAAATTCGGGTCCTTCTTTTTCTTTTTACTTAATTGATCTCCGCAAAGAGTTCATGAGATGCCCCAGGCACTCACGCACTCTATGCGAAGACACAATTAAGTAGGGGCAGCTGTAGTACCCTAATTTTGTCCTACGCATTTTAAAACAAAAATCAAAAAAATCAAAGAGGGGAAAAAGTCAAAAGTCAACAAAAGTCAACAGAAAAGTCAACTTTTCAAAATTAAGGACTTCGCAATGCGAAGCTCACTTCGCACTGCGAAGTCTGCGATTTTTCTGCAGATTTTTGGTTTCTTGGATTTAATTCCAGATTTTGTTGCACATAATTTCCATATTTATTTTAAGTAGCATTCATGGCCAATTGGGCCAAGCAAAGCCAGAGTTGAAAGACTTGCCATTAATGCCAAGGTTAGAAGCTTTTTCTTCCAACCTAGCATGTGACAAGCAAGTGGGCTTGCCCTTGGGCAGCTCTAGCCCCTCCCAGGTGACCTGCTAACCACCACAAGGTTGCCAGCCACCTGCTTGAGGACTTTCCTCCTGCTTGCTGCCCCAAAAACCAGTCAAACCAGCTGGATTTTCTCACTTGAAAAGCCATGAGTGCCTACTCTGTTTTGCAGCAGCTTTTCACCCTCTCACACCAGCCAATTTTAGCCTTTTCATCCCTCAATCTCTGCACAATACAGTGCACGTTTTTATTGACCAACCATTGAGATTGCAAGGATTGATCCCCAAGCATTAGCCATTTGCAAATCAGCTTTGTTCTTCATCATTACCTTCTAGAATAGGTTGAATTTGTGGCTGAAATCAAGCTGGAACTTGCCCCTTGGCACAAGGCAGGGTTGCCTCTATCCATTAGCATTTAATGCAAAGGGATTCAGCTTGATCTTGGCCACAAATCAGCTGAATCAAGGGATTGTGTAATGATGACAAAGATTTGATTTTGGCCTATAAATACAAGGCAATGCCCAAGGTTACAAAAACACACAATTAGACAGAAAACACAACATTCAAAGAGCAGAAACTCTACTCATTTCAACCTACAAATCTCCACAAATAACCAGAAACAATCCATCCACACAAAGCTTTCAAAAGTTCAAGTTCATCACAAATCTTCAAACCTTTGTGAAAGCCTTCAACCAAATCAAGCCAAGTGCAGCTGGAGCTTTGCTAAGGAGTTCTGTAAGTTACTAAGCTCTTTATCTTGCATTTCTAATTGTGTTTGCATAGCTATTTTGGCTCAAAACCCTTTGGTCCTAAAAAACCCCTTTTGAATTTCAAAGAAATCCCAAGGTTTTCAAAACATCAAAATTGGTTTGTACAACCTTTTTCATCCCAAAAACTCAAAGCTTTTCACCCATATATAAGGTCTTGAGTGTGTTCAGAAGTTGTTTCTGAACAAATGTTCAGAAACAGCTTCTGAACCCAAAATTTCGCATGCTTCGCAGTGCGAAGTCATGGTCGCAGTGCGACCATGACAGAACTCAGAACCTGAGTTTTTGTGTCAAAACAACCAATTTTTGAGGTTCTAGCCCCAGAGCTCAGAACCAAAGAATTTTTAAACCCATGTTCTTCAAATCATAACAAGGTTTTTGCTTAATTTTGACAAATCACAAGTTCGTATAACCATTTTGTGGATAACTTGCAAAGCAAGTTATGTTCCCAAACTTTCAAAACCACATGAACCAACAAGCTATGTTCAGCTTTTCAATCTAAACTTGAGCAATAAATATTGTTCATGATGTTCAAAACTCAAAAATGAACATACACCGGTAATGTGCGCATTTTCGCAAAATGAGACGAACTTGCGCGTTTTCTAGCAAATTTGCTAAACCTTCCCATTTTGGGTTTTCAAACCAAATGTTTTGACTTACCTTGGGATTTCCAAAGAATTCAATCCAAAAATATGAATGAAAAAGGGATGGTGTGACGTATGTCTCTCCATCGCCCCGATTGTACGAATGCGTGACGTATGTCTCGTCGCTCGGACAATCGTCATTCCCTTTTAATATGTACAACCCTAACCAAACCAAATCTTGGCCCTTGTGGTCAATCCAAACCTTTTGGTCCCCCGTTGGCCATTAGACTCAACCCCTCGACTCGTTTGAGTCCACTCGGTCAATGTTCGACTCGTCCGAGTCCATTGTACCCGTTCTTGATCTCAGTGGATCAATCGAACAATCACCCGACTCTTCGGAGTCCACTCGGTCAATGTTTGACTCGTTTGAGTCCATTGTACCTCCCTTGGTCCCATAGCGACCAATTCAACCCTCTACCCTAACGGACGTACCTTTTAACAATTCTAATGTGATTCGCGAACGAACGCTTAATAAGTCTCCAAGTGCGAGCATACAAGCAACGTTTAATCGCAAGAATTCGGTTAAAACATCGTCCAATTAAAATCAACCAACACACATACGTTTTTCTACCAAAGAACTACGTATGCTTTGAATTCTCCGACTACCGGGAGATACGTAGGAGCAAGATCGACATCTTGTCAAGCACAATAATAAAAAAAAAACCTTTTTTCTTTTCTTTCGTTTGTTTTTATCTCTTTTCCCCCCCTTATTATATTTTAGCATAAATGAACATGAACGCAAAGTATTAAAAAGCAATTCAAGTCTTAACCAAATAGAAGGTTCCCGTTGAGTACAACGGACGTGAGGGGTGCTAATACCTTCCCCTCGCGTAACCGACTCCCGAACCCGATAATGGTTGCGATGACCTAATCCTTATCCTCATCGTCTAAAGGGTTTTATTATCGTTTCCCTTTACAAACAAAAAACTTAAGGGTTTATCAACGTTCCCTTTACACAAAAACTTTGGTGGCGGCTTCACAAAGGCACCCTCCGAGCGTTCGAGGACGACCTCGGAGGAATCTGCGCGTCTTTTTCCCGAGGAAAAAAACGAGGTGCGCACAGTGAGATCATAGAAAATATAACTTTAACCGTAACTACTTCCAAAGTAAAACATATGATTGGTTGTGATTTGCTTACACTGTAAAACTTTTTACACTAATAGTGTATCAAAGTTAATATTAATATCTCTCTCTATATATATATACTTTGTGAAGAAAATAACTTAACTTCGTACCTTTGAGTGGCGTGAGACCTTTTTCTATAAAGGAACGTAAGTGAAGAATACTCAATAACAAACATGCACTGGCTGTAAAAAGGAGAACATTTGGTAGTGCAAATTCTTCAGCAGCTTGTATAGTAAAGCTCATAAAATAATCAGAAACTAAGCAAGTAACTGGTGGAACATTGGAAGAGTGATTAAGTCTTGTAAGAAGTTCACAAAAAGGTTTAAGGAAATTCTTTCTTATAGATTGAGCAAGAGAAGGTACATCTTGACTAACATCACCATCACCTTCTAGTGCTGTTAGACCATCTGGTATGGTTTCAAAGCTAAAACCAGGGAAACCATCTAATGCATTAGGACCTCTTGATTTGAGCAAGCGTTTGTGATTGTAATCCGTGTTGACAAAGGTTATGTGAAAGCCTCTAAGGTGAAGAAGTTTTGCTAGTTTGAACAATGGATTTATATGTCCTTGAAATGGAGCTGGAATCAACACAGCATGTGGTTTTTTGTTTGCAAAGTTTCCCATTTTTGATAATTCTCTATTTGGATTTTATGTGTGCAAGATATGAGGTTGAGAAACTAGTGATAAGCATGTGCTTTAATAGAGAGAAAAAAGGATATTGCTATAAAATTGAAAAATATAAAGAAAATCAAACAGATAAAATCTGGAAGGTTCTAACAAAAGGAAATAAGTTCATTGTAATTCAAATATTAATTTGGTTTTCGTAACAATGTTATGAAACACGGACACAGAAAAAGACATAAAAAATGACACTGACACGTTGAAACTCATAATAATTTGAAAAAATAAAATAATTGAATATAATTACAATGTGTGTGACATAAAATTGAAACCTTATATACACTTATGTTCTTGTAACCTTTTGTAATGTTATGCCATTGTGATACAATATTGAAACCCTAACCGTCTCATGTGTTATTCTCTATTGAAAGTTGAAACCCTGTATTGTTAACAAACACATGTTAGATACTACCTCCGTTCTTTGTTAATTGTCATTTTTTGACATTTTACATATACCAAGATCGCAATCAATAAATATTACTACTTTTGATATAATAATTTATACTTTTACTATAATAGCCTTATTCATTTAATATCTAATTTCATATATTTCCTTTTCCGCAATAAATAACTAAGGGTAACATTGGTAAAACAACATTTAATGTTGCATTGAACTTTGAAATTGACAAAAACAAAAATTTTCATCAAAAGAGATTGCTAGAAAAGAACAGAGGGAGTACCAAACACACATTCGATCAGAGTTGTCAGTGTTATATAGTTACAATATTTTTAATACACACAAATACAAATATCAATAAGTTTGTTGGTCAATTCACTACAAGAAATCTGTCAATTTGCCAGGGGCGGAATCCCTGGCAAAAGCGCATAAAGCCCTGAGAAACAGACATTTGACAGGGGTTTTGCCAGGGGCAGAATCCCTGGCAAATCAGGTCATCGCAAATTATATTGACAGGGGTTAAACCCCTGGGAAACTTGCGAGGGGCAAGGCCCTGGCAAATATCCTCGCATAGCCCTTGGCTTAACCCCTGTTATAGCCCCTGTCACCTGATTGCATTTGTCAGGGACTTTGCCAGGGACATGCCCCTGTCAAATCATATTAAGTTTTATAAAAAAAAATTATTTAAAAATTCAATAAAAAATTGATTAATAAATAATTTTATTTAAAAATTCAAAATAATTTTTCAATTCATTTAAAAAATTAAGACACATAATATTTTATTTTAAAAAACAATTTTATTTATAAAAATTTCATAGCTAAATTAATTTTGAAAATAAAAATACAAGTAGTAAGTCTCAAAATAATCTACAATTGCACAAATTAACTTCAACAAAGTAGAAACACAAACCTAAATACATATTACAAGTTATAAACAATAATATAACATCATTCAATTATGAATAAAATAAATTATAGATATAATGGAGAATCAAACATATTAAAAAAAATTATATATGATTACAATAACACAAATTTTTTTGTATACCTAATTTTCAAAGAAAATGTATGTCCTTCGGATTATAACAGTATTTACTTCAACAACAGGAGTCCCATCATTTCTCTTAAAATAAAGATCCACGCCCTGAAATACAGAGAAACTATGAGTTTTTTTAAAGGAAGAGAATCTATGAGAGTTGAATTTTAAATTAAGCACATCAGATTGCTAGTAGCATTACATTGCAAGTGACACGATTAACGTAGGTACCGGATAAACAAGCAATCTTACATTCAATTCTTTCATATAGAAATAGCTTTATACATAAGCAGTTATATGAATAATGTGTATGTTATAAGCGCTTAATTAAATTTTGTTTATTCAAACAGAAATCTAATAGCTCCTAAAAATATTTGAGTAATATTAGTTTTGCATATCAATCAGCATTATCTTGTTAACATGTCCCCATATATATGCCAACAGAAAAGAGAACAAAGCACTCATTTAGCATAAGATTTTGAAATGAAATTTTAGTTAGTGAAGGAACTCTAAAAAAAATAATATAGTGAAGGAAAGAGATATTGAACTTACATTTAAAACAAAGTACATACTGTGAAAATATTATTTTTAACAATATTGGTCAAACCTTTTTTGAACAAAGCTTAAACAAATTCAGCTATTGTAGCAAATTTAAAAACACAGCTTAAAATATAACAATGAAATAATCGAATAAGAAAGAATTTCACTAACCTGAACACAAGCATGCAGAGTATCGACCAAATCCAATGAGAAATCAATCAAATTCAGTGACAATCGACCAAATCCTTCTCTGCAAATCATGCAACTTCTATCAAATCCCTGAAATGTAGGTCAATAGCATGTGAGGTACGTTAACAACAGGTGTGGCACAAGTACAGTTCCACATTAGAATTGAGAACAATCTAGGCCTATCTCAACCCAAACTTAGCTCAAGGGAAGAGGATTAACGAAGCCATTATAGCGAGTACTGGGCCAATATGTGATCTTAACAATGTTGATAAAATGCAGTTGAAATTCTCCTTGTCTTGAAGTAGGAAAACCTTGTTAATGGCGCACCAACTTGCATAGCCAAGTTAATGCCTACTACAAACTATACTTACGAGCCTAAAGGATTGCAAAACCAGAACTTGGTACTAATCATTGAAAATATGAAAAAGCACCAAAATATCTATTACAATTAAAATTTGTTGCACGTGCTAGGATAATTTGGTTTGTAACTCTTATACATCTGCTACATAAGTGATGCTAGTAATATGTAATTTGTTTAGCACATGACTAGGAAACACATTCAAAAGCTATTTTAGCATAAACGGTTATAAACAACTCAATTAAGCCCTTTTAGCATAAGTTTTTATCGTGTAAGTGCTTATGTATAAGCTATTTTTGTAACAAAATATAAGCTCTCTTAAAGAGTTTATGGAAATAAGCTGAAAATATAGTTTGCATACATGTTGTAAGTTGTTTCCATAAGCTCTTACAAACACTCTCATAAGTGTTTATACCAATAGTTAAGCTCAAATAAATCAATCCAACTGACCCTAAGTCTAACAACTAACAAAGAAAAACTAGAAAAATTATAGACAAAGGAAATAAAGCAATTTGAAATGCTTACCCTTTCACAACCATCTACAGTCAATTTGGTCAAATTTTGAAAGCAAGAATGTGTTGAAAGTTGGTCATCCCTTGTCCTGTTGTCATTGATTGAGAAAAGCTGCAATGTCTCCAAACTTGGAAATTCAACCTGTCAACAGTTATGAAAGTTTCATTATCTGCACTAACAAAAAAAAACTGTCACTACATTTTTGAATTGTTGAATTAGAGAGAACAAATGCAGATGGTGAAACCATGTGTTTCAACTAGATGATTAACGTAGTTCAAATATGTGGTTAATTACGTTCATTGGATGGTTAATGACTATAACAAGGTTTCATAACTCATTAACCATGCATTAAATACAAGTAACCATGATTTCGAACACCTAGAAGTTAACAGATACATATGTATATTTGAACACCTGAAAATGAGTTCATATGTATGATTACGAGCTTTAAGACCATATTTAACTCAGCTAGTCATCTACACCACTAAACCAATACATATCTCACCACCCTAACTAATCTAAAATGCTAACTCTTTTAAAGTTTGAACTGAATCCCCTAAATAAAAATACAGCAAAATGAGAGAAAAAAAAGAGTATATCAATAAAGAAGGTACACTCTACCTTTCACTAGTTCTGAAAACAGCTCCAACATTCTCCAACAAAATTTTCAAGAACTCAAACACAACAATCTTCCCTCTCATCGACTGCAGATCAGCATTCTCCGGCATAATTTTCGTTATAAAACCCATCAATTCCACCACCACAATCGGCTGAATTGGAACAGTCGACGAATTCGCCTCCATTCTCCTAAAATGTAAAATCAAAATTGAATAAATATCAAATCCCTGAAATGTAACATAAAAATGAAATCTGAAAAATCAAATCCCTAGTAGGTGAAAATCACAAATCATAAACATAAAATCAAAATCAAGAAATTTTGAATCCCTAAAAATAGAAAAAAAAATTGGAATCCATAAATATATGTTACCAGAAAAGTGCTTTAGTCATTGATTCTTCAGTAAGTTCACCTTCAGCACGCCTTTTCAATTTATAGTTGAAGAAGAATCGTGTTCGTAGTCGGTGGCTCTGAGTAGAACGTAGTTGTTCAGATTAAAAATAGAAATCAAAGATGTCGCTCAGTCTATAATGAAATAGAAACGCAGGAATTGAAGAAAGAAAGAAGAGAAAGGATTGGGTGTTCATACCTTGATGGAGGAGAAAAATGGGTGAAGATGAAATTGCTCAAATCACGAAATCATTCAGATCAGTTGAAAGCTTAGGTAATAAGGAGTTCAAGATTGGTCTTATTTTTTCCGATCGATGTTCACGGCGGTCGGCAAAAGCGTCACACGGAGGAGAGTGGCGAAGGTTTTGAGGAAGAGGAAAGGAGGGCACTGGTTCTCTTTTTTCTTTTGAGAAATATCAGACAAAAAAAATTATATTTTGGTGAGGTTAATAGCAAAGGACAAAAAGTAAGGGGGCCCTGTCATTTTGCCAGGGGTTATGAAAGATTGCTCCTGGCAAATGCAAACCAGGGGGTATGAGAGGGTCTTGCTCCTGGTAAATTTACCAGGGGTTTCTGCTCCTGAGAAATATCCCCGTGAAAACAACACTTTTCTTGTAGTGATTGATCTCCCAATATGACTCATTATAATGGTTGAATATGTTTGTTGGTCGTTGGTTAACCAATCAGTATGGCATTAAATTTTAAGTTGTGTACTTGTGTCCCTATGCTAACCAAGAAAGGAGGTGGACCACCAACATAAGTCGCAGTTCTCTTATGTCCACATGCAAGTTGCAAACGTTTACATACATATATATTAGTAAAAATAGAAGGTAGAGTAAAACTTCAAATTGGTACATGAATTTGTAAGAGTGTGTAACTTACAATAAAGAAATTTCAATTTATTATCCCAAATTTAATCAGATAATTAGTCCCTTCAAGACAATGTAAAATAGGTAGGTATATGTCAGTCTAGTCCTTTCTTTTCTTTATAAATATAATATAGTCTTGGCTCTACACAATGATATTCAATTTAGTCCCTCCGTTGGTCTCAGTTTCTTAATAGAGCTGGGTATATAATTTTTTAAGAGGAGAGTTAGGTATATGTTGATGTGTGATGATAAGTCTGTATACCGATATCAAAGTATTATAAATAATCGCATGCACAGGAAATTGGTAATTGTTTAAACATTCATAATTTTTTAGTATTCTAATATTAGGGTTTGTTTTGAAAAGTGTTTGTGACAATCAATAACAAAGTTTAATGAAAATATCAAGTTTAATGAGTTTTTCTTCGATTAAACGTCGTTAGCTATTTCCTCTATTGTATCCTCTTAATCGTTCGTTGTACGTTTCCGTGTTCCAAAAATGACGTGAGATTCATTGTATCTATTAACTTTGCATGTCTCGTTCAGTTAATCGATACAATAACATTAAGATTTAACAGTGTATATGATTGTAAACATAGCCATCTGCTGTAACACCCCGTTTTCCCAACTTGAAAATTTCATTTTAAAATAAATCAGAGTTTCAACCTTGACGGGATGTCGCACTTCGTTTACAATTTATAAATAGGATAATTTGCTATTTATTTCAAAACAGACTTTTCGATAACGTCAAACCATCGCAGCGGAAATTCAACTTCATAATTAAATCTAAACATCATTAGGCACAAGGCCACATCAAAAACAACGTAGTTTAAAACTCCACTAAATGTGGTTCAACATCAGTTTGAAATTAAAATACATAGCACATGAATTCATCAAAAAGTTTCCCATCCCGTTACATATCAGAGCGACTCCTAATGACACGAGGAATCAACTCACTTCAGCGATTACTCCTGGTTATCTGCACGTTACCCACGTAGAGGCAACATTCAAACAGAAGGGGTGAGATTCACATTCAATAAACATAAGCACATAATTCATAAAGATGAATTTAACATTTCACATAAACATCATCAAACAACACCATCAGATCTTATACATACATCACACATACACATCATAATCTCACCTCTCAATGCAACATCAAATACAATAACATCGACCGACTCAACAATGCAACATCACTGACTCAAGTATGCAACATGCATGTGGTACCAATTCATCGCAAAATATGTCATAATAGGACATGTCGGGCATACACCCCCATCGTAAATGTCATATAGACATGTCGGGCATACACCCCCATCACTTAATTCATAATGTCATAATAGACATGTCGGGCATACACCCCCATCACTTAATTCATAATGTCATAATAGACATGTCGGGCATACACCCCCATCACTTAATGCATATGTACTGGACTCGACAATGCAACATTTACAACAAATACAACGTCAACAACAACTTCATTATCATATACATCATCATCGTTATCATCATCATCGTTTAACATCATCATCGTGTATTATCATCATCACAATTATCAACAACTTTCATGTTTATACCAAAGACCAATTTAAAACAGAGACGTGTGAAAAAGACGCAAAACATGAAACAGAGAATGCTGTCACCGTACAATTTCACTAAGACCTCCTTGGAGTATTTTCATCATAACTCAAAAACTAAAAGTCATTTTCACGTCAAACCAAAGCCACTGGAAAGCTAACAAAATTATCTAAAACCTTCATGTTTACACCCAAGGCCAATTCTGTACCGATCAATACCAGTTTTCGTTTCAAATTCGGAAAAGTTGTGCAGAAAGTCCATAAAAATTCACTGTGACCTACGTGCAGTAATTTGACCATAACTCAAGTTCTATATATCGTTTTGACGTCAGACCAAAGGCATTAGAAAACTAACATCCATACCTACAACTTTTGTGTTTACACCTAAGACCAATTCTGTACCGATCAATACCAGTTTTCGTTTCAAATTCAGGGCAGAGATAAGAAAACTCAGGAAAAGCAACTTATATTATTCAAACTTCTCATTCATCTGACACATGTTTATGAACATTCAAAACTTCATCAATTTATGCATAAGCATGGCACCAATCAGTAACAACACCATAGAATCACAACAAAATCAACATCTCAACATAGAAATCATCAATTTAACATTCCCTCATTAGTTTATCATAATCAAACAACCCTAATTCCCAAATTCACCAACATCAACATGTTAAATCAAAATTTAGGGATTATGAAACTTAGATTTATAGAAGCTAGTCCCACCCTTACCTTGTTATGAAGAAATCGCCCCCTTCAGCTTTTCCTCTTCTCAAGTTCTTCACCTTCTTCCTTGGCTCTGCTTCTCCTCTTTTCTCTTCTCTGTTTCACGTGAAAACACAACAAAAATGAAACCTCTTCACGCGTATACCTCTTTTTCTATTCCACTTCCCTCTTTCTTAATCTCCCATAATGCCCTTAATGCCATTTTAATTCTATTTAATCTATTAAATTATATTAATTCATTATAATTCAATAAAATAATAAAATTAAATTCTAGGCGTTACAACTCTCCCCAACTTATAAAATTTTCGTCCTCGAAAATGTACCTCATGCAAATAACTCTGAATAAGACTCCAACATCTTGCTTTCCAGCTCCCACGTCAAGCTTTCACCAGTTGGTCCTCCCCAAACAACTTTCACGAGAGGAATCTCTTTGCCCCTCAACTTCTTCATCTCACGGCCTTCAATCCTCAGTGGTAATGTCTCCACCGTAAGATTGTCTCTAACCTGCACATCATCTCTCGGAATCACATGAGAGGGATCTGCAACATACTTCCGAAGTTGCGACACGTGAAACACATCATGCAAATTTGAAAGATGCGGTGGTAATCCCACTCTATAAGCAACTGTTCCTATCCTTTCTGATATCTGATAAGGACCAATGAACTTCGGAGTCAGCTTCTTCGATTTCAATGCACGTCCAACACCAGTCATCGGAGTGACTCTCAAAAACACATGATCACCTTCTTGGAACTCAAGGTCTTTTCTTCGCTTATCATGATAACTTTTCTGCCGACTCTGCGATGCTTTCATCTTCTCTTGTATCAATTTGACCTTCTCAGTAGTTTGCTGAATAATTTCTGGTCCCACAATTGCACTCTCACCAGCCTCGAACCAACACAAGGAGTTCTGCACCTCCTACCATACAATGCCTCAAAAGGTGCCATTCCAATGCTAGAATGGTAACTGTTGTTATAAGTGAACTCTATCAACGGTAGATGACTATCCCAAGCTCCACCCTGCTCAAGAACACATATTCTCAACAAATCTTCGAGTGATTGAATCGTCCTTTCCGACTGACCATCTGTTTGCGGATGATAAGCCGAGCTCAACCTCAATTTAGAACCCAATGCTTCCTGCAAACTCTTCCAAAATCTAGAAGTAAATCTTGGATCTCTGTCTGACACAATACTCGACGGAACACCATGCAACTTTACAATCTCTCGAATGTAAATCTCTGCCAACTGCGACACAGGATAACTAATATTTATCGGAAGGAAATGCGCAGACTTCGTCAACCTATCCACAATCACCCAAATTGAATCATGTCCTCTCTGAGTATTCGGCAAACTCGTCACAAATCCATGGATATACTATCCCACTTCCACTCTGGCACATCCAACGGTGTCAACAACCCAGCAGGTTTCTGATGCTCAACCTTCGACTTCTGACAAGTCAAACATGAATACACAAATTGAGCCACATCTCGCTTCAAACCAGACCACCAAAACAGCTTCTTCAAATCATGATACATTTTTGTAGCTCCCGGATGAATACTCAAGCTACTTCTGTGACTTTCCTCAAGAATCATCTTCTTCATCTCATCGTTATCAGGTATACAAATTCTGCCTCTAAACCTCAACACTCCTTGATCATCAATTTTGAAATCACTACCCTCAGCCTCATTCATCAAATCCACCAACTTCACATCTACTTTCTGAGCTTCTCTGATATTACTCAAAAATTCATTGTTAATCTTCAACATACCCAACTTCACACTCTGAGGTGCCAATTCACAAACCAAACTCATATCTCTGAATTGTTCAATCAACTCAAACTCTTTAACCATCATAGCAGACATATGCAAGGTTTTCCTGCTCAAAGCATCAGCAACAACGTTAGCTTTACCTGGATGATAATTCAGTCCAAAATCATAATCCTTCAACAGTTCAAGCCATCTTCGCTGCCTCATATTTAACTCCTTCTGATCAAATAGATACTTCAAACTTTTATGATCACTAAACACCTCAAATCTTGAACCATATAAATAGTGTCTCCAAATCTTCAGCACAAATACCACTGCGGCCAACTCAAGATCATGCGTAGGATAGTTCCGTTCATGAATTCTCAACTGTCTTGATGCATAAGCCACTACTTTACCATCTTGCATAAGCACACCACCTAATCCCAACTTGGACGCGTCACAATACACCACAAAAGGCTCATCTGGCTTCGGCAAAATCAAGATTGGAGCCGTCGTCAAACGCTGCTTCAATTCATTAAAACTGGTTTCACAATGAACATCCCACACAAAAGCTTTACCTTTACAAGTCAACTGCGTCAACGGAAGTGCAATCCTCGAAAATCTATCCGACACAACCATCTTCAACTATATTCCAACACACCATCATTTAAGGAGCAACATCCATCACACTCTTATACTTCGACATACAACGTCACATTATTATCTTAACAACATCTTCGACATCAAAACACCTTGACACATAATTCTCACATCCATAACTCACCAAATCAAACATGTAGAGTCGTATACTTATAGCAACTGCGCTACATACACTTCTGCTGCGCAACTCTGATAATCTATCTTAAGTCATCGTACTCATTAAAATTTCCATCAACTACATGGGTTACAAGTCTTAATTTAAGTTCGGACTTTCTTTAACATCCATCATAACATCATCGTTAACTTAATATCCTCAATCTTTCACTTTGCGACGTTAGCTCGCATATAAATCCTCTACTCTGAATCGTTCAATACTTCTCGACTCTTTCCTATCCACTCCCTTATTAATTCACACAAACACGATATAACATTATTCACTTCATGCACTATCAAGATAGCAAGTCAAATCTACACCATCCAACACGATCTCGTCTACTATCAACAAGAGATTAAGGGTGATCAAGTCCTCAATTTGTCAAGAGATATCCGACAACCGTAATGGAGCATAAACTATCGTTACTAACTACAATAGAGTTCTTTTCCAACTTATACTCACGTCACCCAAAAACACCATACTTCAACAATTCCCAAAATCATCTGAACATGCTAACACCGACGTCTTGCAGCTACATACTAATACACCTCTGACGATAACATCAGACATAATTTCTTTTAGATCATTACCAACACTTCCTATCCTTGAAATCTCATTCTTCGCATTTCCAACAACTTCAGCAACTCATTATAATTACTCACTAATATTCCACAATGAAGTCTACCACAATCCGTCACTATAATCATTCTTATTCAACATAAATTGCATCTCCATGCATTTTCCGATACCTTCGCATTCTTACAAATACCAACGTTTCATTCCTTATCTATATCTTACACCCTTCTTCACCTTTTCAATTTTCAGCAAGAATCACCCAACTTCAAACACAATTATATCTTCCAATACAGACCTCCCAAGCACAAAATTATATTCCAAAATGAAGGGAATTTCGTGTAGATTCCAGAACTTCAAGAATCTCCCAAATCCGAGTTACGAGTAAAAAGTTATCATCCTTGCAATGGGACTGGTCCAGAATTCCCGTATGCAGAATTTTCCAAAAATCAGCATCAGACCCAAACATTAAAATGCACTTTTCTTCCTCTTCACAAACTTCCTGAAGACAAATCTTATATGCAAACTGTAGGGAATTTCTTGAGCTTTCCAAAAAGTCCAGAATCGCTTCCATCAGAAACACGAGTAAAAAGTTATGCCCCTTTTACTGACAGCTGCTCCATAATTGTAAAAATCAGAATTTGAGGTTGATGAACATAAGTTCCATCTCTCCCTCTCGCTTCCAAGATCTACCAACATCCTTTCTTTTCATCCAACTACGAAAATCACCCGAATTTAATCCAACTACACTCAAGACATACCATCTACCGAATTAATCCATCAACTATCACTTCCATTGGAATAATTCCTCATTCTCAATTAATTCACCATCCATAATCTACACACATCTCGAACTCGACTGATACGAATTCATGAGTCCATACTCTCGCCGGTTCCCAACAACATCGCTTCAATAACGTTTGCACTCTTACAATCAACATCACCTCGAACCAACTTCTACATACTATCAACACGTCCGGGAGGCAAGCTTCTCCCCCACTTATTCCAAACCAACTCCTGCAGACAACGACTATGAGCTAACAAACAAGTACCGACAGTGTTTCACACACATGTCGAGTACTAAGGAACAAACAACATTAGACAACATTGGCCGGACAGACCGACCTGCTCTGATACCAATTGTAACACCCCGTTTTCCCAACTTGAAAATTTCATTTTAAAATAAATCAGAGTTTCAACCTTGACGGGATGTCGCACTTCGTTTACAATTTATAAATAGGATAATTTGCTATTTATTTCAAACAGACTTTTCGATAACGTCAAACCATCGCAGCGGAAATTCAACTTCATAATTAAATCTAAACATCATTAGGCACAAGGCCACATCAAAAACAACGTAGTTTAAAACTCCACTAAATGTGGTTCAACATCAGTTTGAAATTAAAATACATAGCACATGAATTCATCAAAAAGTTTCCCATCCCGTTACATATCAAAAGCGACTCTAATGACACGAGGAATCAACTCACTTCAGCGATTACTCCTGGTTATCTGCACGTTACCCACGTAGAGGCAACATTCAAACAGAAGGGGTGAGATTCACATTCAATAAACATAAACACATAATTCATAAAGATGAATTTAACATTTCACATAAACATCATCAAACAACACCATCAGATCTTATACATACATCACACATACACATCATAATCCTCACCTCTCAATGCAACATCAAATACAATAACATCGACCGACTCAACAATGCAACATCACTGACTCAAGTATGCAACATGCATGTGGTACCAATTCATCGCAAAATATGTCATAATAGGACATGTCGGGCATACACCCCCATCGTAAATGTCATAATAGACATGTCGGGCATACACCCCCATCACTTAATTCATAATGTCATAATAGACATGTCGGGCATACACCCCCATCACTTAATGCATATGTACTGGACTCGACAATGCAACATTTACAACAAATACAACGTCAACAACAACTTCATATCATATACATCATCATCGTTATCATCATCATCGTTTAACATCATCATCGTGTATTATCATCATCACAATTATCAACAACTTTCATGTTTATACCAAAGACCAATTTTAAAACAGAGACGTGTGAAAACGACGCAAAACATGAAACAGAGAATGCTGTCACCGTACAATTTCACTAAGACCTCCTTGGAGTATTTTCATCATAACTCAAAAACTAAAAGTCATTTTCACGTCAAACCAAAGCCACTGGAAAGCTAACAAAATTATCTAAACCTTCATGTTTACACCCAAGGCCAATTCTGTACCGATCAATACCAGTTTTCGTTTCAAAATTCGGAAAAGTTGTGCCAGAAAGTCCATAAAAATTCACTGTGACCTACGTGCAGTAATTTGACCATAACTCAAGTTCTATATATCGTTTTGACGTCAGACCAAAGGCATTAGAAAACTAACATCCATACCTACAACTTTTGTGTTTACACCTAAGACCAATTCTGTACCGATCAATACCAGTTTTCGTTTCAAATTCAGGGCAGAGATAAGAAAACTCAGGAAAAGCAACTTATATTATTCAAACTTCTCATTCATCTGACACATGTTTATGAACATTCAAAACTTCATCAATTTATGCATAAGCATGGCACCAATCAGTAACAACACCATAGAATCACAACAAAATCAACATCTCAACATAGAAATCATCAATTTAACATTCCCTCATTAGTTTATCATAATCAAACAACCCTAATTCCCAAATTCACCAACATCAACATGTTAAATCAAAATTTAGGGATTATGAAACTTAGATTTATAGAAGCTAGTCCCACCCTTACCTTGTTATGAAGAAATCGCCCCCCTTCAGCTTTTCCTCTTCTCAAGTTCTTCACCTTCTTCCTTGGCTCTGCTTCTCCTCTTTTCTCTTCTCTGTTTCACGTGAAAACACAACAAAAATGAAACCTCTTCACGCGTATACCTCTTTTTCTATTCCACTTCCCTCTTTCTTAATCTCCCATAATGCCCTTAATGCCATTTTAATTCTATTTAATCTATTAAATTATATTAATTCATTATAATTCAATAAAATAATAAAATTAAATTCTAGGCGTTACATCTGCTAACAACCACCATCTATGGATGAAGTTATTCCAGATCATTTAGATAGGAAGTCTATGTCTAGCACTTTCTATAGCAAAAAATAAGTTTTAGAGTTTAACATCAGAAAACATTAAATACATGAATAAACAATCGATATAGTGATAAACAGATTATAATAATCAGCCAGATTAAGAGTTTACATGAGTTTCCTAGCTAAATAAACTTAATCCCAACGCAAAAAGAGAAGAAGAAGAAGGCAAAGTAACATCAAAAGCTTGCTATCCAAGCTCCAACGCGCTATAATTGTCAATTAACCATTTTTTTGTTTGATAGGTATGTTGTAGTAAATCTAATTTTCAAGGTAGAGTAAAAGATTAACATGTTCTTTAAAGTAACTTGTCTTATGCCTGATATAATTAGATTTTGATCCTTCCATTTGCATCTTAAGTATGTTCTTTTATGATATAGAAAATCAAAATTACATTTGCATACTTAAAATATATGTGAATATTTTTGAATGTTATAGGAAAAAAACTTTTAAATTCAAATGCTTTCAAATCAATCTCTTCAAAAGAAGCTGACAATGTTGTGCAGAGAACTACTATAAAAGATCTAAAAAAGCATATAAATATAATATTAATGAGATTTTGAAGTATTGTCTTACTTTGATCTAAGTTGATTCAATCAAACACAACTAGAGGAGAAAATAGAGGTATGTAATGTAATATTAGTTATGAACTTATGAAGAATGAACTTGATGAAGTTGAATGCATCATTACAATGTTCTTAACTAAATGTTGATGTTCACACCTAAGAACATAGGTAGACAAAAAATACAAATTATTTATTCCTAACAAACCTATAAATATTTTATAAAAGTTACTTAAGTTTGATTCTGTTTAAGCAACACCTCCTTAATCACTTTCTCCAAGTTCATGTATGAACAACCTCCAAGTCTGGTTTCCTCCTCTGCCTTCACCTTCAAATCAATTGCCTTTTGCCTCATTTTCTTTCCTTTATCTCCCAACATCAATTCATTGACCAGATTATCCACCTCATCTCTCTTCACATTGGTGTCAATTTCCATGCCAATCTCCCATTCATTGCAAATATATCTGCAGTTGGCTGGCTGATCCGCAAAAATGGGACAACACAACATTGGCACTCCGGCACATATACTTTCAGTGGTTGAGTTCCATCCATAATGAATTATGAATCCACCAATTGAATGATGGTTTAAAACTTGCTCTTGCGGACACCAGCTCACGATTAAGCCTCTATCTGAAATTTCATTCACAAACTCCGATGTCAAAACAACCGAGCCACCAATGACAAGATCAGGCCTAATGATCCACAAAAAGGGTTTCTTGCTATTGGCCAAACCCCAAGCAAACTCTTAACAATTTTTCTGTAGTCATAACAGCCATGCTCCCAAAATTCACATAAACAACAGACCTTGGTTCCTTGGATTCAAGCCAATCAAGACACTTGGTATCTTCTTTCCAAAGATTAGAGCATAAGGATGCCAAGTGGCTTTGTGGACTTTGATTTAAAAATGAAGATAAAGGGCCAACGACATAAATACAAGGGAAAATAGTGGAGAGAACATTCAATACATCATTCTCAAGTTCATTAGAAGTATTAAGAATTATTGCTGAGGCACGGTGAGCCCTATCCATCGCTTCAATGATAAATTCTACTATAGAATAATTTGGATCTGTTATCCCTATAAAATCAGGAAGATCTTTCAGTCGAAAGTTTTGCAGTCCAGGAATGCAATCTACTTTAGTTTCCAAATATCCATTTGTCATATGAATATCATCTGTATATATCAAATTACTAAAGTTGTTAGCTTAAAATTGAATCTCTATACCAGTCCTAATATAGTTTATATGAGCAATTTAACTACACTACAGTACCTATGATGTAAGAAAAAGATTAATTAATTAATTGTTACCTTTTAGTGGTATGAGACCTTTATCAAACAATGTTGGTAAGTGTGAACAACACAAGAATGTACATGCATTGGATGGACTAAAGAGAACAATAGGAAGTGAAAGTTCTTCAGCAACTTGTATAGTAAAAGACATGTTCCAATCATAAACTATGCAAGTAACTGGAGGGATAAGACCAGCAGTGGAAGACTCATGGAGTCTAGCAAGAAGTTCGCGAAATGGTTGGAGGAAGTTATTTCTCATTGATTTACAAAGAGAGTTTTATGTCTTGACTAACATCACCGTGACCATCCATCGGAGTTAAACCATCTGGAATAGTCTCAACTCTCAAAGCTAAAATCAGTTAAACCATCAAAGTCATTAGGACCTCTTGATTAGAGCAAGCGATTGTGATTGTATTCAGTGTTGATAAAGGTTATGTAAAAGCCTCTTAGGTGAAGAATCTTTGCTAGTTTGATTAATGGATTGATATTTCCTTG
The DNA here is from genome assembly GCA_018208015.1 of Medicago ruthenica. NCBI lineage: Eukaryota > Viridiplantae > Streptophyta > Magnoliopsida > Fabales > Fabaceae > Medicago > Medicago ruthenica. Next base: position 272,959 of record WNNG01000376.1, read on the forward strand.
AATTGGAAATGGAATTAATACGGCATGTGGTTTTTTACTACTCATTTGTGAGTTTGTGTTTGAATGTTGAGTATGTATGATATGAAGTATAAAGACAAAGGGATAAGCCAGTGGTTTAATAATTGAGATAAAAGCCAATGTCCCTTGGATTTTTGGAATGGAAAATAGAGAAAATAAAAAAGGAAAAGAAACTGAAATTCAGAGTCTAAGATATGTTTATTTTAAAATGGAATGATTCCAAGTAACACAATTTGATCCTTATCCTCATTATGACAAAGATTGATCTTGAATCCTCACAATAATTGATGCATGCTAGTCAAGTCACAACTTTTTGCTATGCCAGAAATTGATTTGAATTATTCACAATTTATGTTTAGAATCGGCAGACAGCAAATGTAGTCAAGCTCTAACTCTATCCCTTAGTGAAAAAGAAAAAAGTCCGAGTCTTGTAACATTATTTGTAATACCATTCATTTTTAAGGTGTCACAATATTTAAGAAAAATAGTTAAGTGAAGATTGCGATCATTCGTAAGGAAACCAAAAAATTGGTTTTGTTGCATCATGGATAACAAGGAAGGTTTCGGTTCAAAATTGTTCGCCTCCACTGTTGGACGCGCAAGCTTTAATGTGGTTTTGTAGCGGTGGGAGTGATGCAATCTTTTAAAGTACGATTTTCAGCCATTTTAGAACTTGTGATTGCTCTCTTCTTCGTTGATGGATAAATCTCTCTTTCTCGAGTATTGGTTGAACAATTTTTCCGAGAATTCAAGTTATTCACATCCAAAAAAATAAAAAATAAACAAGCAAAAACAGAAAATTTTTAGTCTACATGGAACAGAAAGAGATAATCATTTTCAATAAAAGTCCCCAAAAAGACGCCAAAAACTTGATTGGCCGCAAGTGCATGGTTCTATCTCTAGATAAAAAAGCATTGATCCCACTAGGACTTTGTTGATTACTAATTACTTTTTCAGCTACAAATATCAATTTTTTAGAGATTTATTTACGTGGGCAATAAACAATAATATAAAAATTCCTTAGGATTGTGGTTTCATCACAATTTTAGAAACTTCAACCCTAATTCTTCTTGTTTGTTATGGAAATCAAATTTCTAAAGGATGTAAACGAATCTAATCAATGTCTCCTTTCAGAGATGCAACGATGTGTTTTGAACCAATGAGATATCCTATTTTCATGGAGAAATCATAGACAAAACCCTTTAAGTTCAATTACCTTATATTACCTCAAGAGAAATTAGACTATTTTCAAGTTTCAAATATCTTGTTCTATCTTATATGTCCAACATCAATATTCACCTTTCAATCAATCTGTTGATGTCTAATTAAGAACACATAACTATAGTGATATGATTATATAATCCTATTTACCGATATCAAGCGTCACCTTTCAATCAAGTGTCACTATTTAAATATTTAAATGTCATCCCATCATACGTTTAACCATACATGAGAAACAATGTGAAAACCTAACTGTATGAGGGTAGTTCAGCCTCTCATGCTCTAACCGGTTGTCTTCGAATCCTAAAGGTACTCTGCTTTTATTGATCTATCTTTTCTTATCAATATGCTATAATCGGTGTCTATTGATTCATGGCTAACCGTTAAATTTCCAACAGTACAAAGAGTCGTTGCACCAAGCTTGAGGAATCGCCTCCCGCTCCTCAGTCATCGTGGCGCGAAATTGACGGTAATGAAACTTGGAAATTTTGAGTCATACCAACAAATCTTAAACTATATCTTACAAATACTTGCACGGCATTCCAACCGTTCAGTAGAAGATATTATCAAAAAATATATGATTGTGGATCACCCTCATAAATTTCAGTTTACTACTTGAACTACAATATATTATATTTCTCACATCAAAGATTCAAGTTGTACAGAAGAAAACATGTGCAACTTGATTAAGCAACAATGACCACTCATTTTTTTATCATAGTCTATTGGCTATTATTTACCCATGTCTGAGAATTTGGACATATGATAAAGAACAGGAAAAACTTGTCTTTCAACAAGGACTATAGATTCTCTCCAAAGTTACAATTGCATAAAAGCCAAATTTACCAATCAAGAGTGATGGATGTGTTGTCCCTATCATCAAGATAGCCCTCCATTCTCTTCACTTGTATATGTTTTCACGTCAGTCAGGCTGGGTTTTATGTCCTTTAATTGTTTACTAGTCTGTGTATTTTAAATGAATTAGTTTCTGATTAGTCTGTATCACATACATGGTAATGAGTTGGTTAACCTATAGTAACTATGAAAGGACCTTATTCCAAACTTCAATTAATAAAGTTTCCTTCTAGTCAGCCCTAGGAAAAACAATTGAAGCTTCGCATAATATTAATCCAAAATTGAATATTGAAATAGTACATGGTAAAAAATACATTGCATCAAAGCATAGTAGTAGCTTAAAAATTTAGAAACAACCACCAGGTAGATAAAGTAGTAAAATACTGCATTGCAAAAAACAATATCATTCTATCTAATTATGTTTAAGCAACACTTCCTTAATCACTTTGTCCAAGTTCATGCATGAACAACCACCCGATCTAGTGTTCTCCTCCGCTTTCTTCTTCAACTCAATGGCCTTTTGCCTCATTTTGCTTCCTTTATCTCCGGTTATCACTTCATTAATCAGCTTCGCCAACTCCTCTCTCTTCACATTCGTATCGATTTCCATACCAATCTCCCATTCATTACAAATAAATCTACAGTTTGTTGGCTGATCAGCAAAAAATGGCCAACACAACATTGGCACTCCAGCACATATGCTTTCAGTGGTTGAATTCCATCCACAATGAGTCAAGAATCCACCGATTGAAGGGTGGTTCAACACTTTCTCTTGTGGACACCAACTTGCTATTAGGCCTCTATCTGAAATTTCATGTGTAAACTCAGATGACAAAATCACTGAGCCACCAATGACAAGATCAGGCCTAATGATCCACAAAAATGGTTTATTGCAATTGGCCAAACCCCAAGCGAATTCCAATAATTGCTAGGGTGTCATAACTGTAATGCTACCGAAATTGACATAAACAACGGATCCTAGCTACCTGGACTCAAGCCATTCAAGACACTCAGTATCTTCTTTCCAAAGGTTGGAACCTAAAGATTCCAATTGACGAATTTGCGTATTTTGGTTTAATAATGAAGGTAAAGGACCAATAGGGTAAAGAGAAGGAAACATAGAGGAGAGAGCATTTATTACATCACTCTCGAGTTCATTGTAAGTATTTAAAACAATAGTAGAGTCTCTATTAAAACTATCTGCAATTTCAAAAAAGAATTCTACCATAATATCATTTGGATCTGTTGTCCTGATATAGTCAAGAATGTCCTTCAACCGAAAGTTTTTCAAACCTGGAATCCAATCTACTTTAGTTTCCAAACATCCATTTGTTAGATACCTCTCATCTGCATATCATAAGTACAAAAGTTAATATCTTCAAGGTTCACACACACACATATATATAAGTTTCTATACATTCAATGAAAATTATTTGTAGTATAATAAATTTTAGTTTTGAAGTTTTATAAAAATTTGTCCAGGTCATCTTCTCATTGAGAGCTTTTAATTTGAGGGTTGGATTGTTATTTTATCAGCTCCGTGGTAAGAGTTTGACCTTGTAATCTCAAAGTGCAGAGAGTTCAAATCCTTTAGGAAACACACACACACACACATATATATAATGTGCAGCATTTATAAATATACTATTATCTATCAAGAAAATAAACTTAGCTAGTACCTTTGAATGGTATGATACCTCTTTCTACAAAGGAACGTAGGTACATAACAATCAATAAAGAACACGCACTTGATGAAAAATAGAGAACATTTGGGAGTGCAAATTCTTCAGCAGCTTGTATAGTAAAGCTCATACAAGAATCAGAAACTAAGCAAGTTGTGCGCTCTCGTTAAAAAAACGCATAACCTCGAGCGTACGCAAACGCTAGCAAGGTTGTTGTGAAGTCGCCACCAAAGTTTTTGTTTAAAGGGAACGTTGATAAACCCTTGAGTTTTTTATTTTGAAGGGAAACGATAATAAAACCCTTGACGATGAGGAAAGGATGGTCATCGCAACCATTACCGGGTTCGGGAGTCGATTACGCAAGGGGAAGGTATTAGCACCCCTCACGTCCGTTGTACTCAACGGGAACCTCCTAGTTAGCTAAGGCTTAGAATGTTTTTAAATGTTTTGCTTGCATGCTTGAATATGTAAAAGGGAAAAAGAAAATATGATGAAGGGGAAAAAAGTTTATTATATTATTGTGCTTGACAAGATGATGATCTTGCTCCTACGTATCTCCTGGTGCGATGGAGAATTCAAAGCTACGTAGTCCTTTGGTAGAAAAACGTATATGTTGGTTGCTTTTAAAGAACGATGTTTTTGATCGTATTCTTGCGATTAAACGTAGCTTGTGTACATGCTCGCGCATGGGAGGCTTAAGCGTTTGTTTCGAATCGCGCTAGAATAGATAAAACATGTCCGTTGGGGAAAAAGGTTCGAATTGGCCGCGAGGGGACCAAAAAGGATTAAAATGACTCAAACGAGTCGAGAAAGGTTCGATTGATCCGACGGGATCAAGAAAGGGTTCAATGGACTCAACCGAGTCGAACATTGACCAAAGTGACTCAACCGAGTCGAGAAAGGGTTCAATTGATCCAACGGGCCAAGAATTGGTTTGTGTGGTTTGATGCGTTGAAAATAGAATGACGATTGTCCGAACAACGAGACATACGTCACGCATTCGTTCAATCGGGGAAATGGAGAGACATACGTCAAACCACCCCTTTTTCATTCAAGTTTTGTTTGAAACTTAAGAAATCCCAAAGTTATCAAAACACTTGGTTTAAAACTCAAATGAAAAGGTTTTAATGTTCAAATTAGTTGTTGCAACCTATGAACGAGTTTGCTTGTTTGAGTAAAAGATGCACAAGTCATAAGAATGAACAAGTTTTGCACAAATTTGGAAAATGCACAAGTTCGGCTCAATTTAAGCTTGGTTTTGAAAAAATGAGCAAGTTCGGCTCAAGTTCATGTTTTGATTGAAATTCATGAACAAAGTTATTGTTCAAGATTGGTTTTGAAAATAATGAACTTAGCCTATTGCTTGAGCTTGATTTTGAAAGTTTAATGATCGTAACTTGTTTCGCAAGTTATTCAAAAAGTGGTGCTCAAACTTGTGACTCTTCCAATATCATGCAAAACTCTTGATATGGTTTGAATAAAATGAGTTTCAATCCTCTTAGGTTCTGAGTTTTTGGGCTAGAACCTCAAAAATTTGGCTTTTGGAAGCCTGAACTCAGATTCTGAGTTCTGTCATGGTCGCACTACGACCAGAGCTTCGTACTGCGAACCTTGCGAAATTTTGAGTTCAGAAGCTGCTTCTGAACTGCTGTTCAGAAGCAACTTCTGAACAATCTCAGAACTTTTGGAGGAGTGAGAAGCTTTTGAAATTAGCAATAACAGGAGTGCAACAACTTAGTTTAAATGTTTTGCAAACTTTGGGATTCCTTTTTAAGTTCAAAAGGGGTTTTTTGTGCAAAATGAATTTAAACAAAATAAGTGATGCAAGCAACAATTCTAAATGAAAGATAAGGATTTTAGAATACTTACAAAACTCCTAGCAATGCTCTTGCTGCAAGGGAATGGAAAGGACTTGAATGGTTGAAGTTTTGCAAGGTTGGAAGTCTTTGATGAACAAGCACTTAATCAATGACAATTTGCCTTTGTTTCTCACTCTTTGTGTGAGGTTTAATGCTGTTTTGATGGCTTGGTTACTTTGTATTGGTTTGGGATGATTTATGCAAGAAAGGATTGGAACTTTGCTCTAATCTTGCTCAAAAACCAACTCTGTTTTTGTGTGTATCAACTCACTTAATTCTCACTCTCTTTGAACTGGTTTTTTGCTCTAAAACCTCTGTCTTGTGCTGTGTTAATTCTGTGTGTTTAACTCTCAAAGAACTCCCTTAATCCTGCAGCATTGCATGGCTCTTATAGGCCAAAATGAGATCAAATGTCATGATGAGAAAATCTGCAGCAGGGCTGATTTTGTGGCTAGAATCATGATTAATTGCTTTGCATTTAATGCTAAAGGTAAGAGGTGACCTTGCCTTGCTGCAATGGTCAAGACTTTGGCAAATCCAGCCATTAATGCAACTGATTTTGGATAGCAATGATGATGAAAAAGTAGAAAAACAGGGCTGGTTTGCAATTGGGCTGTCCTTGGGATTAAACCTTGCAAGCTTGAGAAGCCAAGCAAGAAAAAACGTGGGCTGTGATGTACAGAGGTTGGGGGAAACAAAAGAAGCATGTGGGCTGGTGTGAGAAGAGAAGAAAAGCTGCTGAAACAGGGCAGCAAAACCAACTCTTGGGCAAGCAAAAGCCTCTATGTTTGACTGGTTTTAGGGTGGAAAGGAAGAAGAAAATGAGTAAGCTGCTTGCTGGCAAGCTCAAGGTCAGATTGTAGGCAATTGGGAGGGATGAGAGCTGCCCAAGGGCAGGCCAACTTGCTTGGCACATGCTTGGTTGGAAGAAAAACCTTCTCACCTTGGCTCTAATGGCACATGCTCCAATTCTTGCTTTGCTGAGCCCACACGGCCATAATTACCAAATACAATGATAATAATAATGATAGGTGATAATAATAATAACTAAAATGAAAATAAATCAAAGAAATTAAAATCTGCAAAAAATTTGCAGACTTCGCAGAGCGATGAGGACTTTGCTCTGTGAAGTCGTCATTTTATGAAATGTTGACTTTTTGTTGACTTTTGTTGACTTTGACTTTTCTCTTTTTTTTTGAAGTTGGAATTTTGTTTTGAAAAAGCTTAGGACAAAATTAGGGTACAACAACTGCCCCTACTTAATTGTGTCTTTGCATAGAGAATGTTAGTGCCAAGGGCATCTAAAAAACTCTTTGCGAAGAGTAATTAAGTAAAAGAAGGATCCGGATTTTGTCCTTCAAGATGAGAAAAGATTGTAATGAAAATAACGATATGCAAATGCGATAAAAGTAAATGCAGGGTTACTTGGTTTGGCTATTGATGCATAAACTAAAGATAAAAAAGACAAGTCGTCGCCTGAATAGGTGCTTTGACTGGCTTGGGGAATTAAAAATAGATCATCACCTGAATAGGTGATTAGATCTGACAAGTCGTCACTTGAAAAGGTGCTTAGACTGAAAAAGGTAAAAGATCGTCGCCTGAAAAGGTGCTTAGATCGAAAAGGTAAAAGATCGTCGCTTGACTAGGTGCTTAGATCTGACAAGTCGTCGCCTGAAAAGGTGCTTAGACTGAAAAGGTCGATCATATCCAGCTGCTAATACTGGAGGTAGATCCACTGAGGATAAAGGTAATCGTATCCAGCCGCTTACACTGGAGGTAGATTCCTAAAGGCAAAGGTGATCTTATTCAGCCGCTTACACTGAAGGTCGAAACACTAGGGAAAGGTGATCTTATCTAGCCGCTGACACTAGAGGTGGATACCTAGGGTTGGAGTGATCTTATTCAGCCGCTTACACTGAAGGTCGAAACACTGGGGATATGTGATCTTATCTAGCCGCTAACACTAGAGGTGGATACCTAGGGATGAAGTGATCATATTCAGCCGCTTACACTGAAGGTCGAAACACTGGGGAAAGGTGATCTTGTCTAGCCGCTAACACTAGAGGTGGATACCTAGGGATGAAGTGATCTTATTCAGCCGCTTACACTGAAGGTCGAAACACTGGGGAAAGGTGATCTTATCTAGCCGCTAACACTAGAGGTGGATACCTAAATTGTTGAAAAAGGAGAACATGATTGTTGATGCATGATATGCTTCATGTTGTCTTATGCAGTATGCTATGCAATATGATATGATATGAGGTAGACTCAATCAGGAATTTGTGTTGGGAAAACTCAGTTGGGACATCTTAATGGCCATGAGCAGGTCCACTTGGGAATGAGATAATTTGGGAAGAAAACCTCTGGGGGTTTTTCTAGAAGAACTTACTGGGGAAGCTCTGGAATGGGTTCACTGGGGAACATTAGAGATGATTGATAGATGTTGGTGAATATGTGATACTCACTGGAGAATATTGGTTGATGATGCATTATGAATATGAGATGCATGTATATGAATGATTTGGATAATGCATGTATTATGAGTTTGATATGATGCATATATTATGTTGACATGTGGGATGACAGGTGTCATGTTGGACACTGGGGGTTATGATTGGATGTCGAGCAAGGTCGGGCTTTGGTTGTGGTTGTGTTTGTATGTTTGGGCTTTGATTATGATTGAATGCCGAGCAAAGTCGGGCTTTGGTTAGAAATTGTATTTATGTGTGCCAATGAAAATTGGGCTTTGATTAGAAATGTGGGTGCCAATTATGATTGGGCTTTACTTGGAATTTGGTGTTTGTGAGTGCCAATGATGATTGGGCTTTGGGGTTGTGACTCCACTGGGGAAATGCCAATGAAAATTGGGCTTTATGTGGATTGTTGGGGATATAAGGATCATTTTGGAAGCATGATCGATATTCAGCCTTGGTGGATAAAAGAGATGCATAGGGTGCTTTGACTTGGGAATTTTGTTCCTCCGACCCTCGGGATCTCTGTGTTTCACGTGCCATGAGCTACGCACCTATTTCTGCTGAAAAGCATAAGACTTAGGATGACTGACCAAATCGTTTCAGGCTTGGAGTCTTTTGATGCAACATTGGGGACCACCGAAATTCTTTCGACATTTACAAAAATTCAAGTAAAACACATTTGTTTTTGCAAGTTTTTTGTTATGATTTCCATGTTTTAATGCATTTCTTCATGAATAAAAACAAAATTTTATGCGCTAATGAGAACACAAAAATAATGAAAAAGGTAAAAAATGAAATTTATTCAATGCAGATTTGATACCTTGAATGGGTAACAATACATGAAGTGAGAAGTAATTACTCCTCTGGGGAAAAGATAGAGAAAGACAAGAAAAAGCAAACACACAAAAAAAAAAGAAATTTGTTTGAGTGTTGTTTTGGTACAACACATGCTATTTTCCTTACGACTTCGAAATCCTTTGAAAGATGATGACGAGACGGATTCTTCCCCTCCCGAATCCTATCCGGATCTTGAATGTTGCAGTCATTTGCCTTTCTTATTTGTTTTGAAAACCCCTAACTTTTACCTGGACCACTCTTTCGAGTTTTCAGTCCACCGGGGTACATTTCCTTTTTTGATGTCCTTAATTTTTGCCTAGACCGCCTTCTCAGGTTTTCGATCTACCAAGACGCTCTCTATTGCCTAAACCTCCTTTTCAGGTTTTCAATTTAGCGAGCTTTTTTTCTTTTTTCTTTTCTTTTAGGCATAGTACCTCTTGACTGCGTCGGAGTTTATTGAGAGTGGGAACTCTTCTCCGTCCATAGTGGTGACGATTAAGGCTCCGCCAGAGAAGGCTTTCTTTACCATGTATGGTCCTTCATAGCTGGGAGTCAACTTCCCGCGGGGATCTTTGTGGATAGGTAATATTTTCTTGAGCACTAGGTCTCCTTCTTTGAATTCTCGAGGACGGACCTTTTTGTCGAATGCCCTCTTGAGCCTTCTTTGGTAGAGTTGTCCATGACATAATGCTGTTAGACGCTTCTCCTCTATGAGGTTCAGTTGATCAAACCTTGTTTGGACCCATTCGGCTTCTTCTAGCTTGGTTTCCATCAAAACCCTTAACGAAGGGATTTCAACCTCAATGGGAAGCACGACCTCCATACCGTATACTAAGGAGAAAGGGGTTGCCCCAGTTGAAGTGTGAATGGCTGTTCTGTAGCCATGTAGCGCAAAGGGAAGCATCTCGTGCCAATCCTTGTATGTTTTCACCATCTTCTGGATGATTTTCTTGATGTTCTTATTGGCTGCTTCTACCGCACCGTTCATCTTTGGCCGATAAGGTGAGGAATTATGGTGCTCGATTTTGAAGTCCTTGCACAATTCCTTCATCGTGTTATTGTTTAGGTTTGCCCCATTATCGGTAATGATTTTGTGGGGAGTGCCATAACGGCAAATGATTTCCTTTTTGATGAAACGGGCTACCACTTGTTTGGTTACGTTTGCATATGAAGCTGCTTCGACCCATTTGGTGAAATAGTCTATGGCAACAAGGATGAAGCGATGTCCATTTGAAGCCTTGGGCTCGATCATTCCAATCATGTCTATGCCCCACATAGTGAAAGGCCAGGGTGAGGTCATGACGTTCAGGGGAGTTGGTGGTACATGCACCTTGTCGGCATAAATTTGGCATTAATGACATGTTTTGGCATAGCGGAAACAGTCAGCTTCCATGGTTAGCCAGTAATAGCCCGCCCTTAGGATTTTCTTTGCCATTGCATGCCCATTGGCATGGGTTCCAAAAGATCCCTCGTGGATTTCTTTGATGAGCATGTCCGCTTCATGTTTATCCACACATCTGAGCAAGACCATGTCATAGTTTCTTTTGTAGAGGGTGTTTCCGCTGAGGAAGAACTGGGATGCCAATCTCCTGAGGGTTCTCTTGTCGGTTTGTGAGACATTTTCTGGATACTCTTGCTCTTCGAGGTATCGCTTGATGTCGTAGAACCAGGGTTTGTTGTCAAGTCTTTCTTTGACTGCTGCACATACAACCGGTTTATCCCTACGATCCATCTTTATGATTGGCGCCTCGTTGTGGAAATTTACTTGGTACATTGATGATAATGTAGCCAAAGCATCTGCCACCTGATTCTCTTCTCGAGGTATGTGATGGAAGGTGATTTCATCAAACTGCTCAATCAGTTCTGCAACCCAGGCACGGTAGGGAATCAAATTGGGATGTTTTGTTTCCCATTCTCCTTTGACTTGATAGATGACTAAGGCTGAGTCACTGTATACTTCAAGGATTTTGATCCTTAGATCAATTGCTGCTTTGAGGCCGAGAATGCATGCTTCATATTCTGCCATGTTATTGGTGCAGTCAAAGCATAACATTGCCGTGAAGGGTTGGTATCCATTTCTTGGGGAGATTAAGACTGCCCCGATCCCGTGCCCCATGGCATTTGAGGCGTCGTCGAAAGGGAGCCTCCATCGAGCTCTCGGTTCTGGCCCTTCATCATCTCTTGTGACCTTTTCGTCATTCAAAGCTACAACGTCTTCATCAGGGAAGTCGAATTGTATGGGTTGATAATCCTCCAATGGTTGGTGAGCAAGGTGCTCGATAAAACACTCCCTTTGATAGCCTTTTGAGCAACATATTGGATGTCGTACTCAGATAGCAGCATTTGCCAACGGGCTATATGTTGACCCATACAACCTGGTTGATATCAAAGATGGATCCCATCAAGTACATCTTTGAAAAGCCTGCCCTCACAGGAAAGATAGCCCGTTGGCAAATGCTGCTATCTGAGTACGACATCCAATATGTTGCTCAAAAGGCTATCAAAGGGAGTGTTTTATCGAGCACCTTGCTCACCAACCATTGGAGGATTATCAACCCATACAATTCGACTTCCCTGATGAAGACGTTGTAGCTTTGAATGACGAAAAGGTCACAAGAGATGATGAAGGGCCAGAACCGAGAGCTCGATGGAGGCTCCCTTTCGACGACGCCTCAAATGCCATGGGGCACGGGATCGGGGCAGTCTTAATCTCCCCAAGAAATGGATACCAACCCTTCACGGCAATGTTATGCTTTGACTGCACCAATAACCTGGCAGAATATGAAGCATGCATTCTCGGCCTCAAAGCAGCAATTGATCTAAGGATCAAAATCCTTGAAGTATACAGTGACTCAGCCTTAGTCATCTATCAAGTCAAAGGAGAATGGGAAACAAAACATCCCAATTTGATTCCCTACCGTGCCCGGGTTGCAGAACTGATTGAGCAGTTTGATGAAATCACCTTCCATCACATACCTCGAGAAGAGAATCAGGTGGCAGATGCTTTGGCTACATTATCATCAATGTACCAAGTAAATTTCCACAACGAGGCGCCAATCATAAAGATGGATCGTAGGGATAAACCGGTTGTATGTGCAGCAGTCAAAGAAAGACTTGACAACAAACCCTGGTTCTACGACATCAAGCGATACCTCGAAGAGCAAGAGTATCCAGAAAATGTCTCACAAACCGACAAGAGAACCCTCAGGAGATTGGCATCCCAGTTCTTCCTCAGCGGAAACACCCTCTACAAAAGAAACTATGACATGGTCTTGCTCAGATGTGTGGATAAACATGAAGCGGACATGCTCATCAAAGAAATCCACGAGGGATCTTTTGGAACCCATGCCAATGGGCATGCAATGGCAAAGAAAATCCTAAGGGCGGGCTATTACTGGCTAACCATGGAAGCTGACTGTTTCCGCTATGCCAAAACATGTCATTAATGCCAAATTTATGCCGACAAGGTGCATGTACCACCAACTCCCCTGAACGTCATGACCTCACCCTGGCCTTTCACTATGTGGGGCATAGACATGATTGGAATGATCGAGCCCAAGGCTTCAAATGGACATCGCTTCATCCTTGTTGCCATAGACTATTTCACCAAATGGGTCGAAGCAGCTTCATATGCAAACGTAACCAAACAAGTGGTAGCCCGTTTCATCAAAAAGGAAATCATTTGCCGTTACGGCACTCCCCACAAAATCATTACCGATAATGGGGCAAACCTAAACAATAACACGATGAAGGAATTGTGCAAGGACTTCAAAATCGAGCACCATAATTCCTCACCTTATCGGCCAAAGATGAACGGTGCGGTAGAAGCAGCCAATAAGAACATCAAGAAAATCATCCAGAAGATGGTGAAAACATACAAGGATTGGCACGAGATGCTTCCCTTTGCGCTACATGGCTACAGAACAGCCATTCACACTTCAACTGGGGCAACCCCTTTCTCCTTAGTATACGGTATGGAGGTCGTGCTTCCCATTGAGGTTGAAATCCCTTCGTTAAGGGTTTTGATGGAAACCAAGCTAGAAGAAGCCGAATGGGTCCAAACAAGGTTTGATCAACTGAACCTCATAGAGGAGAAGCGTCTAACAGCATTATGTCATGGACAACTCTACCAAAGAAGGCTCAAGAGGGCATTCGACAAAAAGGTCCGTCCTCGAGAATTCAAAGAAGGAGACCTAGTGCTCAAGAAAATATTACCTATCCACAAAGATCCCCGCGGGAAGTTGACTCCCAGCTATGAAGGACCATACATGGTAAAGAAAGCCTTCTCTGGCGGAGCCTTAATCGTCACCACTATGGACGGAGAAGAGTTCCCACTCTCAATAAACTCCGACGCAGTCAAGAGGTACTATGCCTAAAAGAAAAGAAAAAAGAAAAAAAGCTCGCTAAATTGAAAACCTGAAAAGGAGGTTTAGGCAATAGAGAGCGTCTTGGTAGATCGAAAACCTGAGAAGGCGGTCTAGGCAAAAATTAAGGACATCAAAAAAGGAAATGTACCCCGGTGGACTGAAAACTCGAAAGAGTGGTCCAGGTAAAAGTTAGGGGTTTTCAAAACAAATAAGAAAGGCAAATGACTGCAACATTCAAGATCCGGATAGGATTCGGGAGGGGAAGAATCCGTCTCGTCATCATCTTTCAAAGGATTTCGAAGTCGTAAGGAAAATAGCATGTGTTGTACCAAAACAACACTCAAACAAATTTCTTTTTTTTTTTGTGTGTTTGCTTTTTCTTGTCTTTCTCTATCTTTTCCCCAGAGGAGTAATTACTTCTCACTTCATGTATTGTTACCCATTCAAGGTATCAAATCTGCATTGAATAAATTTCATTTTTTACCTTTTTCATTATTTTTGTGTTCTCATTAGCGCATAAAATTTTGTTTTTATTCATGAAGAAATGCATTAAAACATGGAAATCATAACAAAAAACTTGCAAAAACAAATGTGTTTTACTTGAATTTTTGTAAATGTCGAAAGAATTTCGGTGGTCCCCAATGTTGCATCAAAAGACTCCAAGCCTGAAACGATTTGGTCAGTCATCCTAAGTCTTATGCTTTTCAGCAGAAATAGGTGCGTAGCTCATGGCACGTGAAACACAGAGATCCCGAGGGTCGGAGGAACAAAATTCCCAAGTCAAAGCACCCTATGCATCTCTTTTATCCACCAAGGCTGAATATCGATCATGCTTCCAAAATGATCCTTATATCCCCAACAATCCACATAAAGCCCAATTTTCATTGGCATTTCCCCAGTGGAGTCACAACCCCAAAGCCCAATCATCATTGGCACTCACAAACACCAAATTCCAAGTAAAGCCCAATCATAATTGGCACCCACATTTCTAATCAAAGCCCAATTTTCATTGGCACACATAAATACAATTTCTAACCAAAGCCCGACTTTGCTCGGCATTCAATCATAATCAAAGCCCAAACATACAAACACAACCACAACCAAAGCCCGACCTTGCTCGACATCCAATCATAACCCCCAGTGTCCAACATGACACCTGTCATCCCACATGTCAACATAATATATGCATCATATCAAACTCATAATACATGCATTATCCAAATCATTCATATACATGCATCTCATATTCATAATGCATCATCAACCAATATTCTCCAGTGAGTATCACATATTCACCAACATCTATCAATCATCTCTAATGTTCCCCAGTGAACCCATTCCAGAGCTTCCCCAGTAAGTTCTTCTAGAAAAACCCCCAGAGGTTTTCTTCCCAAATTATCTCATTCCCAAGTGGACCTGCTCATGGCCATTAAGATGTCCCAACTGAGTTTTCCCAACACAAATTCCTGATTGAGTCTACCTCATATCATATCATATTGCATAGCATACTGCATAAGACAACATGAAGCATATCATGCATCAACAATCATGTTCTCCTTTTTCAACAATTTAGGTATCCACCTCTAGTGTTAGCGGCTAGATAAGATCACCTTTCCCCAGTGTTTCGACCTTCAGTGTAAGCGGCTGAATAAGATCACTTCATCCCTAGGTATCCACCTCTAGTGTTAGCGGCTAGACAAGATCACCTTTCCCCAGTGTTTCGACCTTCAGTGTAAGCGGCTGAATATGATCACTTCATCCCTAGGTATCCACCTCTAGTGTTAGCGGCTAGATAAGATCACATATCCCCAGTGTTTCGACCTTCAGTGTAAGCGGCTGAATAAGATCACTCCAACCCTAGGTATCCACCTCTAGTGTCAGCGGCTAGATAAGATCACCTTTCCCTAGTGTTTCGACCTTCAGTGTAAGCGGCTGAATAAGATCACCTTTGCCTTTAGGAATCTACCTCCAGTGTAAGCGGCTGGATACGATTACCTTTATCCTCAGTGGATCTACCTCCAGTATTAGCAGCTGGATATGATCGACCTTTTCAGTCTAAGCACCTTTTCAGGCGACGACTTGTCAGATCTAAGCACCTAGTCAAGCGACGATCTTTTACCTTTTCGATCTAAGCACCTTTTCAGGCGACGATCTTTTACCTTTTTCAGTCTAAGCACCTTTTCAAGTGACGACTTGTCAGATCTAATCACCTATTCAGGTGATGATCTATTTTTAATTCCCCAAGCCAGTCAAAGCACCTATTCAGGCGACGACTTGTCTTTTTTATCTTTAGTTTATGCATCAATAGCCAAACCAAGTAACCCTGCATTTACTTTTATCGCATTTGCATATCGTTATTTTCATTACAATCTTTTCTCATCTTGAAGGACAAAATCCGGATCCTTCTTTTACTTAATTACTCTTCGCAAAGAGTTTTTGAGATGCCCTTGGCACTAACATTCTCTATGCAAAGACACAATTAAGTAGGGGCAGTTGTTGTACCCTAATTTTGTCCTAAGCTTTTTCAAAACAAAATTCCAACTTCAAAAAAAAAAGAGAAAAGTCAAAGTCAACAAAAGTCAACAAAAAGTCAACATTTCATAAAATGACGACTTCGCAGAGCAAAGTCCCCATCGCTCTGCGAAGTCTGCAAATTTTTTGCAGATTTTAATTTCTTTGATTTATTTTCATTTTAGTTATTATTATTATCACCTATCATTATTATTATCATTGTATTTGGTAATTATGGCCGTGTGGGCTCAGCAAAGCAAGAATTGGAGCATGTGCCATTAGAGCCAAGGTGAGAAGGTTTTTCTTCCAACCAAGCATGTGCCAAGCAAGTTGGCCTGCCCTTGGGCAGCTCTCATCCCTCCCAATTGCCTACAATCTGACCTTGAGCTTGCCAGCAAGCAGCTTACTCATTTTCTTCTTCCTTTCCACCCTAAAACCAGTCAAACATAGAGGCTTTTGCTTGCCCAAGAGTTGGTTTTGCTGCCCTGTTTCAGCAGCTTTTCTTCTCTTCTCACACCAGCCCACATGCTTCTTTTGTTTCCCCCAACCTCTGTACATCACAGCCCACGTTTTTTTCTTGCTTGGCTTCTCAAGCTTGCAAGGTTTAATCCCAAGGACAGCCCAATTGCAAACCAGCCCTGTTTTTCTACTTTTTCATCATCATTGCTATCCAAAATCAGTTGCATTAATGGCTGGATTTGCCAAAGTCTTGACCATTGCAGCAAGGCAAGGTCACCTCTTACCTTTAGCATTAAATGCAAAGCAATTAATCATGATTCTAGCCACAAAATCAGCCCTGCTGCAGATTTTCTCATCATGACATTTGATCTCATTTTGGCCTATAAGAGCCATGCAATGCTGCAGGATTAAGGGAGTTCTTTGAGAGTTAAACACACAGAATTAACACAGCACAAGACAGAGGTTTTAGAGCAAAAAACCAGTTCAAAGAGAGTGAGAATTAAGTGAGTTGATACACACAAAAACAGAGTTGGTTTTTGAGCAAGATTAGAGCAAAGTTCCAATCCTTTCTTGCATAAATCATCCCAAACCAATACAAAGTAACCAAGCCATCAAAACAGCATTAAACCTCACACAAAGAGTGAGAAACAAAGGCAAATTGTCATTGATTAAGTGCTTGTTCATCAAAGACTTCCAACCTTGCAAAACTTCAACCATTCAAGTCCTTTCCATTCCCTTGCAGCAAGAGCATTGCTAGGAGTTTTGTAAGTATTCTAAAATCCTTATCTTTCATTTAGAATTGTTGCTTGCATCACTTATTTTGTTTAAATTCATTTTGCACAAAAAACCCCTTTTGAACTTAAAAAGGAATCCCAAAGTTTGCAAAACATTTAAACTAAGTTGTTGCACTCCTGTTATTGCTAATTTCAAAAGCTTCTCACTCCTCCAAAAGTTCTGAGATTGTTCAGAAGTTGCTTCTGAACAGCAGTTCAGAAGCAGCTTCTGAACTCAAAATTTCGCAAGGTTCGCAGTACGAAGCTCTGGTCGTAGTGCGACCATGACAGAACTCAGAATCTGAGTTCAGGCTTCCAAAAGCCAAATTTTTGAGGTTCTAGCCCAAAAACTCAGAACCTAAGAGGATTGAAACTCATTTTATTCAAACCATATCAAGAGTTTTGCATGATATTGGAAGAGTCACAAGTTTGAGCACCACTTTTTGAATAACTTGCGAAACAAGTTACGATCATTAAACTTTCAAAATCAAGCTCAAGCAATAGGCTAAGTTCATTATTTTCAAAACCAATCTTGAACAATAACTTTGTTCATGAATTTCAATCAAAACATGAACTTGAGCCGAACTTGCTCATTTTTTCAAAACCAAGCTTAAATTGAGCCGAACTTGTGCATTTTCCAAATTTGTGCAAAACTTGTTCATTCTTATGACTTGTGCATCTTTTACTCAAACAAGCAAACTCGTTCATAGGTTGCAACAACTAATTTGAACATTAAAACCTTTTCATTTGAGTTTTAAACCAAGTGTTTTGATAACTTTGGGATTTCTTAAGTTTCAAACAAAACTTGAATGAAAAAGGGGTGGTTTGACGTATGTCTCTCCATTTCCCCGATTGAACGAATGCGTGACGTATGTCTCGTTGTTCGGACAATCGTCATTCTATTTTCAACGCATCAAACCACACAAACCAATTCTTGGCCCGTTGGATCAATTGAACCCTTTCTCGACTCGGTTGAGTCACTTTGGTCAATGTTCGACTCGGTTGAGTCCATTGAACCCTTTCTTGATCCCGTCGGATCAATCGAACCTTTCTCGACTCGTTTGAGTCATTTTAATCCTTTTTGGTCCCCTCGCGGCCAATTCGAACCTTTTTCCCCAACGGACATGTTTTATCTATTCTAGCGCGATTCGAAACAAACGCTTAAGCCTCCCATGCGCGAGCATGTACACAAGCTACGTTTAATCGCAAGAATACGATCAAAAACATCGTTCTTTAAAAGCAACCAACATATACGTTTTTCTACCAAAGGACTACGTAGCTTTGAATTCTCCATCGCACCAGGAGATACGTAGGAGCAAGATCATCATCTTGTCAAGCACAATAATATAATAAACTTTTTTCCCCTTCATCATATTTTCTTTTTCCCTTTTACATATTCAAGCATGCAAGCAAAACATTTAAAAACATTCTAAGCCTTAGCTAACTAGGAGGTTCCCGTTGAGTACAACGGACGTGAGGGGTGCTAATACCTTCCCCTTGCGTAATCGACTCCCGAACCCGGTAATGGTTGCGATGACCATCCTTTCCTCATCGTCAAGGGTTTTATTATCGTTTCCCTTCAAAATAAAAAACTCAAGGGTTTATCAACGTTCCCTTTAAACAAAAACTTTGGTGGCGACTTCACAACAACCTTGCTAGCGTTTGCGTACGCTCGAGGTTATGCGTTTTTTTAACGAGAGCGCACAACTTGCTTAGTTTCTGATTCTTGTATGAGCTTTACTATACAAGCTGCTGAAGAATTTGCACTCCCAAATGTTCTCTATTTTTCATCAAGTGCGTGTTCTTTATTGATTGTTATGTACCTACATTCCTTTGTAGAAAGAGGTATCATACCATTCAAAGGTACTAGCTAAGTTTATTTTCTTGATAGATAATAGTATATTTATAAATGCTGCACATTATATATATGTGTGTGTGTGTGTGTGTTTCCTAAAGGATTTGAACTCTCTGCACTTTGAGATTACAAGGTCAAACTCTTACCACGGAGCTGATAAAATAACAATCCAACCCTCAAATTAAAAGCTCTCAATGAGAAGATGACCTGGACAAATTTTTATAAAACTTCAAAACTAAAATTTATTATACTACAAATAATTTTCATTGAATGTATAGAAACTTATATATATGTGTGTGTGTGAACCTTGAAGATATTAACTTTTGTACTTATGATATGCAGATGAGAGGTATCTAACAAATGGATGTTTGGAAACTAAAGTAGATTGGATTCCAGGTTTGAAAAACTTTCGGTTGAAGGACATTCTTGACTATATCAGGACAACAGATCCAAATGATATTATGGTAGAATTCTTTTTTGAAATTGCAGATAGTTTTAATAGAGACTCTACTATTGTTTTAAATACTTACAATGAACTCGAGAGTGATGTAATAAATGCTCTCTCCTCTATGTTTCCTTCTCTTTACCCTATTGGTCCTTTACCTTCATTATTAAACCAAAATACGCAAATTCGTCAATTGGAATCTTTAGGTTCCAACCTTTGGAAAGAAGATACTGAGTGTCTTGAATGGCTTGAGTCCAGGTAGCTAGGATCCGTTGTTTATGTCAATTTCGGTAGCATTACAGTTATGACACCCTAGCAATTATTGGAATTCGCTTGGGGTTTGGCCAATTGCAATAAACCATTTTTGTGGATCATTAGGCCTGATCTTGTCATTGGTGGCTCAGTGATTTTGTCATCTGAGTTTACACATGAAATTTCAGATAGAGGCCTAATAGCAAGTTGGTGTCCACAAGAGAAAGTGTTGAACCACCCTTCAATCGGTGGATTCTTGACTCATTGTGGATGGAATTCAACCACTGAAAGCATATGTGCTGGAGTGCCAATGTTGTGTTGGCCATTTTTTGCTGATCAGCCAACAAACTGTAGATTTATTTGTAATGAATGGGAGATTGGTATGGAAATCGATACGAATGTGAAGAGAGAGGAGTTGGCGAAGCTGATTAATGAAGTGATAACCGGAGATAAAGGAAGCAAAATGAGGCAAAAGGCCATTGAGTTGAAGAAGAAAGCGGAGGAGAACACTAGATCGGGTGGTTGTTCATGCATGAACTTGGACAAAGTGATTAAGGAAGTGTTGCTTAAACATAATTAGATAGAATGATATTGTTTTTTGCAATGCAGTATTTTACTACTTTATCTACCTGGTGGTTGTTTCTAAATTTTTAAGCTACTACTATGCTTTGATGCAATGTATTTTTTACCATGTACTATTTCAATATTCAATTTTGGATTAATATTATGCGAAGCTTCAATTGTTTTTCCTAGGGCTGACTAGAAGGAAACTTTATTAATTGAAGTTTGGAATAAGGTCCTTTCATAGTTACTATAGGTTAACCAACTCATTACCATGTATGTGATACAGACTAATCAGAAACTAATTCATTTAAAATACACAGACTAGTAAACAATTAAAGGACATAAAACCCAGCCTGACTGACGTGAAAACATATACAAGTGAAGAGAATGGAGGGCTATCTTGATGATAGGGACAACACATCCATCACTCTTGATTGGTAAATTTGGCTTTTATGCAATTGTAACTTTGGAGAGAATCTATAGTCCTTGTTGAAAGACAAGTTTTTCCTGTTCTTTATCATATGTCCAAATTCTCAGACATGGGTAAATAATAGCCAATAGACTATGATAAAAAAATGAGTGGTCATTGTTGCTTAATCAAGTTGCACATGTTTTCTTCTGTACAACTTGAATCTTTGATGTGAGAAATATAATATATTGTAGTTCAAGTAGTAAACTGAAATTTATGAGGGTGATCCACAATCATATATTTTTTGATAATATCTTCTACTGAACGGTTGGAATGCCGTGCAAGTATTTGTAAGATATAGTTTAAGATTTGTTGGTATGACTCAAAATTTCCAAGTTTCATTACCGTCAATTTCGCGCCACGATGACTGAGGAGCGGGAGGCGATTCCTCAAGCTTGGTGCAACGACTCTTTGTACTGTTGGAAATTTAACGGTTAGCCATGAATCAATAGACACCGATTATAGCATATTGATAAGAAAAGATAGATCAATAAAAGCAGAGTACCTTTAGGATTCGAAGACAACCGGTTAGAGCATGAGAGGCTGAACTACCCTCATACAGTTAGGTTTTCACATTGTTTCTCATGTATGGTTAAACGTATGATGGGATGACATTTAAATATTTAAATAGTGACACTTGATTGAAAGGTGACACTTGATATCGGTAAATAGGATTATATAATCATATCACTATAGTTATGTGTTCTTAATTAGACATCAACAGATTGATTGAAAGGTGAATATTGATGTTGGACATATAAGATAGAACAAGATATTTGAAACTTGAAAATAGTCTAATTTCTCTTGAGGTAATATAAGGTAATTGAACTTAAAGGGTTTTGTCTATGATTTCTCCATGAAAATAGGATATCTCATTGGTTCAAAAC
This sequence comes from Medicago ruthenica, assembly GCA_018208015.1. Lineage (NCBI taxonomy): Eukaryota > Viridiplantae > Streptophyta > Magnoliopsida > Fabales > Fabaceae > Medicago > Medicago ruthenica. The sequence goes on from WNNG01000376.1 coordinate 294,487, forward strand.
ACATCGTTGCATCTCTGAAAGGAGACATTGATTAGATTCGTTTACATCCTTTAGAAATTTGATTTCCATAACAAACAAGAAGAATTAGGGTTGAAGTTTCTAAAATTGTGATGAAACCACAATCCTAAGGAATTTTTATATTATTGTTTATTGCCCACGTAAAATAAATCTCTAAAAAATTGATATTTGTAGCTGAAAAAGTAATTAGTAATCAACAAAGTCCTAGTGGGATCAATGCTTTTTTATCTAGAGATAGAACCATGCACTTGCGGCCAATCAAGTTTTTGGCGTCTTTTTGGGGACTTTTATTGAAAATGATTATCTCTTTCTGTTCCATGTAGACTAAAAATTTTCTGTTTTTGCTTGTTTATTTTTTTGGATGTGAATAACTTGAATTCTCGGAAAAATTGTTCAACCAATACTCGAGAAAGAGAGATTTATCCATCAACGAAGAAGAGAGCAATCACAAGTTCTAAAATGGCTGAAAATCGTACTTTAAAAGATTGCATCACTCCCACCGCTACAAAACCACATTAAAGCTTGCGCGTCCAACAGTGGAGGCGAACAATTTTGAACCGAAACCTTCCTTGTTATCCATGATGCAACAAAACCAATTTTTTGGTTTCCTTACGAATGATCGCAATCTTCACTTAACTATTTTTCTTAAATATTGTGACACCTTAAAAATGAATGGTATTACAAATAATGTTACAAGACTCGGACTTTTTTCTTTTTCACTAAGGGATAGAGTTAGAGCTTGACTACATTTGCTGTCTGCCGATTCTAAACATAAATTGTGAATAATTCAAATCAATTTCTGGCATAGCAAAAAGTTGTGACTTGACTAGCATGCATCAATTATTGTGAGGATTCAAGATCAATCTTTGTCATAATGAGGATAAGGATCAAATTGTGTTACTTGGAATCATTCCATTTTAAAATAAACATATCTTAGACTCTGAATTTCAGTTTCTTTTCCTTTTTTATTTTCTCTATTTTCCATTCCAAAAATCCAAGGGACATTGGCTTTTATCTCAATTATTAAACCACTGGCTTATCCCTTTGTCTTTATACTTCATATCATACATACTCAACATTCAAACACAAACTCACAAATGAGTAGTAAAAAACCACATGCCGTATTAATTCCATTTCCAATTCAAGGAAATATCAATCCATTAATCAAACTAGCAAAGATTCTTCACCTAAGAGGCTTTTACATAACCTTTATCAACACTGAATACAATCACAATCGCTTGCTCTAATCAAGAGGTCCTAATGACTTTGATGGTTTAACTGATTTTAGCTTTGAGAGTTGAGACTATTCCAGATGGTTTAACTCCGATGGATGGTCACGGTGATGTTAGTCAAGACATAAAACTCTCTTTGTAAATCAATGAGAAATAACTTCCTCCAACCATTTCGCGAACTTCTTGCTAGACTCCATGAGTCTTCCACTGCTGGTCTTATCCCTCCAGTTACTTGCATAGTTTATGATTGGAACATGTCTTTTACTATACAAGTTGCTGAAGAACTTTCACTTCCTATTGTTCTCTTTAGTCCATCCAATGCATGTACATTCTTGTGTTGTTCACACTTACCAACATTGTTTGATAAAGGTCTCATACCACTAAAAGGTAACAATTAATTAATTAATCTTTTTCTTACATCATAGGTACTGTAGTGTAGTTAAATTGCTCATATAAACTATATTAGGACTGGTATAGAGATTCAATTTTAAGCTAACAACTTTAGTAATTTGATATATACAGATGATATTCATATGACAAATGGATATTTGGAAACTAAAGTAGATTGCATTCCTGGACTGCAAAACTTTCGACTGAAAGATCTTCCTGATTTTATAGGGATAACAGATCCAAATTATTCTATAGTAGAATTTATCATTGAAGCGATGGATAGGGCTCACCGTGCCTCAGCAATAATTCTTAATACTTCTAATGAACTTGAGAATGATGTATTGAATGTTCTCTCCACTATTTTCCCTTGTATTTATGTCGTTGGCCCTTTATCTTCATTTTTAAATCAAAGTCCACAAAGCCACTTGGCATCCTTATGCTCTAATCTTTGGAAAGAAGATACCAAGTGTCTTGATTGGCTTGAATCCAAGGAACCAAGGTCTGTTGTTTATGTGAATTTTGGGAGCATGGCTGTTATGACTACAGAAAAATTGTTAAGAGTTTGCTTGGGGTTTGGCCAATAGCAAGAAACCCTTTTTGTGGATCATTAGGCCTGATCTTGTCATTGGTGGCTCGGTTGTTTTGACATCGGAGTTTGTGAATGAAATTTCAGATAGAGGCTTAATCGTGAGCTGGTGTCCGCAAGAGCAAGTTTTAAACCATCATTCAATTGGTGGATTCATAATTCATTATGGATGGAACTCAACCACTGAAAGTATATGTGCCGGAGTGCCAATGTTGTGTTGTCCCATTTTTGCGAATCAGCCAGCCAACTGCAGATATATTTGCAATGAATGGGAGATTGGCATGGAAATTGACACCAATGTGAAGAGAGATGAGGTGGATAATCTGGTCAATGAATTGATGTTGGGAGATAAAGGAAAGAAAATGAGGCAAAAGGCAATTGATTTGAAGGTGAAGGCAGAGGAGGAAACCAGACTTGGAGGTTGTTCATACATGAACTTGGAGAAAGTGATTAAGGAGGTGTTGCTTAAACAGAATCAAACTTAAGTAACTTTTATAAAATATTTATAGGTTTGTTAGGAATAAATAATTTGTATTTTTTGTCTACCTATGTTCTTAGGTGTGAACATCAACATTTAGTTAAGAACATTGTAATGATGCATTCAACTTCATCAAGTTCATTCTTCATAAGTTCATAACTAATATTACATTACATACCTCTATTTTCTCCTCTAGTTGTGTTTGATTGAATCAACTTGGATCAAAGTAAGACAATACTTCAAAATCTCATTAATATTATATTTATATGCTTTTTTAGATCTTTTATAGTAGTTCTCTGCACAACATTGTCAGCTTCTTTTGAAGAGATTGATTTGAAAGCATTTGAATTTAAAAGTTTTTTTCCTATAACATTCAAAAATATTCACATATATTTTAAGTATGCAAATGTAATTTTGATTTTCTATATCATAAAAGAACATACTTAAGATGCAAATGGAAGGATCAAAATCTAATTATATCAGGCATAAGACAAGTTACTTTAAAGAACATGTTAATCTTTTACTCTACCTTGAAAATTAGATTTACTACAACATACCTATCAAACAAAAAAATGGTTAATTGACAATTATAGCGCGTTGGAGCTTGGATAGCAAGCTTTTGATGTTACTTTGCCTTCTTCTTCTTCTCTTTTTGCGTTGGGATTAAGTTTATTTAGCTAGGAAACTCATGTAAACTCTTAATCTGGCTGATTATTATAATCTGTTTATCACTATATCGATTGTTTATTCATGTATTTAATGTTTTCTGATGTTAAACTCTAAAACTTATTTTTTGCTATAGAAAGTGCTAGACATAGACTTCCTATCTAAATGATCTGGAATAACTTCATCCATAGATGGTGGTTGTTAGCAGATGTAACGCCTAGAATTTAATTTTATTATTTTATTGAATTATAATGAATTAATATAATTTAATAGATTAAATAGAATTAAAATGGCATTAAGGGCATTATGGGAGATTAAGAAAGAGGGAAGTGGAATAGAAAAAGAGGTATACGCGTGAAGAGGTTTCATTTTTGTTGTGTTTTCACGTGAAACAGAGAAGAGAAAAGAGGAGAAGCAGAGCCAAGGAAGAAGGTGAAGAACTTGAGAAGAGGAAAAGCTGAAGGGGGCGATTTCTTCATAACAAGGTAAGGGTGGGACTAGCTTCTATAAATCTAAGTTTCATAATCCCTAAATTTTGATTTAACATGTTGATGTTGGTGAATTTGGGAATTAGGGTTGTTTGATTATGATAAACTAATGAGGGAATGTTAAATTGATGATTTCTATGTTGAGATGTTGATTTTGTTGTGATTCTATGGTGTTGTTACTGATTGGTGCCATGCTTATGCATAAATTGATGAAGTTTTGAATGTTCATAAACATGTGTCAGATGAATGAGAAGTTTGAATAATATAAGTTGCTTTTCCTGAGTTTTCTTATCTCTGCCCTGAATTTGAAACGAAAACTGGTATTGATCGGTACAGAATTGGTCTTAGGTGTAAACACAAAAGTTGTAGGTATGGATGTTAGTTTTCTAATGCCTTTGGTCTGACGTCAAAACGATATATAGAACTTGAGTTATGGTCAAATTACTGCACGTAGGTCACAGTGAATTTTTATGGACTTTCTGCACAACTTTTCCGAATTTGAAACGAAAACTGGTATTGATCGGTACAGAATTGGCCTTGGGTGTAAACATGAAGGTTTTAGATAATTTTGTTAGCTTTCCAGTGGCTTTGGTTTGACGTGAAAATGACTTTTAGTTTTTGAGTTATGATGAAAATACTCCAAGGAGGTCTTAGTGAAATTGTACGGTGACAGCATTCTCTGTTTCATGTTTTGCGTCTTTTTCACACGTCTCTGTTTTAAATTGGTCTTTGGTATAAACATGAAAGTTGTTGATAATTGTGATGATGATAATACACGATGATGATGTTAAACGATGATGATGATAACGATGATGATGTATATGATAATGAAGTTGTTGTTGACGTTGTATTTGTTGTAAATGTTGCATTGTCGAGTCCAGTACATATGCATTAAGTGATGGGGGTGTATGCCCGACATGTCTATTATGACATTATGAATTAAGTGATGGGGGTGTATGCCCGACATGTCTATTATGACATTATGAATTAAGTGATGGGGGTGTATGCCCGACATGTCTATATGACATTTACGATGGGGGTGTATGCCCGACATGTCCTATTATGACATATTTTGCGATGAATTGGTACCACATGCATGTTGCATACTTGAGTCAGTGATGTTGCATTGTTGAGTCGGTCGATGTTATTGTATTTGATGTTGCATTGAGAGGTGAGATTATGATGTGTATGTGTGATGTATGTATAAGATCTGATGGTGTTGTTTGATGATGTTTATGTGAAATGTTAAATTCATCTTTATGAATTATGTGTTTATGTTTATTGAATGTGAATCTCACCCCTTCTGTTTGAATGTTGCCTCTACGTGGGTAACGTGCAGATAACCAGGAGTAATCGCTGAAGTGAGTTGATTCCTCGTGTCATTAGGAGTCGCTTTGATATGTAACGGGATGGGAAACTTTTTGATGAATTCATGTGCTATGTATTTTAATTTCAAACTGATGTTGAACCACATTTAGTGGAGTTTTAAACTACGTTGTTTTTGATGTGGCCTTGTGCCTAATGATGTTTAGATTTAATTATGAAGTTGAATTTCCGCTGCGATGGTTTGACGTTATCGAAAAGTCTGTTTTGAAATAAATAGCAAATTATCCTATTTATAAATTGTAAACGAAGTGCGACATCCCGTCAAGGTTGAAACTCTGATTTATTTTAAAATGAAATTTTCAAGTTGGGAAAACGGGGTGTTACAATTGGTATCAGAGCAGGTCGGTCTGTCCGGCCAATGTTGTCTAATGTTGTTTGTTCCTTAGTACTCGACATGTGTGTGAAACACTGTCGGTACTTGTTTGTTAGCTCATAGTCGTTGTCTGCAGGAGTTGGTTTGGAATAAGTGGGGGAGAAGCTTGCCTCCCGGACGTGTTGATAGTATGTAGAAGTTGGTTCGAGGTGATGTTGATTGTAAGAGTGCAAACGTTATTGAAGCGATGTTGTTGGGAACCGGCGAGAGTATGGACTCATGAATTCGTATCAGTCGAGTTCGAGATGTGTGTAGATTATGGATGGTGAATTAATTGAGAATGAGGAATTATTCCAATGGAAGTGATAGTTGATGGATTAATTCGGTAGATGGTATGTCTTGAGTGTAGTTGGATTAAATTCGGGTGATTTTCGTAGTTGGATGAAAAGAAAGGATGTTGGTAGATCTTGGAAGCGAGAGGGAGAGATGGAACTTATGTTCATCAACCTCAAATTCTGATTTTTACAATTATGGAGCAGCTGTCAGTAAAAGGGGCATAACTTTTTACTCGTGTTTCTGATGGAAGCGATTCTGGACTTTTTGGAAAGCTCAAGAAATTCCCTACAGTTTGCATATAAGATTTGTCTTCAGGAAGTTTGTGAAGAGGAAGAAAAGTGCATTTTAATGTTTGGGTCTGATGCTGATTTTTGGAAAATTCTGCATACGGGAATTCTGGACCAGTCCCATTGCAAGGATGATAACTTTTTACTCGTAACTCGGATTTGGGAGATTCTTGAAGTTCTGGAATCTACACGAAATTCCCTTCATTTTGGAATATAATTTTGTGCTTGGGAGGTCTGTATTGGAAGATATAATTGTGTTTGAAGTTGGGTGATTCTTGCTGAAAATTGAAAAGGTGAAGAAGGGTGTAAGATATAGATAAGGAATGAAACGTTGGTATTTGTAAGAATGCGAAGGTATCGGAAAATGCATGGAGATGCAATTTATGTTGAATAAGAATGATTATAGTGACGGATTGTGGTAGACTTCATTGTGGAATATTAGTGAGTAATTATAATGAGTTGCTGAAGTTGTTGGAAATGCGAAGAATGAGATTTCAAGGATAGGAAGTGTTGGTAATGATCTAAAAGAAATTATGTCTGATGTTATCGTCAGAGGTGTATTAGTATGTAGCTGCAAGACGTCGGTGTTAGCATGTTCAGATGATTTTGGGAATTGTTGAAGTATGGTGTTTTTGGGTGACGTGAGTATAAGTTGGAAAAGAACTCTATTGTAGTTAGTAACGATAGTTTATGCTCCATTACGGTTGTCGGATATCTCTTGACAAATTGAGGACTTGATCACCCTTAATCTCTTGTTGATAGTAGACGAGATCGTGTTGGATGGTGTAGATTTGACTTGCTATCTTGATAGTGCATGAAGTGAATAATGTTATATCGTGTTTGTGTGAATTAATAAGGGAGTGGATAGGAAAGAGTCGAGAAGTATTGAACGATTCAGAGTAGAGGATTTATATGCGAGCTAACGTCGCAAAGTGAAAGATTGAGGATATTAAGTTAACGATGATGTTATGATGGATGTTAAAGAAAGTCCGAACTTAAATTAAGACTTGTAACCCATGTAGTTGATGGAAATTTTAATGAGTACGATGACTTAAGATAGATTATCAGAGTTGCGCAGCAGAAGTGTATGTAGCGCAGTTGCTATAAGTATACGACTCTACATGTTTGATTTGGTGAGTTATGGATGTGAGAATTATGTGTCAAGGTGTTTTGATGTCGAAGATGTTGTTAAGATAATAATGTGACGTTGTATGTCGAAGTATAAGAGTGTGATGGATGTTGCTCCTTAAATGATGGTGTGTTGGAATATAGTTGAAGATGGTTGTGTCGGATAGATTTTCGAGGATTGCACTTCCGTTGACGCAGTTGACTTGTAAAGGTAAAGCTTTTGTGTGGGATGTTCATTGTGAAACCAGTTTTAATGAATTGAAGCAGCGTTTGACGACGGCTCCAATCTTGATTTTGCCGAAGCCAGATGAGCCTTTTGTGGTGTATTGTGACGCGTCCAAGTTGGGATTAGGTGGTGTGCTTATGCAAGATGGTAAAGTAGTGGCTTATGCATCAAGACAGTTGAGAATTCATGAACGGAACTATCCTACGCATGATCTTGAGTTGGCCGCAGTGGTATTTGTGCTGAAGATTTGGAGACACTATTTATATGGTTCAAGATTTGAGGTGTTTAGTGATCATAAAAGTTTGAAGTATCTATTTGATCAGAAGGAGTTAAATATGAGGCAGCGAAGATGGCTTGAACTGTTGAAGGATTATGATTTTGGACTGAATTATCATCCAGGTAAAGCTAACGTTGTTGCTGATGCTTTGAGCAGGAAAACCTTGCATATGTCTGCTATGATGGTTAAAGAGTTTGAGTTGATTGAACAATTCAGAGATATGAGTTTGGTTTGTGAATTGGCACCTCAGAGTGTGAAGTTGGGTATGTTGAAGATTAACAATGAATTTTTGAGTAATATCAGAGAAGCTCAGAAAGTAGATGTGAAGTTGGTGGATTTGATGAATGAGGCTGAGGGTAGTGATTTCAAAATTGATGATCAAGGAGTGTTGAGGTTTAGAGGCAGAATTTGTATACCTGATAACGATGAGATGAAGAAGATGATTCTTGAGGAAAGTCACAGAAGTAGCTTGAGTATTCATCCGGGAGCTACAAAAATGTATCATGATTTGAAGAAGCTGTTTTGGTGGTCTGGTTTGAAGCGAGATGTGGCTCAATTTGTGTATTCATGTTTGACTTGTCAGAAGTCGAAGGTTGAGCATCAGAAACCTGCTGGGTTGTTGACACCGTTGGATGTGCCAGAGTGGAAGTGGGATAGTATATCCATGGATTTTGTGACGAGTTTGCCGAATACTCAGAGAGGACATGATTCAATTTGGGTGATTGTGGATAGGTTGACGAAGTCTGCGCATTTCCTTCCGATAAATATTAGTTATCCTGTGTCGCAGTTGGCAGAGATTTACATTCGAGAGATTGTAAAGTTGCATGGTGTTCCGTCGAGTATTGTGTCAGACAGAGATCCAAGATTTACTTCTAGATTTTGGAAGAGTTTGCAGGAAGCATTGGGTTCTAAATTGAGGTTGAGCTCGGCTTATCATCCGCAAACAGATGGTCAGTCGGAAAGGACGATTCAATCACTCGAAGATTTGTTGAGAATATGTGTTCTTGAGCAGGGTGGAGCTTGGGATAGTCATCTACCGTTGATAGAGTTCACTTATAACAACAGTTACCATTCTAGCATTGGAATGGCACCTTTTGAGGCATTGTATGGTAGGAGGTGCAGAACTCCTTTGTGTTGGTTCGAGGCTGGTGAGAGTGCAATTGTGGGACCAGAAATTATTCAGCAAACTACTGAGAAGGTCAAATTGATACAAGAGAAGATGAAAGCATCGCAGAGTCGGCAGAAAAGTTATCATGATAAGCGAAGAAAAGACCTTGAGTTCCAAGAAGGTGATCATGTGTTTTTGAGAGTCACTCCGATGACTGGTGTTGGACGTGCATTGAAATCGAAGAAGCTGACTCCGAAGTTCATTGGTCCTTATCAGATATCAGAAAGGATAGGAACAGTTGCTTATAGAGTGGGATTACCACCGCATCTTTCAAATTTGCATGATGTGTTTCACGTGTCGCAACTTCGGAAGTATGTTGCAGATCCCTCTCATGTGATTCCGAGAGATGATGTGCAGGTTAGAGACAATCTTACGGTGGAGACATTACCACTGAGGATTGAAGGCCGTGAGATGAAGAAGTTGAGGGGCAAAGAGATTCCTCTCGTGAAAGTTGTTTGGGGAGGACCAACTGGTGAAAGCTTGACGTGGGAGCTGGAAAGCAAGATGTTGGAGTCTTATTCAGAGTTATTTGCATGAGGTACATTTTCGAGGACGAAAATTTTATAAGTTGGGGAGAGTTGTAACGCCTAGAATTTAATTTTATTATTTTATTGAATTATAATGAATTAATATAATTTAATAGATTAAATAGAATTAAAATGGCATTAAGGGCATTATGGGAGATTAAGAAAGAGGGAAGTGGAATAGAAAAAGAGGTATACGCGTGAAGAGGTTTCATTTTTGTTGTGTTTTCACGTGAAACAGAGAAGAGAAAAGAGGAGAAGCAGAGCCAAGGAAGAAGGTGAAGAACTTGAGAAGAGGAAAAGCTGAAGGGGGCGATTTCTTCATAACAAGGTAAGGGTGGGACTAGCTTCTATAAATCTAAGTTTCATAATCCCTAAATTTTGATTTAACATGTTGATGTTGGTGAATTTGGGAATTAGGGTTGTTTGATTATGATAAACTAATGAGGGAATGTTAAATTGATGATTTCTATGTTGAGATGTTGATTTTGTTGTGATTCTATGGTGTTGTTACTGATTGGTGCCATGCTTATGCATAAATTGATGAAGTTTTGAATGTTCATAAACATGTGTCAGATGAATGAGAAGTTTGAATAATATAAGTTGCTTTTCCTGAGTTTTCTTATCTCTGCCCTGAATTTGAAACGAAAACTGGTATTGATCGGTACAGAATTGGTCTTAGGTGTAAACACAAAAGTTGTAGGTATGGATGTTAGTTTTCTAATGCCTTTGGTCTGACGTCAAAACGATATATAGAACTTGAGTTATGGTCAAATTACTGCACGTAGGTCACAGTGAATTTTTATGGACTTTCTGCACAACTTTTCCGAATTTGAAACGAAAACTGGTATTGATCGGTACAGAATTGGCCTTGGGTGTAAACATGAAGGTTTTAGATAATTTTGTTAGCTTTCCAGTGGCTTTGGTTTGACGTGAAAATGACTTTTAGTTTTTGAGTTATGATGAAAATACTCCAAGGAGGTCTTAGTGAAATTGTACGGTGACAGCATTCTCTGTTTCATGTTTTGCGTCTTTTTCACACGTCTCTGTTTTAAATTGGTCTTTGGTATAAACATGAAAGTTGTTGATAATTGTGATGATGATAATACACGATGATGATGTTAAACGATGATGATGATAACGATGATGATGTATATGATAATGAAGTTGTTGTTGACGTTGTATTTGTTGTAAATGTTGCATTGTCGAGTCCAGTACATATGCATTAAGTGATGGGGGTGTATGCCCGACATGTCTATTATGACATTATGAATTAAGTGATGGGGGTGTATGCCCGACATGTCTATTATGACATTATGAATTAAGTGATGGGGGTGTATGCCCGACATGTCTATATGACATTTACGATGGGGGTGTATGCCCGACATGTCCTATTATGACATATTTTGCGATGAATTGGTACCACATGCATGTTGCATACTTGAGTCAGTGATGTTGCATTGTTGAGTCGGTCGATGTTATTGTATTTGATGTTGCATTGAGAGGTGAGATTATGATGTGTATGTGTGATGTATGTATAAGATCTGATGGTGTTGTTTGATGATGTTTATGTGAAATGTTAAATTCATCTTTATGAATTATGTGCTTATGTTTATTGAATGTGAATCTCACCCCTTCTGTTTGAATGTTGCCTCTACGTGGGTAACGTGCAGATAACCAGGAGTAATCGCTGAAGTGAGTTGATTCCTCGTGTCATTAGGAGTCGCTCTGATATGTAACGGGATGGGAAACTTTTTGATGAATTCATGTGCTATGTATTTTAATTTCAAACTGATGTTGAACCACATTTAGTGGAGTTTTAAACTACGTTGTTTTTGATGTGGCCTTGTGCCTAATGATGTTTAGATTTAATTATGAAGTTGAATTTCCGCTGCGATGGTTTGACGTTATCGAAAAGTCTGTTTTGAAATAAATAGCAAATTATCCTATTTATAAATTGTAAACGAAGTGCGACATCCCGTCAAGGTTGAAACTCTGATTTATTTTAAAATGAAATTTTCAAGTTGGGAAAACGGGGTGTTACAGCAGATGGCTATGTTTACAATCATATACACTGTTAAATCTTAATGTTATTGTATCGATTAACTGAACGAGACATGCAAAGTTAATAGATACAATGAATCTCACGTCATTTTTGGAACACGGAAACGTACAACGAACGATTAAGAGGATACAATAGAGGAAATAGCTAACGACGTTTAATCGAAGAAAAACTCATTAAACTTGATATTTTCATTAAACTTTGTTATTGATTGTCACAAACACTTTTCAAAACAAACCCTAATATTAGAATACTAAAAAATTATGAATGTTTAAACAATTACCAATTTCCTGTGCATGCGATTATTTATAATATAATACTTTGATATCGGTATACAGACTTATCATCACACATCAACATATACCTAACTCTCCTCTTAAAAATTATATACCCAGCTCTATTAAGAAACTGAGACCAACGGAGGGACTAAATTGAATATCATTGTGTAGAGCCAAGACTATATTATATTTATAAAGAAAAGAAAGGACTAGACTGACATATACCTACCTATTTTACATTGTCTTGAAGGGACTAATTATCTGATTAAATTTGGGATAATAAATTGAAATTTCTTTATTGTAAGTTACACACTCTTACAAATTCATGTACCAATTTGAAGTTTTACTCTACCTTCTATTTTTACTAATATATATGTATGTAAACGTTTGCAACTTGCATGTGGACATAAGAGAACTGCGACTTATGTTGGTGGTCCACCTCCTTTCTTGGTTAGCATAGGGACACAAGTACACAACTTAAAATTTAATGCCATACTGATTGGTTAACCAACGACCAACAAACATATTCAACCATTATAATGAGTCATATTGGGAGATCAATCACTACAAGAAAAGTGTTGTTTTCACGGGGATATTTCTCAGGAGCAGAAACCCCTGGTAAATTTACCAGGAGCAAGACCCTCTCATACCCCCTGGTTTGCATTTGCCAGGAGCAATCTTTCATAACCCCTGGCAAAATGACAGGGCCCCCTTACTTTTTGTCCTTTGCTATTAACCTCACCAAAATATAATTTTTTTTGTCTGATATTTCTCAAAAGAAAAAAGAGAACCAGTGCCCTCCTTTCCTCTTCCTCAAAACCTTCGCCACTCTCCTCCGTGTGACGCTTTTGCCGACCGCCGTGAACATCGATCGGAAAAAATAAGACCAATCTTGAACTCCTTATTACCTAAGCTTTCAACTGATCTGAATGATTTCGTGATTTGAGCAATTTCATCTTCACCCATTTTTCTCCTCCATCAAGGTATGAACACCCAATCCTTTCTCTTCTTTCTTTCTTCAATTCCTGCGTTTCTATTTCATTATAGACTGAGCGACATCTTTGATTTCTATTTTTAATCTGAACAACTACGTTCTACTCAGAGCCACCGACTACGAACACGATTCTTCTTCAACTATAAATTGAAAAGGCGTGCTGAAGGTGAACTTACTGAAGAATCAATGACTAAAGCACTTTTCTGGTAACATATATTTATGGATTCCAATTTTTTTTTCTATTTTTAGGGATTCAAAATTTCTTGATTTTGATTTTATGTTTATGATTTGTGATTTTCACCTACTAGGGATTTGATTTTTCAGATTTCATTTTTATGTTACATTTCAGGGATTTGATATTTATTCAATTTTGATTTTACATTTTAGGAGAATGGAGGCGAATTCGTCGACTGTTCCAATTCAGCCGATTGTGGTGGTGGAATTGATGGGTTTTATAACGAAAATTATGCCGGAGAATGCTGATCTGCAGTCGATGAGAGGGAAGATTGTTGTGTTTGAGTTCTTGAAAATTTTGTTGGAGAATGTTGGAGCTGTTTTCAGAACTAGTGAAAGGTAGAGTGTACCTTCTTTATTGATATACTCTTTTTTTTCTCTCATTTTGCTGTATTTTTATTTAGGGGATTCAGTTCAAACTTTAAAAGAGTTAGCATTTTAGATTAGTTAGGGTGGTGAGATATGTATTGGTTTAGTGGTGTAGATGACTAGCTGAGTTAAATATGGTCTTAAAGCTCGTAATCATACATATGAACTCATTTTCAGGTGTTCAAATATACATATGTATCTGTTAACTTCTAGGTGTTCGAAATCATGGTTACTTGTATTTAATGCATGGTTAATGAGTTATGAAACCTTGTTATAGTCATTAACCATCCAATGAACGTAATTAACCACATATTTGAACTACGTTAATCATCTAGTTGAAACACATGGTTTCACCATCTGCATTTGTTCTCTCTAATTCAACAATTCAAAAATGTAGTGACAGTTTTTTTTTGTTAGTGCAGATAATGAAACTTTCATAACTGTTGACAGGTTGAATTTCCAAGTTTGGAGACATTGCAGCTTTTCTCAATCAATGACAACAGGACAAGGGATGACCAACTTTCAACACATTCTTGCTTTCAAAATTTGACCAAATTGACTGTAGATGGTTGTGAAAGGGTAAGCATTTCAAATTGCTTTATTTCCTTTGTCTATAATTTTTCTAGTTTTTCTTTGTTAGTTGTTAGACTTAGGGTCAGTTGGATTGATTTATTTGAGCTTAACTATTGGTATAAACACTTATGAGAGTGTTTGTAAGAGCTTATGGAAACAACTTACAACATGTATGCAAACTATATTTTCAGCTTATTTCCATAAACTCTTTAAGAGAGCTTATATTTTGTTACAAAAATAGCTTATACATAAGCACTTACACGATAAAAACTTATGCTAAAAGGGCTTAATTGAGTTGTTTATAACCGTTTATGCTAAAATAGCTTTTGAATGTGTTTCCTAGTCATGTGCTAAACAAATTACATATTACTAGCATCACTTATGTAGCAGATGTATAAGAGTTACAAACCAAATTATCCTAGCACGTGCAACAAATTTTAATTGTAATAGATATTTTGGTGCTTTTTCATATTTTCAATGATTAGTACCAAGTTCTGGTTTTGCAATCCTTTAGGCTCGTAAGTATAGTTTGTAGTAGGCATTAACTTGGCTATGCAAGTTGGTGCGCCATTAACAAGGTTTTCCTACTTCAAGACAAGGAGAATTTCAACTGCATTTTATCAACATTGTTAAGATCACATATTGGCCCAGTACTCGCTATAATGGCTTCGTTAATCCTCTTCCCTTGAGCTAAGTTTGGGTTGAGATAGGCCTAGATTGTTCTCAATTCTAATGTGGAACTGTACTTGTGCCACACCTGTTGTTAACGTACCTCACATGCTATTGACCTACATTTCAGGGATTTGATAGAAGTTGCATGATTTGCAGAGAAGGATTTGGTCGATTGTCACTGAATTTGATTGATTTCTCATTGGATTTGGTCGATACTCTGCATGCTTGTGTTCAGGTTAGTGAAATTCTTTCTTATTCGATTATTTCATTGTTATATTTTAAGCTGTGTTTTTTAAATTTGCTACAATAGCTGAATTTGTTTAAGCTTTGTTCAAAAAAGGTTTGACCAATATTGTTAAAAATAATATTTTCACAGTATGTACTTTGTTTTAAATGTAAGTTCAATATCTCTTTCCTTCACTATATTATTTTTTTTAGAGTTCCTTCACTAACTAAAATTTCATTTCAAAATCTTATGCTAAATGAGTGCTTTGTTCTCTTTTCTGTTGGCATATATATGGGGACATGTTAACAAGATAATGCTGATTGATATGCAAAACTAATATTACTCAAATATTTTTAGGAGCTATTAGATTTCTGTTTGAATAAACAAAATTTAATTAAGCGCTTATAACATACACATTATTCATATAACTGCTTATGTATAAAGCTATTTCTATATGAAAGAATTGAATGTAAGATTGCTTGTTTATCCGGTACCTACGTTAATCGTGTCACTTGCAATGTAATGCTACTAGCAATCTGATGTGCTTAATTTAAAATTCAACTCTCATAGATTCTCTTCCTTTAAAAAAACTCATAGTTTCTCTGTATTTCAGGGCGTGGATCTTTATTTTAAGAGAAATGATGGGACTCCTGTTGTTGAAGTAAATACTGTTATAATCCGAAGGACATACATTTTCTTTGAAAATTAGGTATACAAAAAAATTTTGTGTTATTGTAATCATATATAATTTTTTTTAATATGTTTGATTCTCCATTATATCTATAATTTATTTTATTCATAATTGAATGATGTTATATTATTGTTTATAACTTGTAATATGTATTTAGGTTTGTGTTTCTACTTTGTTGAAGTTAATTTGTGCAATTGTAGATTATTTTGAGACTTACTACTTGTATTTTTATTTTCAAAATTAATTTTAGCTATGAAATTTTTATAAATAAAATTGTTTTTTAAAATAAAATATTATGTGTCTTAATTTTTTAAATGAATTGAAAAATTATTTTGAATTTTTAAATAAAATTATTTATTAATCAATTTTTTATTGAATTTTTAAATAATTTTTTTTTATAAAACTTAATATGATTTGACAGGGGCATGTCCCTGGCAAAGTCCCTGACAAATGCAATCAGGTGACAGGGGCTATAACAGGGGTTAAGCCAAGGGCTATGCGAGGATATTTGCCAGGGCCTTGCCCCTCGCAAGTTTCCCAGGGGTTTAACCCCTGTCAATATAATTTGCGATGACCTGATTTGCCAGGGATTCTGCCCCTGGCAAAACCCCTGTCAAATGTCTGTTTCTCAGGGCTTTATGCGCTTTTGCCAGGGATTCCGCCCCTGGCAAATTGACAGATTTCTTGTAGTGAATTGACCAACAAACTTATTGATATTTGTATTTGTGTGTATTAAAAATATTGTAACTATATAACACTGACAACTCTGATCGAATGTGTGTTTGGTACTCCCTCTGTTCTTTTCTAGCAATCTCTTTGATGAAAATTTTTGTTTTTGTCAATTTCAAAGTTCAATGCAACATTAAATGTTGTTTTACCAATGTTACCCTTAGTTATTTATTGCGGAAAGGAAATATATGAAATTAGATATTAAATGAATAAGGCTATTATAGTAAAAGTATAAATTATATATCAAAAGTAGTAATATTATTGATTGCGATCTTGGTATATGTAAAATGTCAAAAAATGACAATTAACAAAGAACGGAGGTAGTATCTAACATGTGTTTGTTAACAATACAGGGTTTCAACTTTCAATAGAGAATAACACATGAGACGGTTAGGGTTTCAATATTGTATCACAATGGCATAACATTACAAAGGTTACAAGAAACATAAGTGTATATAAGGTTTCAATTTTATGTCACACACATTGTAAATTATATTCAATTATTTTATTTTTCAAATTATTATGAGTTTCAACGTGTCAGTGTCATTTTTATGTCTTTTTCTGTGTCCGTGTTTCATAACATTGTTACGAAAACCAAATTAATATTGAATTACAATGAACTTATTTCCTTTTGTTAGAAACCTTCCAGATTTTATCTGTTTGATTTTCTTTATATTTTTCAATTTTATAGCAATATCCTTTTTTCTCTCTATTAAAGCACATGCTTATCACTAGTTTCTCAACCTCATATCTTGCACACATAAAATCCAAATAGAGAATTATCAAAAATGGGAAACTTTGCAAACAAAAAACCACATGCTGTGTTGATTCCAGCTCCATTTCAAGGACATATAAATCCATTGTTCAAACTAGCAAAACTTCTTCACCTTAGAGGCTTTCACATAACCTTTGTCAAACACGGATTACAATCACAAACGCTTGCTCAAATCAAGAGGTCCTAATGCATTAGATGGTTTCCCTGGTTTTAGCTTTGAAACCATACCAGATGGTCTAACAGCACTAGAAGGTGATGGTGATGTTAGTCAAGATGTACCTTCTCTTGCTCTAATCTTATAAGAAAGAATTTCCTTAAACTTTTTGTGAAACTTCTTAAAGACTTAATCACTCTTCCATGTTCCACCAGTTACTTGCTTAGTTTCTGATTATTTTATGAGCTTTACTATACAAGCTGCTGAAGAATTTGCACTACCAAATGTTCTCCTTTTTACAGCCAGTGCATGTTTGTTATTGAGTATTCTTCACTTACGTTTCCTTTATAGAAAAGGTCTCACGCCACTCAAAGGTACGAAGTTAAGTTATTTTCTTCACAAAGTATATATATATAGAGAGAGATTATTAATATTAACTTTGATACACTATTAGTGTAAAAAGTTTTACAGTGTAAGCAAATCACAACCACTCATATGTTTTTATTGGGAAGTAGTTACGGTTTAAAGTTATTTATCTTTCTATGATCTCACTGTGACGCACCTCGTTTTTTCTGGGGGGAAAAACGACGCGCCGAGCTTCCTAACGAGGCTCGCCCTCGAACGCTCGGAGGGTGCCTTTGTGAAGCCGCCACCAAAGTTTTTGTGTAAAGGGAACGTTGATAAACCCTTAAGTTTTTTGTTTTGTAAAGGGAAACGATAATAAAACCTTTAGACGATGAGGATAAGGATTAGGTCATCGCACCATTATCGGGTTCGGGAGTCGGTTACGCAGAGGGGAAGGTATTAGCACCCCTCACGTCGTGTACTCAACGGGAACCTTCTATTTGGTTAAGACTTGAATGCTTTTTAATACTTTGCGTTTAATGTTCATTTATGCTAAACTATAATTAAGTGGTGGAAAAAGAGATAAAAACAAACGAAAGAATAAGAAAAAGGTTTTTTTTTTATTATTTTGCTTGACAAGATGTCGATTCTTGCCTCCTACGTCTCTCCCGGTATCGTCGGAGACTTCAAAGCATACGTAGTTTCTTGTAGATAGTAGAAAAAAACGTATGTGTGTGGTTGATTTTTAAGTTGGACGATGGTTTAACCCTCGAATCTCTTGCGATTATACCGTTGCTTGTATGCTCGCACTTGGAGACTTATTAAGCGTTCGTTCGCGAATCACATTAGAATTGTTAAAAGGTACGTCCGTTAGGGTAGAGGGTTGAATTGGTCGCTATGGGACCAAGGGAGGTACAATGGACTCAAACGAGTCAAACATTGACCGAGTGGACTCCGAAGAGTCGGGTGATTGTTCGATTGATCCACTGAGATCAAGAACGGGTACAATGGACTCGGACGAGTCGAACATTGACCGAGTGGACTCAAACGAGTCGAGGGGTTGAGTCTAATGGCCAACGGGGGACCAAAAGGTTTGGATTGACCACAAGGGCCAAGATTTGGTTTGGTTAGGGTTGTACATATTAAAAGGGAATGACGATTGTCCGAGCGACGAGACATACGTCACGCATTCGTACAATCGGGGCGATGGAGAGACATACGTCACACCATCCCTTTTTCATTCATATTTTTGGATTGAATTCTTTGGAAATCCCAAGGTAAGTCAAAACATTTGGTTTGAAAACCCAAAATGGGAAGGTTTAGCAAATTTGCTAGAAAACGCGCAAGTTCGTCTCATTTTGCGAAAATGCGCACATTACCGGTGTATGTTCATTTTTGAGTTTTGAACATCATGAACAATATTTATTGCTCAAGTTTAGATTGAAAAGCTGAACATAGCTTGTTGGTTCATGTGGTTTTGAAAGTTTGGGAACATAACTTGCTTTGCAAGTTATCCACAAAAATGGTTATACGAACTTGTGATTTGTCAAAATTAAGCAAAAACCTTGTTATGATTTGAAGAACATGGGTTTAAAAATTCTTTGGTTCTGAGCTCTGGGGCTAGAACCTCAAAAATTGGTTGTTTTGACACAAAAACTCAGGTTCTGAGTTCTGTCATGGTCGCACTGCGACCATGACTTCGCACTGCGAAGCATGCGAAATTTTGGGTTCAGAAGCTGTTCTGAACATTTGTTCAGAAACAACTTCTGAACACACTCAAGACCTTATATATGGGTGAAAAGCTTTGAGTTTTTGGGATGAAAAAGGTTGTACAAACCAATTTTGATGTTTTGAAAACCTTGGGATTTCTTTGAAATTCAA
>WNNG01000377.1:0-142930 GCA_018208015.1 Medicago ruthenica
CCCAGTGTATCGACATTCAGAAGCAGTACCTGAATAAGATCACCTAGCTTAGGTATCCACCTCTAGAAGCAGTACCTAGAGTAAACCTCCATCTTAGGTATCGACCTCTAGAAGCAGTACCTAGATAAGATCACCTACCTCAACGTTCCACCTCTAGTGACATCCTAGAGTAAATCGCCATCCTCAGGAATCGACCTCTAGAAGCAGTGCCTAGATAAGATTACCTTCATCCCCCAGTTGATCTACCTCCAGTGTTAGCGGCTGGATACGATCAACCTTTACCAAACCATTGCATTTGCATTTCGCGAAGGACAAAATTCGGGTCCTTCTTTTGTACTTAATTGATCTTCGCAAAGAGTTCATGAGATGCCCTCGGCACTCACGCACTCTATGCGAAGACACAATTAAGTAGGGGCAGCTGTAGTACCCTAATTTTGTCCTACGCATTTTAAAAACAAAAATCAAAAAAATCAAAGAGGGGAAAAAGTCAAAAGTCAACAAAAGTCAACAGAAAAGTCAACATTTCAAAATTGAGGACTTCGCAATGCGAAGCCCACTTCGCACTGCGAAGTCTGCGATTTTTCTGCAGATTTTTGGTTTCTTGGATTTAATTCCAGAATTTGTTGCATATCATTTCCATATTTATTTTAAGTAGCATTCATGGCTAATTGGGCCAAGCAAAGCCAGAGTTGAAGGACTTGCCATTAATGCCAAGGTTGGAAGCTTTTTCTTCCAACCTAGCATGTGACAAGCAAGTGGGCTTGCCCTTGGGCAGCTCTAGTCCCTCCCATGTGACCTGATAACCACCACAAGGTTGCCAGCCACCTGCTTGAGGACTTTCCTCCTGCTTGCTGCCCCTAAAACCAGTCAAACCAGCTGGGTTTTTTTCACTTGAAAAACCATGATTGCCTACTCTGTTTTGCAGCAGCTTTTCACCCTCTCACACCAGCCATAAGTAGCCTTTTCATCCCTCAATCTCTGCACAATACAGTGCACGTTTTTATTGACCAACCATTGAGATTGCAAGGATTGATCCCCAAGCATTAGCCAATTGCAAATCAGCTTTGTTCTTCATCATTACCTTCTAGAAATAGTTGAATTTGTGGCTGAAATCAAGCTGGATCTTGCCCCTTGGTACAAGGCAGGGTTGCCTCTATCCATTAGCATTTAATGCAAAGGGATTCAGCTTGATCTTGGCCACAAATCAGCTGAATTTTGGGATTGTGTAATGATGACAAAGATTTGATTTTGGCCTATAAATAGAAGGCAATGCCCAAGGATACAAACACAGAAAACACAGCATTTCAAGAGCAGAAACTCTACTCATTTTAGCCCACAAACTCCACAAAATAACCAGAAACAATCCATACACCACAAAGCTTTCCAAAGTTCCAAAACCTTCACCAATATTCAAACCTCTTGTGAAAGCCTTCAACCAAATCAAATCAAGTGCAGTTGGAGCTTTGCTAAGGAGTTCTGTAAGTTACTAAGCTCTTTATCTTGCATTTATAATTGTGTTTGCATAGCTATTTTGGCTCAAAACCTTTTAATCCTAAAAAACCCCTTTTGAATTTCAAAGAAATCCCAAGGTTTTCAAAACATCAAAACTGGTTTGTCCAACCTTTTTCACCCCAAAAACTCAAAGCTTTTCACCCATCTATAAGGTCTTGAGTGTGTTCAGAAGTTGTTTCTGAACAAAAGTTCAGAAACAGCTTCTGAACCCAAAATTTCGCATGCTTCGCAGTGCGAAGTCATGGTCGCAGTGCGACCATGACAGAACTCAGAACCTGAGTTTTTGTATCAAAACAACCAATTTTTGAGGTTCTAGCCCCAGAGCTCAGAACCTAAGAGTTTTTAAATCCATGTTCTTCAAACCACAACAAGGTTTTTGCATAATTTTGGCAAAATCACAAGTTCGTATAACCATTTTGTGGGTAACTTGCAAAGCAAGTTATGTTCCCAAATTCTCAAACAAGCATGAACAAACAAGCTATGTTCATCTTTTCAATCCAAACTTGAACAATAAATATTGTTCATGATGTTCAAAACTCAAAGATGAACATACACCGTTTACGTTCGCATTTTCGCAAAATGAGACGAACTTGCGCGTTTTCTAGCAAATTTGCTAACCCTTCCCATTTTTGGATTTTCAAACCATATGTTTTGACATACCTTGGGATTTCTAAAGAATTCAATCCAAAAATATGAATGAAAAAGGGATGGTGTGACGTATGTCTCTCCATCGCCCCGATTGTACGAATGCGTGACGTATGTCTCGTCGCTCGGACAATCGTCATTCCCCCTTTTTAAATATGTACAACCCTAACCAAACCAAATCTTGGCCCCTTGTGGTCAATCCAAACCTTTTGGTCCCCCGTTGGCCATTAGACTCAACCCCTCGACTCGTTAGAGTCCACTCGGTCAATGTTCGACTCATCCGAGTCCATTGTACCCGTTCTTGATCTCAGTGGATCAATCGAACAATCGCCCGACTCTTCGGAGTCCACTCGGTCAATGTTTGACTTGTATGAGTCCATTGTACCTCTCTCGGTCCCATAGCGACCAATTCAACCCTCTACCCTAACGGACGTACCTTTTAACAATTCTAATGTGATTCGCGAACGAACGCTTAATAAGTCTCCAAGTGCGAGCATACAAGCTACGTTTAATCGCAAGAATTCGGTTAAAACATCGTCCAATTAAAATCAACCAACACATATACGTTTTTCTACCAAAGAACTACGTATGCTTTGAATTCTCCGACTACCGGGAGATACGTAGGAGCAAGATCGACATCTTGTCAAGCACAATAATAATAAAAACTTTTTCTTCGTTTGTTTTTATCTCTTTCCCCCCCTTTTATTATATTTTTAACATAAATGAACATGCACGCAAAGTATAAAAAAAAACAATTCAAGCTTTAACCAAATAGAAGGTTCCCGTTGAGTACAACGGACGTGAGGGGTGCTAATACCTTCCCCTTGCGTAACCGACTCCCGAACCCGACAATGGTTGCGATGACCTAATCCTTATCCTCATCGTCAAAGGGTTTTATTATCGTTTCCCTTTACAACAAAAAAAAACTTAAGGGTTTATCAACGTTCCCTTTACACAAAAACTTTGGTGGCGGCTTCACAAAGGCCCTCCGAGCGTTCGAGGACGTCCTCGGAGGATTTGCGCGTCTTTTTCCCGAGGAAAAAAACGAGGTGCGCACACCAGTCTCTACTGCAAGTTGACCTGTAAATTATGAATCAAGGCAAATAATATATAATATGTTAAAAGTTAAAATTATGATATAATAATAATTGATTATGTTTGAAACACAAAAAATAGTTAGAATATATATTAAATTAAACTAATAAGTATTAAAACAAATTGCACTTAAAAAAATATCATGTTAGCCGACCACAACAAACAGGTATTGAACTTTAAACGAGGAAACCTCTCAGTCGATGGCAAGTTAGGCTAATGTTGGAATAGACGAGCGATGGAAATTGATTCTTTCTTAAGCACACTAGTTGAGAATGTGGGTCGTAATGACCTCAGATTGAGTCGAGACGAAGTGAGATTGAAAAATTATGCACAAAACTCACTTTCCATGTTCGTAGTGCCACTAATCGGAAAGAGGGATGTCTGGCACAACCTTATATATTTGTACCACCCCCAGTGGGTTTGATGACATGTAGGCCAAGAGTGAGTTATTCTATTGAACAACCATGAATCAAGAATCCACTTCACCAATGTAACACTCTGTTGGTTTCAGAAACTCAAAGGAGAAACAATGGAGACCTGAACCAAGAGAAATCATGGGAAATTCCTCCACCTCAAGTCCAGGTACAACCATGTTTCCAAAATCCCCTAGAATATGTGTGGCTCCAACCAATTGCGGTTGAGGCAAAACCTCCAAGACTGCGAGTGCTTGATTCCAATCTCATAGCCAACACAATCAAGACGTACTTTGGGTTACAACAAAAACTCATGGACAAGCCTGTGTGTAGGAAGTCACATCCATAATGGGTCGATATAGATACTTCTACCTGCAAGTTATAAAACTCCAAATTTTGATACCTTTTTGGAGCACATAAGAAGGTTTACTACGCAATGCAGTAAGGGAAACCAAAATGAATTCCATAAGTCACAATTGTTCCATTTATCGTTGATAGTAACAACGTTCACGTGGTATTTTTCTCTTCCACCAAAATCGATTGAAAATGGGCATACACGAAAAGGTGTTTCCATGACAGGTTCTATTGGCCTAATCTAAAAGTTACCGTAGCCGATTTTATGAATTGCCAACAACATGTAGATGAATCAGCTACTAACTTCATTAAGAGGTTCAGAAAAATAGCTGAGAAATGCTCAATCCCATTTCCTAATGACGAATCGGCAATGAACTTTAACTAATATTCTTTCATTAAATGTAGTCGTTTAGACGGGTACATAGTGTCCGCTCTTTTATTGTGGTAATGTGTATAAATTACGAACATTAGTTTTTATGAAAATTTGATTTTATTAAAAAAAATTACTTTTATTAAATTTATAGGTATAGATATTTTGCATTTATGTCTGAACAAAGTATACCTATCTTATTTAATGACACCAATAATATAGTCAATATAATATAAATTATTGTATTTTTGAACGACACTAATAAGATATCATTCTTATAGACAAATTTGTTTAATGGTATAATTGGAAATGAAAAAACCACCCCAAAATTATAGGTATAAATGATAGATAATTTACACTTTCATATTATAACAAACTATACTTATATTCTTAAATGATATCAACAATATAATAAATTTAATATAAATTCCTATCTATTTAAATGACACCAACTAAATATCATTCTTATGGTCAAATTTTGTATGAGTATAATTTAAAGTTAAAAAAAACAGTCCAAAATCATGTATTCCTTTTATATATGATAGATGAGTTTTTCTAACTTATGCAATGTTGCACATGTTAAGGTGCAATTAATACACCTTTTTTTTTTCAGGATAAACTACCCTATTAGTTACTCTTCTTTTGAAAAATGATTTTTTTCTTTATCCTATTAATCATTTTTTTTTAAAACTTCATAAAACAATTAAGATTACTACTACTTGCTAGTAATGTTATTCCAGCTATCATAAGGGAGGCAACGAAAATTACTCTTTAGATAGAAGATATCAATTTTGTCAAGAGGCAACCAAAATTATCCATTGATCAGTATCTGGGATCTATATCACTCATTTAATTGGCCACAAAAAAAAATAGATGGAAAATATAAATATTGTCAAGAGGCCACGAAAAAAAATACACGGGAGAATTTAGATAAAATGGAATGAAAATCTACCAAACCTTAATGTCACGGTCCAAAACTAGCACTATAAAAATGTCATAGACCTTAATTGTTGTATGAAGTTTAAAAAAGAAAAAAAAATCATTTTTCAACAAAAGAGTAATAATTCTGTCAAAAAAAAAAAACAAAAGAGTAATAAATAGGGTAGTTTATGTTGAAGAAAATTATGTATTAGCTGTACCTTAACATGTGCAACATTGCATAACTGCATAGGTTAGAAAAACCCATAATAGATAACTATAATCCCAATTTTTAATTCTTGATTGCAATTTCAATTAGAATTTTCAACTCATTGTCTCCAAATTGTTTTTAACACACTCTCAGTCACTACCAATGAGTCGCTATGGATAATTTCATCATGAATTCATCCTTCTACGTTTTCATTTTCGCTTATTAATTGTGACATTAAAAAGAATAGACGTATATATTAGCTTACCGAGCTTTCTCTCTCTAACTCCTCCCTCTCCAACAAGCTGACCTTAATTTTCTTTCTCTAAGTTATCTCTTTGATTTTCTTTACTGATGGGGTGGTCTTAGGTTAATTTATGGCCAAAAATCGCCCCTCTTTATCTTTTTCTCCATTTCAATCTAAATAAGTGATTTTCACATAGATCTAGGTTTTTTTCTTCGTGATTTCATCGTCTAAGTGTAGCGTTGTGTTGTTTGTCATCTCGTGTTGTGTTGTTTGATTTTCCATCTTGTTGCGATGTTAATTTGATTCCTATTGAAATATCAATTACTCAATTAACGATTTGTGTGTCAATGTTGCAGATCCGGAGACATGAATATTTCGTTCACTATAATTTCATCATATTATTTGTAGGCTTTTTGTCGTTGTATGTTTTCAACTTGAATGTCGTGAGTTTGTTTACAAATTCATCATTTACATTTTTAGTGAATGGTGTAATTTATCAACTTAAATGAACGAAATATATAAACAAAATATAAAAGTCCATTGTAGATGGTCTATACAAACAAAATATAAAAGTCACGCTTTGTTTGACAATTAATGTCATATTTATACTTCGAATATTTTTACGGTATCAACCTGTGTGAATTATAAACAATATTTTTTATGAAATTTTGATTTTTATTAAATTATATGTATAGACGTTTTCTTTCAAAAAAAATGTATAGATGTTTGTGACTTTTAAATAGTAACAAACTATTTTTTCAAAACAAAAAAGTAACAAACTATGTTTATCTTTTACCAATAATATAACAAATATAATAAAAATTATTACCTTTTTCAATAACACCAACAATACAACATTCTTCACAATAAATTTGTTTAAGGGTATAACTGGAATAATGAAAAATCCAGCCAAAAAAATCATGTATTTCACATTTCACAATATATAAAAGGAATACAAATTTGTTTTTCAGTTATACTCTTAAAAAAATTTGTTTTAAAAAATGCTATATTTTTGGTATTACTGAAAAAGATAATAATTTTTATTATATTTGTTACATTGTTGGTAAAAGATAAAGATAGTTTGTTACTATTTAAAAATCATCAAAATCTAAACATATCATTTTAATCAAAATTAAAATTTCATAAAAGAAATATTGATTTCTCAAAAATTAAAAGAAACATTGGTTATAGTTTACATGCGTTAGCGAAAAAAAACTCAAAACTTCAAATAATTGTCCACTTCACCTTATATGCTACCTCGTTTAATAGCTCAGGTTTCTTCAAATAATTGCTCATGTGAACCTAAAAATTTGAAAGTTTTTGAGAATTAGATTATATTTGATTTGTTTCGAATTTAAGTTAAAATTTAACTTTTCTTATCTTTAATTACGGAGATCTTTTTATTTTTGAATAAAATCTTTAGAGAGATCTTTTAGGTCAATTAAAACTGAATTATCTATATATATTGTGTTCCCTTAGATTTGAATGGCCACAATATAATTTGAAGAGAGAATACGTTTCTTCACTTTACAATTTCAAATTCACAATGGCTCGCAATTCTCGTTCAAGTAATATTACAGATGGTGAACTTCTTCGATCATTCCTCTACAATAAAGTTCACAATATACCAGTGCCCAACCATATCAATGTTCTTGAATACGATTTGTTTGGTACCATAAAGAATCCTTGGGAGATTTGGGAAGAGTTTGCAACTTCTCACTCATATCATGGAAAAGATTTATATTTCTTCACTACCTTAAAGAAGAAATCCGCCACTAGTAAACGCTTGATTCGTACTATTGGAATTGGTACATGGGAAGCTGAAGACTCCGGAAATGGTATAGTTGACAAAGAGACCGACCAAACCCTAGGTCTAAAAAAACGTTTCCGCTTTGAGAAGAGTAACACTTCCCATGATGGTGGATGGATCTTGCATGAATATAGCCTTCACGAATCTTTGATTAACAATGCTTTGGTAAGCAATGTGATCATATATTTATATTATTAGTTAGTTATAGTAGTATTAAATAGTGACCACCCTAATTAGGTTTATTTTCTGGTTTGTAGCACTGCATGTCAAAGTGACAATTTTTCCTTGGTATTGTGCACATATTTATAATCTGCTTTTGCGTTTTTTTGCAGGCCAACAATTATGTTCTATGCAGATTCAGAAAGAATTTGAAACCCAATCCACAAAACAAAGGAACAAGAATCGATCATCAATCAAAGTCTCACTTAATGAATAGCATTGGACAAGATAGGCAAGGAAAGACGGTTGTTCCCGGACCTACGGAAAACGCCATATCTGTAAGTTACCACTATATTGAGCTACTAATATTATGTTAGCTTGATTAGTTGTTAACTATAAAGTGATTTTTTTTTTGTGTGTCTGTGTCATAATTAGTGATTAGTTATTTTCTTTTTGAAGAATAGTGATTAGTTATTCTCTTCCTTTTTTTAGGGACCCGTACAATTCTTTTTCTCTTCCTTTTTTTAGGGACTCTGCAATTCTTTTGGTGGATTTATCTTTTTTTGTCCGCACTTTTTTGTTGCATTAACGATATACATTATGAATAATATTTTTTATGAAATTGATTTTGATTAAAAAGAATAGGTATAAATATTTTTACTTTCAATTTTTAACAATGTTACTTATCTTATTTATAAAACTTCAACTCTTCATGGAACCATTATTATTGCTAGCAAGATTTGTTGAAATTTGTATGTAACAAAAAACAAATTTTGTTGGAAAAAAAATTCGAGTTTTCCAAATTAATAGTATTAAATAGTTTTATTTATTTATTTTTTTCGCAAAGTATTAATTAGTTTTATTGAAAAAAAGTAAGTAAGAGTAATTGAAAAATGATATAATTGATAAATTGTATCTTTAAACCATGAAAACAACGGTTAAACATGAACGCTAAATCTATATACTTGAAAAGGAACGAATGAGTACTTGATTTGATTGTAAGAGCCTTTCCAAATTTCTTTCTTTTTTTTACCCAAATTTGAATTTGATTATATCTGGTAATCTTGTTCAAATTTTATAGATTTTTTAGTTGACCAAATTTTATTGGAATAAGAATCAACTAAAAATAGAAAATTTGGAATAAGATCGTCTTTCCAAATTTTTCAGCTGACCAACAAAGTTGAACATGATAAAGTCTTTCCAAATTTTTTTTTTACAGATTGAAATCAATTTTCAATTTTTACGATGTAATACTTTCTATATACAAATACAATCTTCCTTTCTATATGTAATGATAATTCAATTATTTTTTTACTGAACACTCTTTTGCATTCTTGATTTTTAGGGCAGCAATGTTTCGAGGAAATCTGTTCATGAAGAACCAAAAGGTCAATCAAATGGTGGACACAAAAGGAGAAAGGTGGGAAATACTTGGCCAGAAAATACCGTGGTTCTTGGACTTAAAGCTATCACCAATACCGTAAGTATTATTTGTGTGTTTGTGTATATATGTGTTATTTATTTGTTGAAGGAACCCAAGGATTTTGTTGATATATTAATATTAATTATTAACAAATGATCAAGGGTGAGAGTTTTGTCCTCGTGAACATAACCCACTTGTTAGAGGCAATGCATTGTTATATGTACGGGTCGGGGTTTGAACTCTACTACCCTAGACATCTCATTTATTCATTTTAAAAAGTGAATTCTAGTCACTGAACTATTTGACAAAAAAAAACTTTAAGATAGTTTTATTCTTAAAAAGGGAGAGTTTTTTTTCGTTACAATTATTTTTTTGTTAAACTTTATAAATTACTCTTTATATATTATTATTTATATTTTAAAAATTAACACAATTGTCTTATGACTTTTTATGGAAAATAATTGTGACTTTTTAAATAGTATACCAATTACAAGTTATTGTACTTTAAATAGAGTGTCTTTGAACAAGGAAAAATAGTAGTATGTGACTATGATTTATTTTGTATTCAATTATCAATTTTAATTTTTTTAAAAAAATCAATTTTAATTTTCAGATTTACTCTCATTTATTTTTTGGGTTAAATATGTATTTTGATTTCTAAAAAATTAAGATATACTTATTTTGATCTATTTTAACATTTTGAATTTTGTTAATTCATATACTAACAAATATTGTGTGTTTTTAGACTCTTATCCAAAATTAAAAACACATTATTATTTTTTTTATAATTTTTAAGAACTACAAACAATGAAAATTTAAATGAGAAACAAATCTGAAATTCAAAAATTGTATTCATAAATTAATTTCTTATTATTGTGCTCTTGCATTCTCATTTTCCAGGAGAACAATGATGTTTGGTTGGGGGAAAATATTGACCCAAATTCAAGAAATCAATTTGATAGTGGAAATATCAAGACTGGCTTGGTTAAAAGTACCAATACAATAGAGGCAAAATTTAACAAAGAAGATGGTGATCGTATTATAAACAAAGATGAAGATGAAGATGATGATATCTCTTGGCCTGAGCTTTTTGCACGGCAACTGATAGAGATGAATGGAGGAAGCTTAATCGAAGAGGAGGATGTTCAAATGCTTCCCAATAGTAGCAGACATTGCCATAGTAGTATATGGTAGCTACAAGAGGGCAATTTTATTTTATTTTTTTTGTAGTTGTTTGATATTTGATCATCAATTGTTGCCTTTTCATAATAATGAGTAAAAAGTTCAAAAATAAAATATGAATTGCAATAATTTTTATATTTACCTTTTTTTTAATTAAAAATTTCAATAAATTCTAAATGCAGTAAATAGGGGAAAAAAGTAATAATTATGATAGAGAGTGGAGAATGCAGTGCTTGTATGTGGTTCAGTGACATGAATAACAGATCCTAAAAAAAAATTGTTCGTTCAAAATTGTTACACCACAACATTATAGCACCAAAATAGTTTATATTTGACATTACTTTGTATTAAATAGAATATCTGCAACAACAATGATTTGTTGAAATTTCGCTATGCTATAGCACCGTTATTTGACAACATTATGTGGTTTCAAGATATTATTTCAGTATATCAAATGTTGGATTGTGGTGTTGCCAATGTTTGTTCATCATCTTCTATTTGCTTTCTCTCTCTTTCAAATTTTCACCGTTCTTGCCAGATAAGAGATTTCAATTGACTCTTGGAAGAGTTGATTGAAGGATCTTTCTTGCCATAAATCTGCAAGTTAACAAGACAATTATTAACTTATTATCAACATAACATTTTCTATTGTCCTTATAAATTGCTAAGTGAAAGGTTGTGGCAATTCAAGGCTCTCCTTATGTTCAAATTCACTTTTCCTTTTCTAGCAACCACGCTCATGTTCTAAATAAATACTCAAATTCGGCCCCCAAATATTTTGGACATCAATTTGATCAAACATTGTTTAAAACAAACATCAGTTTGATTCCTAGATATATCTTTGGACATCAACCGATCAATTCAATTTCATTTAAATAAGAACTGATATTCAAAATCATTGAAAAACTGACTTAATGTGACGACTACTTTGGAAGTTTCACCCTTAATTTTCAAGAAAAAACTGTTATATATGCATCACACTGACACTTCAAATTGAAGGCTTATCTAGTATCTGACATGTTACCTTCAATCACTTCTAATTTCTCAAATTATTATTGGTATCTATACATCTGTTGCATATGTTGCAACCTTTTGGAGCCTATGCAAGATTATATAATATAATTTGGTTGAGATTGGTAAGCAAAAGAGATTCATTATACATGCATAATAGATTTCTAGTACATATTCCACACGATAAATTTAAATTAAATTCTCCTTGTGTTTTATAGTTGTTGGTTGAAAATATACATATTGAAGAATCCCACATTGTTTAGAATTTAAAAAGGGAATAGGTAGAATAAGACAAACACAACTGTTTCTTGAAGTGCAAGACGAATAAGGTGGTTCCTTCACTTGTTTACTTTCTTGCTTGACAAGTCTCTTATGTCACAAGGTTGTTTCTTTAAGAGCAAGACAAGTAGAGCAAGACCTACATATAAGCTCCATTTATTCCTTCCAAGCTGCACTAGTCAAAAACACCTTAAGCTTATATCCTACCTTTTTTTTCTTCTCTCTTATACTATTGTGTTAGAGTGGTGCGGATGTAGTTAGGTACTTGCTTTGTAGGGTGTAGATGTATTGAGGTCAATGTGTGTTTGAGAGTAGTCTGACATGTCACAATTTTCATACAATGTTATTCTATGGTTGTCATTAGAAAATGATCGTGGTTTTTTCCCTCATATTTTGGAGTTTCTACATTATGTTCATGTGTTCTTTATTTTCTCTATGTTGATTTTTCCCAACACAAATTCCGTTGTGAAGATTGAGCGTAGAGAAAATTGATGGAAGAATAAATTTTGGCATGTGAAATTTTCGTCAAGGATGTGTTGATACAATCAAGATTACACAAGGTGTTGATTAACACACGAGCATTAACTGACATTGATGCATGATATGATGTGAAATTATGTCGGTGGTTGAAGAACTTTATGTTGGTGTAAGCCCTAGAGGCCAATAGTTTTATGTCAAACTTATGTTTTGTACTATGACTTTTATCATTAATAACTATGACACGTTCTTTATTATGTTTGTTACAATGTTAATAAAGTTCCTATAATAGCTAGTTTGTTTAATGGAACATTAAATATGACTTAATCGTGAGACCATAGTGACATATATATAATAGTATTCTTAAAAATTATATGTAGTCAAACTTTAATATGAATTTGGATAATGGTAAAGTGTAGATACTTTTAAGCATGTATAGGCTGATGACCACATCTCACGGATCATGAAGATGAGCTATCAAGTCTATACATAAGTACAAACATTAGGAATAATATTTATAACATATTCACCCATCATGAGAGTAATACATAATATGTGTCATAAGTTATTCTCACAGTGATAATGTTGTATATCACTCTTAGGCCTAAAACCACTATGATCCCTAGATATGGACTCGAGTGTTTTATTGTCATTCAAATATTGTCTATTCTTATAAAGTTGGTTAATAGGCACTTCACAAATCATGTTGAGGGATATGAATGACCTAGATAAAAAAAATTCCCTTTCTGTAAAAATGCAGAGTCATGCCGAACTAAGTCAATATGAGATATTTGGCTTATTTGTTACTCAATATATTCCAAAATCAAGAAACATAAATATTGAACTATACAAAAGTGACACAATATATGCTCAATATAGATATAAGTGCAAAAGGTTACTTATACACATGATAGATATGACATAAAGATTTCATCACACATAACATTATCGTCACTTGGGTGGTAGTAATGTATCTATACTATGTATACAGAAATCACATTGATTTGGGCTGATTTTTTCCTTTCTAATTCTATCATTCATTAAAAGTATTTTATTTACTATTTTATCCTTTTTATAAAATACTTAAATTATTAATTAAAAAATAGGTAAATCCCATTAAAATAGGAACAACCTCACCACAATAGGAACACTATTATCTAAACAATGTATGAAGAAAACATGAGATTTTGGGTTAGACTATTTATTATTCCAATTTTACCCTTAAACAATTTTTTCTATAATAATGTTATATTGTTGGTGTAATTTAAAAAGGTAAACATCTATTCGTATAATTTGAATCAAAAGCTAACTAATTTCATAAAAAATATTGTTAATAATTTACACGCGTTAGCACAATAAAAAGAGCGGACATGGAGTGCCCGTCTGAAGGACAGTTATATATAATTTATATACAATTTAATATTGTTAGCAACGTTACGAGAATCAATAAAGTCACACATAGGACAAATAGATGATAGAAATAAATTAATAAATAAGACATTTATAAATTAATAAGTGAGATTTATTCATAATTAAATTAACAAGTAAGACTTATTGTTTAAACTACGAAACCTGGTATACATAAGGAACAATGCATTTAAGTGAAATGCATACACCATACCATATGATGCACGTGAGTGAGTATATAAAAAAACTCACTAGGGTGTCAAATAGATATCACATCACAAAGTTCTGAAAACCCTAGCCACACATAAACCCTATAGTCCTCTAAAGATCCTTTTGGTTGGACTAACACCAGTTATCGAAGAATTTATGTTCATGTGGACGAGTAAGGATATCGTAGAACTGCTTTACTCGTGATAAAAAATGATTTGACGTCAAAGGTTATGCGCTTCGAGAGGTAAAATTCTTGTCATTGATTCATGATCATTCATATTGATCCAAGGAAGATTTTTTTTTTATTCTGCTACATTTATCTATGTTATGATTCACAATTTTCATTCACTTTCTGCCAACATGAAAGTTGCAACATAAATTTTCAACCTGATTTTCGACATGTTAAATTCTTGAAGTGGTTTAACTTCAAGTGAAGTATACTCTTACGATGGAGTATGTTATTTATTTTGAACTATGATTATCAATAAAGAAATTGTTAAAATTCTTTGAAATGTTTAGTTTCGAGTACAAATGTGGAATAAGTGCGAATGCGGAACCAAATAATTAGAAATATAAAATTATCTTTTTTTTTAAATGAAAACTTAAGCTCAATTTTCAATGATGATATTATAAAGTGATGAGGAAAACATAAAATGAACATGTACCCCTTTTTGATGGACTCTTTGGATTTGAAAACTAGAGAGTAGTTCAAAGGAGGAAACCTAGAAAGTTTCAACTTAATTTTCACAGCGGAAATAAATAGATATGAAGTTTTTTTTATTAAAAAAATGAAAAGAACAAGCAACACATGTTTCAAATCTTTGTTTTATAGGGTTTGTTTTTGTCTTAGTTTTTTGCTTCAGATGACGATCGTCGTGTCGAGATGGAGTATGATGTTTAAGATGCTTCAGGCCTCTTTGTTATGGACGGATTTAGCGGTCTCTTCGACCATAATGAGTTCATGTACCTCTCGTCGTGGTATTTCTCAAGGAGTGAAAATGGTCAAAATTTGTACTTGCTCGTTCTTGACCCTGGCTAATCGGTGATTTTGCTCGTCGATCGTGTTGGTTTATTGTTGAATCAACTTGTGTAGAATTTTAAGGCACTCATCTATGTCGGGGAAGTGGGACCATGTAGGGATTTCCTCATCCCTTAAACGACAATCTCCATGCTTGATCGGTGTTTTGTGAGGCATAGGTGACAGATGAGCAGTTGTTAGTGCGATCACCAATGACCCAACTTCTTCCGGTGATGGAGTTTGGTGTTCCACGATGCTCGCCAACATTCAAGACTTGGTAGCTACCATTTTGGTACCTTTTTCCGGCCATTGCTTTTTGGTTAGAGAGTGAGAAGAATTTGAGGGAACGATGATGCTATGAGAACAATGTTTCCATATATGACACCAATGATTTGTACACAATCAGACAAGAGGACCATAACGGGTGCTACTACGGTGGTTGTTGACTGTTCTTCACCAATGCATAGTGGTGTACCTACATAGACATTGTAATGCTTATGTTAGTGAGGTCCAAAGTGCTTTGAGGATTATCCTAAATTGAGAAAATGTATTAGATTTTGCGTTGGGTTTCTCTATTTGTAGATTTTCCCAATGGCTCTTGAGTGTGAGTGTTTAGACGGTTGTACCTTTATATCACAAAGGTCGGATGATTGCTAGATTGCTGGAGGGACTCATATTGGTCTTGTGCATCTTATTTTGTGTTTCACGACTCTTCGTCGCCACAAGTGGTATATCAATGCCTTTGGGCGCTTTATTGGACATAAGTTTTTTTTGTCAAGTAGCCTAGTGGCTAGAGCTCACACATTTTAAATGTGGAGAAGTGGGGTGTCCCGGGTTCGAACCCTGGTCCCTGCATATATTATGCAATGTTCCTACCAACTGAGCTATTGTTAATGGACTTTGGGCATCGAGTCACTCTATAATAATAATGATGATGATGAGATATAAAGATGAAAAGAAAGATAAATGAGTCACATTTGGATTGTCTGACACTGGCCTTTAAAAGTAAACCAATGACTTTATCCCTCATGTTATAGGTCAGTCTCAATAGGTACTTGAAATTATGGATATTTAAGAAGATATCTAACTCTATGAAACTGTTAAGGTAGTCCTTATATTTAATAACTTGTTACCAATTAAGTCTTTATATTTTAACAAATTACTATCAATTTGATGTATACGTTTATCCACTTAGTATCAATTTAGCCTCCCCAGCTTTTGTATATAAGGTAATGTCCTACCAATCAAACTAAACTTACGGAGAACAATATTCTTTATATGATTTTTTTTAGGGGTTTAAAAGTTTTTTTTTTGAAGGGGAGGGGTTTAAAAGATTAATATGAGTAAAATTTGTGAGTATTTTTTTTTTGGAAATAATCACAAAATTATAGACCTATTTAAAAAGTTCAGATAAATTTGCTGGTTTACTCCCCTATAAAATTAGGGACCTTTTTAAAAAGTTCTAATTCTTCTTATTCTTCTTTCTCATCTCATCGGTACAGTACCCACTTGATCCTCTTCAAATTTGATTTCTTCTTTTTCCAATTTTGCTTTTGCGATTATTCAATTGGTGAATTCGACGTTTATTCCTGTTTGCGATTGAATGTTCAATTGGTGAATTCATGTTGTTACTAATTTTTCCTTTAACAGATCTTTTTTCCTTGAAAACCTTACTGGTGAAATATACTATTCATATGGGTTGTTCCCATCAAGTTTTGTGATGTCTTGTCTAATCTCATTTGTTCCAATATCAAACTTCATCTTTCGATCCTTCGTTTGATATTTGAGATGATGAAATAACAGTTATCGAACTTCATCTCTCGTTCCATCGTTCAATACTTGTTATTGAGTTTAAAAACTATGAGATTAGATTAGAAAACGAATTGTGATAAAATAGAGTCTAGACTTGGTTTGAATAAGATTTAGTCATTAGACTTTTCCAGCAATCCCAAGACTAGACAAGTCTACTCACTCATGTTCATTGTAGACATTTGATATAATTTAAATGACATAAAATATAAAGGCATAAAAGTAAATTGTTGAATGTAAATTTGCAGAAAAGTAAAGAACAAGAAAGTAAAATGCAGAAAATATAAGAACAGTATAAAACTTAGAGCAAAAGTAACTTTGTATTTCAATGATAAAGACAAGTTTCTAATGATCCCAGATGATCAATTAAGAATGATAATGGACCTATTATAGCCTAAGGTCCTAAACAAAGCATTGAAGGTAAATTACAAGCTTTAAAATCAGGAAAACCCAAGAGTTTTGTAACAGCAAGGAGTTGACAACAAAAACACACGGTCTGCACTTCAGACCGTGCACTTTTCAACTTCCAGCACCTGGAAAACGCACGGTCTAGAACAGGGGCAAGCCAAAACGCACGGACCATGCTAAAAACGCAAGGACCGTGCTTAAGTTCCTAGGTTTGGTTATGCGCACGGTCTGGCTGCTTGCTCGCTAAAATGCACGGTCTGGTGCTGAAAACGCACGGATCGTGCTCTTCCTCCTGGACTCTTCATACTTCATGCTTTTTCTTGCCTTTTCTCGCTCAAACTTCGACCAAACTTTCTTGCCTCTTCGATATTAAGTCCTGCAATGAAAATCAAAGCTTTTGAAGTAAAATAGCTCAAGAACACAGCCAAAACTAACAAAACTTTATTGAATTAAAATGCTTAAAACAACATAAACTACTGCTTATCAAGTAACACTCCCCACTAATGATGCTAAGGTAGTGAACAAGTTCTTGATTAGGAATATTTTTACAAGGTTTGACACACCTAGAGCAATCATTATTGATGGACGGACTCATTTTTGCAATAAGATTTTTTAAACCATATTTAACAAATATGAAGTCAAACATAAAATTGGTATTGCTTACCATCCCCAAACCAGTGGTTAAGTAGAGTTGTCCAATAGAGAGATTAAAAGAATTTTGGAAAAAGATTGTTAATCCTTCAAGGAAGAATTGGTCTCTTATATTGGATGATGCTATATGGTTTATAGGACTGCATACAAAACACCATTGGGAATGTCTCCAGACAAAATAGTTCATGGCAAGGTTTATCATTTACCTATTGAATTGCAACACAAAACTCCGTCGGCTATAAATAAACTTAACTTGGACTTGGAAAATTCCCATTTGGAAGATACACAAAGTTGCAGCTTTGAGTAATTGTGTAAATATGCACCATAAGAAACAATAAAAACCTTGATAGTAAATGTAAATTTGAAATGCACAAATAATAACATAAGTTAGTATGGAAAAATACAATAAGGTGTAAAGAAAATGAGCTCAAAGCACAAAGAAAAATAAAAAATAGGCTTTTTCTAAGTAAAGTGCTGGTGATTCATACACACTCTCACCCCAAGTGAGGATTGAGTACTCTTAAGAAAAATAGGGATGCCTGCCAAAGTAAGGTGATGGTGATCCACACCCACTCTCACCTCCATAATAGGTGGGTGGTCCCTAAAAAATAAGAGCAAGTTATTGACGTGAGGCGTTGGTGACTCACACTCACCCTAAGAATGAAACTGTTTTCCTCTAACAAATAAGTGACTCTGAGGCTTCCATATAAATGAATATCTATAAACACCAAGTAACTAAGAAAAATTCTCATCTAGCTTATGTGAAGAAGCTGTGCTATTTTATTTGTAGGCTTAATAGCAAGGTTAGGATTTTTCTTTAAGGTGTTGTTTAAATAGAGCAATAAAAAGATGGACAGCACACACCATATGCCAGTGTATGGAATAATCCAAGTTATGTTGTCAGGGAGATGACATAGAATTTGCTTGAGTAGTCATGCCTGAGGTTAAGCCTGCCAAGAAAGACCAAATGCATGACTATCGTGAAGGGCTAGGAATTAGGAATTGTTTTGGATCAATGCTTGAGTTGCATCACTCGAGGATGAGCAATGTTTAAGTTTGGGGTGTGATTACCAGTAATTTTTTAGGTTATTACATTGCATTTATCCCCCATATTTTATGAGAAATTGAGTGATTGCATGTTAAGGATTTGCTCCGGAGATTTATGAAGATGCAATGGGTACTGCCACCAGCATTGTTACTGTCGATAGACCAGATCTGACCAGCAATGGTCCTGGCGATGGAATATTAGTGTGACCAGAAGCGACACAAATGACCCTAGCAGTGGACTGAGTGTGACCGACAGTGGCTCAGGCAACACCACAACATCGGTCCAAGCATTTACACCCCATACATTTTTTAGCAGCAGCGGTTCGTCCCCTTTTTTTTGCCACAGGGGACTAGACGACAAGGGAAATTATGGATTTCCTAAGGGGAAGATGTGCACAGGCCTACAGTAACGGATCCAAGTTTCAAAGTTTTGAACTTCAATAACTCCTTAATTAGTGTATGACAGGTTAACACTAAGAAAAAAACAAATTTGAAGACCTTTATGTACTTGCACTTTCTATGGGTTTCTTTCTATGTACATAATATCAAAATTGTTTCAAATATATTATGATCTAGTTAGATATGTGGTGGAAGACTTTTGGGCATAGTGTGCCAAAGGTGAAAGCTTGGGCAATTAAAATTCTAAGTTAAACTGCTTCACCATCTGGTTGTGAAGGAAATTGGAGTGTCTTTGAGAGAATCCATACAAAAAAAGGAATAGATTGGAGCATCAAAGGTTGAATGATCTTGTGTTTGTGCATTACAACTTGCGTTTAAAAAATAGGTATGTAATTATTTTAAATATTTTACCTTCAATCCTATACGTTTCATTATATATTATCATTTGAATAGAACTTCTCAATTGATATATTTCTCATTTGTTAGAGCATTCAACAAAAAGGGAGCATAAGATCCTATAGACTATGAGAGGATAGAAGACATTGAAATTTGGATCACTGATGAAACAAATTCTACTCCCATTCTTGATTCCAATGAGATAGAAACTTTTCTTTACAATGAGGAATCAATTCCAATAGTTGGTTTAGACAATGAGGAAGGTGAGAATGAGATATTACTTATGTGCATTTTTTATTATGAGGTTAGTTTATTAATATGCTAAATTTAATGATTTGTTTACTGTTGTTTAGGTGCACAACTGCCTACCAATGGAGTTGAAGAGGAAGGACTTAATTTGGATTCATTTCCACAAGAAGATGTGAATAGTTACAGTGGTGCTAATGAATCAATAGGCAAGATGTGAATAGTTACAGTGGTGCTAATGAATCAATATACATCCATTGTTGATCATTTGATTGCATGAAAAGATGTTTGAATTAGAAGTTTGAACTTTGAGACTTGAGTTTATTTTGTATTAAGAAGACTTGTCTTTATTATGGATTTATTTAATGTATTTGTAATGGAAGCTTTCGTGTAATTTTGTATGGATTTATGCATTTATGCTTTATAGTTACGACTTACGACTTAAAATGAATTTTTTGTAAAAATTAGCACTATATGTGTTATTTTTTTAGGTTCAACCGGTTCTGCAACGGTTGAACCAATTGAACCAAAAACCGGAGGTCGCAACGGTTCGATCTCCGGTCCGGTTTTAAAAACATTGCATCAAACAGACAATTCCTAACAATATTAATATTACTAATATTATATAACAATAATACCAATAAATTAATATTTAAAAACGGGGTGTTACAGGAGCGGTGCATGCATTGAACAATGTTTTGCATATAAAATAAAAAGTTATTTAATAGAAATACTACATTAATTTTGATTTTGAAAATAGTAATAAGTTTTCAAAAATTTATCATATCGACTTTCTCATATATGTACATAAAAATTTGTTTTCACATATATAAGCAAATAAATTCCACAACTAGCGTGATTCAACTATTTAGCAGATTTTTGTATATATAAGAGAAAAATATTTAATAAAAACATTATATTAATATTCATAATTTTCATTTAATATCTATAAACATTCGACAATATTAACAATCTAATTATTTTTTATATAATTATCACAATATTACGTGATCTGTGCGGATGCACGAGTCTTTTACTAGTTCTAAACAAAAAATACAGTTGATTATATATGTTAAAATATTGTCGCTTTAAATGTCAATTATAAAGCACGTGTATATGGATTAATGATCTGAAAGTAGACGCAATTTATTAACTTCATGTATAATATCACATTATCACTAAATAATGAAATTCCAAATCTCACAAACAGAACACATGTTAAAAATCATTTCAAAACTACTAGAAAATAAGCAAGTCAGAAACAATTCACTTACTTGTATGTCATAGTCCAACATAAATATTACTGAACCTCTTTTTGTAGAATCATCTACCCCCAACAAATTTATTGCCTCTTCAAACATCAATGATTGCTTTTGAGATACATTGACTGCTTTTAACATTACCCCACTTGTAAATTTATCAAAGTAGCCTAGATTAGCAATGTAGCAGTCTTTATTTGACAACATCAATGAAATCGAAGATTTTCCATATTTAGAGAAGCTTCCAAGAATAGTTTTAACAAGACTCTCATTAACAACCAATTCAGACTCAGATCTTAGTTTCTTCAGAAGGTCTTTAAGTACCCAGTCAAAATTTTTGCAATCCAACAAATCTCCAAGAACCAAGAATTCCCACGAACCAAAACACATATTTTCAATCTACTATCAATATAAGAAAGTAGATTAATACCTAATTGCTTTCATTACCCTTCCCTAATCCCATAAAATTACTAATACGAAGGACTATTTCGTCATTTTCTCAAGTTATTGTCCAAGGTGATTAATTAGTTGGATTGGTTGTTCAATGTTAGTAATAATTACATTACACTACTCAAAGTTACCTTGATTTTCATTTGGTACCCAATGAAAAATATTTAATGGCAACCATATAGATTCTCGGTAGATACAAGTGAGTTTAAAACATTACTCCCTTTTTATAAAAAAAAAAATTAACAGTTCTAAGTTCTCAGCAGATATATGTTTTTTTTGTTACAAATTACAATATATGTGTTCTTTTATGTTGGTACTTAACAAATTCTGAATTACTACGTTCCAAACTAACAAATATAAATAACGACATTATTCATATATATATATATATACACGACATGCTTTCCATTTGGTTCCCAAGATAAATATTTAATAAAAATTTATTAAATAGAAACACTATATTAATGTTGATAATTTGAAAATAGTCACGAGATTTCAAAATTTTATCATACCGACTTTCTCATATATGTATATAAAATTTGCTTATGCAGATATAAGTACATAAAATCTACAACGGGTGCAATGCAAACATTAAACGGTGTTTTGCATATAAAATAAAAAGTTATTTAATAGAAACACAACATTATTGTTTTTTTTTACAAGTACTAACAAGAATGACAACTTTATTGTTTATATTTTGAAAATAGTCATGAGTTTCTAATATGTTATCATATTGATGTTCTCATATTTGTATATAAAATTTGTTTCTGCAGATATAAATATTTAAAATCTCCAATGAGCGGTGCAAACATTGAACGATGTTTTGCATATAAAATAAAAAGTCATTTAATAGAAATACTACATTAATTTTGATTTTGAAAATAGTAATAAGTTTTCAAAAATTTATCATATCGACTTTCTCATATATGTACATAAAAATTTGTTTTCGCATATATAAGCAAATAAATTACACAACTAGCGTGATTCAACTATTTAACAGATTTTTATATATATAAGAGAAAAATATTTAATAAAAACATTACATTAATATTAATAATTTTCATTTAATATCTATAAACATTCGACAATATTAACAATCTAATTATTTTTTACATAATTATCGCAATGTTACGTGACCCATGCGGATGCACGGGTCTTATACTAGTTTTCCCGGAAAGTTATAACAATTGTACAAGGAGAGATAACGATTAGCGACTTTACAGTTAAAACTACTCCTTTCTACCATATAACGATGCAACTGTAAATAGAGATATTTTAAATTTGAAGTTCTTTCAAAAAAATTAGATAGTGTCGCATTTTGTACAAATTGTTGAACCATGGAGAAATGATAAAAAAATAATATAAAAGATGCACACCTCAAATATTTTCTAAGACGGTCATCAAAACTTGCAGCTAGTTTCAGCAATAACCTCTTTTTCTCATTTGATAACATAGCTTCCCACAACATGTAGTAATACTGTTGCGAAATTGTTTTGAAAGTTGGGGCTATGTCATCCACAACTGTAACACCCCATGGACAAACCCACTCTCGAGTAGTTTTCTTGTAATTAGAAGAAGTGTCTGAACCACAACCATAAAATATTACAAATTACCCTATCAAACGTCACAAGGCTTAATACTTATATGTTGCTTGTATGTACCTAAATAAAATACATACCTTATACAATAGAATTCAGTGGAAGTAACAACACTCCGTCGCGATACCAACATCCATGCTTCAATGCTAGTTGGATGAGACAACAATTTCTTTAATAAACTAGCATATGCATGCCCAAGAAAACTTGCATATATAATTGTTGTGGATGGAAGACCATCCAAAAACCTGTTCACTTGTTTTTCAAGATCTTTAATAGTGTTAGGAGGCCTACACCAAGACGCAACACAGATGATGAGAGGATTTCTTCTTGCTACATATATGATTTTATTCTTTTCATTTTAATGCAACAAGAATGAATGTTATATAACTTACTCAGGTAACAAAAAAGAACACATATATTGTAATTTGTAACAAAAAAAACATATATCTGCTGAGAACTTAGAACTGTTAATTTTTTTTTTTATAAAAAGGGAGTAATGTTTTAAACTCACTTGTATCTACCGAGAATCTATATGGTTGCCATTAAATATTTTTCATTGGGTACCAAATGAAAATCAAGGTAACTTTGAGTAGTGTAATGTAATTATTACTAACATTGAACAACCAATCCAACTAATTAATCACCTTGGACAATAACTTGAGAAAATGACGAAATAGTCCTTCGTATTAGTAATTTTATGGGATTAGGGAAGGGTAATGAAAGCAATTAGGTATTAATCTACTTTCTTATATTGATAGTAGATTGAAAATATGTGTTTTGGTTCGTGGGAA
Organism: Medicago ruthenica; assembly: GCA_018208015.1. Classification (NCBI taxonomy): domain Eukaryota; kingdom Viridiplantae; phylum Streptophyta; class Magnoliopsida; order Fabales; family Fabaceae; genus Medicago; species Medicago ruthenica. Next base: position 23,793 of record WNNG01000377.1, read on the forward strand.
TTCTTGGTTCTTGGAGATTTGTTGGATTGCAAAAATTTTGACTGGGTACTTAAAGACCTTCTGAAGAAACTAAGATCTGAGTCTGAATTGGTTGTTAATGAGAGTCTTGTTAAAACTATTCTTGGAAGCTTCTCTAAATATGGAAAATCTTCGATTTCATTGATGTTGTCAAATAAAGACTGCTACATTGCTAATCTAGGCTACTTTGATAAATTTACAAGTGGGGTAATGTTAAAAGCAGTCAATGTATCTCAAAAGCAATCATTGATGTTTGAAGAGGCAATAAATTTGTTGGGGGTAGATGATTCTACAAAAAGAGGTTCAGTAATATTTATGTTGGACTATGACATACAAGTAAGTGAATTGTTTCTGACTTGCTTATTTTCTAGTAGTTTTGAAATGATTTTTAACATGTGTTCTGTTTGTGCGATTTGGAATTTCATTATTTAGTGATAATGTGATATTATACATGAAGTTAATAAATTGCGTCTACTTTCAGATCATTAATCCATATACATGTGCTTTATAATTGACATTTAAAGCGACAATATTTTAACATATATAATCAACTGTATTTTTTGTTTAGAACTAGTAAAAGACTCGTGCATCCGCACAGATCACGTAATATTGTGATAATTATATAAAAAATAATTAGATTGTTAATATTGTCGAATGTTTATAGATATTAAATGAAAATTATGAATATTAATATAATGTTTTTATTAAATATTTTTCTCTTATATATACAAAAATCTGCTAAATAGTTGAATCACGCTAGTTGTGGAATTTATTTGCTTATATATGTGAAAACAAATTTTTATGTACATATATGAGAAAGTCGATATGATAAATTTTTGAAAACTTATTACTATTTTCAAAATCAAAATTAATGTAGTATTTCTATTAAATAACTTTTTATTTTATATGCAAAACATCGTTCAATGCATGCACCGCTCCTGTAACACCCCGTTTTTAAATATTAATTTATTGGTATTATTGTTATATAATATTAGTAATATTAATATTGTTAGGAATTGTCTGTTTGATGCAATGTTTTTAAAACCGGACCGGAGATCGAACCGTTGCGACCTCCGGTTTTTGGTTCAATTGGTTCAACCGTTGCAGAACCGGTTGAACCTAAAAAATAACACATATAGTGCTAATTTTTACAAAAAATTCATTTTAAGTCGTAAGTCGTAACTATAAAGCATAAATGCATAAATCCATACAAAATTACACGAAAGCTTCCATTACAAATACATTAAATAAATCCATAATAAAGACAAGTCTTCTTAATACAAAATAAACTCAAGTCTCAAAGTTCAAACTTCTAATTCAAACATCTTTTCATGCAATCAAATGATCAACAATGGATGTATATTGATTCATTAGCACCACTGTAACTATTCACATCTTGCCTATTGATTCATTAGCACCACTGTAACTATTCACATCTTCTTGTGGAAATGAATCCAAATTAAGTCCTTCCTCTTCAACTCCATTGGTAGGCAGTTGTGCACCTAAACAACAGTAAACAAATCATTAAATTTAGCATATTAATAAACTAACCCCATAATAAAAAATGCACATAAGTAATATCTCATTCTCACCTTCCTCATTGTCTAAACCAACTATTGGAATTGATTCCTCATTGTAAAGAAAAGTTTCTATCTCATTGGAATCAAGAATGGGAGTAGAATTTGTTTCATCAGTGATCCAAATTTCAATGTCTTCTATCCTCTCATAGTCTATAGGATCTTATGCTCCCTTTTTGTTGAATGCTCTAACAAATGAGAAATATATCAATTGAGAAGTTCTATTCAAATGATAATATATAATGAAACGTATAGGATTGAAGGTAAAATATTTAAAATAATTACATACCTATTTTTTAAACGCAAGTTGTAATGCACAAACACAAGATCATTCAACCTTTGATGCTCCAATCTATTCCTTTTTTTGTATGGATTCTCTCAAAGACACTCCAATTTCTTTCACAACCAGATGGTGAAGCAGTTTAACTTAGAATTTTAATTGCCCAAGCTTTCACCTTTGGCACACTATGCCCAAAAGTCTTCCACCACATATCTAACTAGATCATAATATATTTGAAACAATTTTGATATTATGTACATAGAAAGAAACCCATAGAAAGTGCAAGTACATAAAGGTCTTCAAATTTGTTTTTTTCTTAGTGTTAACCTGTCATACACTAATTAAGGAGTTATTGAAGTTCAAAACTTTGAAACTTGGATCCGTTACTGTAGGCCTGTGCACATCTTCCCCTTAGGAAATCCATAATTTCCCTTGTCGTCTAGTCCCCTGTGGCAAAAAAAAGGGGACGAACCGCTGCTGCTAAAAAATGTATGGGGTGTAAATGCTTGGACCGATGTTGTGGTGTTGCCTGAGCCACTGTCGGTCACACTCAGTCCACTGCTAGGGTCATTTGTGTCGCTTCTGGTCACACTAATATTCCATCGCCAGGACCATTGCTGGTCAGATCTGGTCTATCGACAGTAACAATGCTGGTGGCAGTACCCATTGCATCTTCATAAATCTCCGGAGCAAATCCTTAACATGCAATCACTCAATTTCTCATAAAATATGGGGGATAAATGCAATGTAATAACCTAAAAAATTACTGGTAATCACACCCCAAACTTAAACATTGCTCATCCTCGAGTGATGCAACTCAAGCATTGATCCAAAACAATTCCTAATTCCTAGCCCTTCACGATAGTCATGCATTTGGTCTTTCTTGGCAGGCTTAACCTCAGGCATGACTACTCAAGCAAATTCTATGTCATCTCCCTGACAACATAACTTGGATTATTCCATACACTGGCATATGGTGTGTGTTGTCCATCTTTTTATTGCTCTATTTAAACAACACCTTAAAGAAAAATCCTAACCTTGCTATTAAGCCTACAAATAAAATAGCACAGCTTCTTCACATAAGCTAGATGAGAATTTTTCTTAGTTACTTGGTGTTTATAGATATTCATTTATATGGAAGCCTCAGAGTCACTTATTTGTTAGAGGAAAACAGTTTCATTCTTAGGGTGAGTGTGAGTCACCAACGCCTCACGTCAATAACTTGCTCTTATTTTTTAGGGACCACCCACCTATTATGGAGGTGAGAGTGGGTGTGGATCACCATCACCTTACTTTGGCAGGCATCCCTATTTTTCTTAAGAGTACTCAATCCTCACTTGGGGTGAGAGTGTGTATGAATCACCAGCACTTTACTTAGAAAAAGCCTATTTTTTATTTTTCTTTGTGCTTTGAGCTCATTTTCTTTACACCTTATTGTATTTTTCCATACTAACTTATGTTATTATTTGTGCATTTCAAATTTACATTTACTATCAAGGTTTTTATTGTTTCTTATGGTGCATATTTACACAATTACTCAAAGCTGCAACTTTGTGTATCTTCCAAATGGGAATTTTCCAAGTCCAAGTTAAGTTTATTTATAGCCGACGGAGTTTTGTGTTGCAATTCAATAGGTAAATGATAAACCTTGCCATGAACTATTTTGTCTGGAGACATTCCCAATGGTGTTTTGTATGCAGTCCTATAAACCATATAGCATCATCCAATATAAGAGACCAATTCTTCCTTGAAGGATTAACAATCTTTTTCCAAAATTCTTTTAATCTCTCTATTGGACAACTCTACTTAACCACTGGTTTGGGGATGGTAAACAATACCAATTTTATGTTTGACTTCATATTTGTTAAATATGGTTTAAAAAATCTTATTGCAAAAATGAGTCCGTCCATCAATAATGATTGCTCTAGGTGTGTCAAACCTTGTAAAAATATTCCTAATCAAGAACTTGTTCACTACCTTAGCATCATTAGTGGGGAGTGTTACTTGATAAGCAGTAGTTTATGTTGTTTTAAGCATTTTAATTCAATAAAGTTTTGTTAGTTTTGGCTGTGCTCTTGAGCTATTTTACTTCAAAAGCTTTGATTTTCATTGCAGGACTTAATATCGAAGAGGCAAGAAAGTTTGGTCGAAGTTTGAGCGAGAAAAGGCAAGAAAAAGCATGAAGTATGAAGAGTCCAGGAGGAAGAGCACGATCCGTGCGTTTTCAGCACCAGACCGTGCGTTTTAGCGAGCAAGCAGCCAGACCGTGCGCATAACCAAACCTAGGAACTTAAGCACGGTCCTTGCGTTTTTAGCATGGTCCGTGCGTTTTGGCTTGCCCCTGTTCTAGACCGTGCGTTTTCCAGGTGCTGGAAGTTGAAAAGTGCATGGTCTGAAGTGCAGACCGTGTGTTTTTGTTGTCAACTCCTATCTGTTACAAAACTCTTGGGTTTTCCTGATTTTAAAGCTTGTAATTTACCTTCAATGCTTTGTTTAGGACCTTAGGCTATAATAGGTCCATTATCATTCTTAATTGATCATCTGGGATCATTAGAAACTTGTCTTTATCATTGAAATACAAAGTTACTTTTGCTCTAAGTTTTATACTGTTCTTATATTTTCTGCATTTTACTTTCTTGTTCTTTACTTTTCTGCAAATTTACATTCAACAATTTACTTTTATGCCTTTATATTTTATGTCATTTAAATTATATCAAATGTCTACAATGAACATGAGTGAGTAGACTTGTCTAGTCTTGGGATTGCTGGAAAAGTCTAATGACTAAATCTTATTCAAACCAAGTCTAGACTCTATTTTATCACAATTCGTTTTCTAATCTAATCTCATAGTTTTTAAACTCAATAACAAGTATTGAACGATGGAACGAGAGATGAAGTTCGATAACTGTTATTTAATCATCTCAAATATCAAACGAAGGATCGAAAGATGAAGTTTGATATTGGAACAAATGAGATTAGACAAGACATCACAAAACTTGATGGGAACAACCCATATGAATAGTTTTCTGAAGTCTTGAGACAATAAGATTCACACTTAAATGGTCTCAATAATAATCAACCATGAGAATAGGTTTGATTGTTATTGAGATACATTCATGTATTCTGAAAGGAAACATGAAATACCTAAGAGAATCTTGTCTTTAGAAAACGAATTTAACATAAGATAGAGATATAGGCTTGGAATGTTTATGATTTGTTATTAAGACGAACCAATAATCCCTAGACAATTTTTATAATATCTGAATTCTAAAACCAAGAAATTGTTAAACTTCTAAACTTGATTTTTTCAGCTAATCACCATTAGAAACGAAATCGGTAATTACTTCAACTCTATGTGGAACGATATTATTTTACTACTCGATAGAACCGTACACTTGCGGATTCGTATCATTACTGCCTTTATTCACTCCGACACATAATCAACTACTACAATAATATAATTATTGTCAAATGATGGCTGGGGAGGACCCATAAAGTCTATACCCCACATATCAAAGAGCTCGACTTCAAGGATGCCTTGTTGTGGCATTTCTTGCTTGCTTGATATATTATCAACTCTTTGGAATTTATTCCCATATCCTCGTTAATCTCATTCCAGCTATTAACGCCTTGTACTTTGCATGGTTGCTGGTCCAAAATTTGAATCTTAGAAATTAATCCAATAACACTCCATATGATCTATCTGATGTTATGCCTAATCCACTTAGATGAACCACCGACCGATAAAATCCATTCCCGGTTCTCTGCCTCGGACTATCCATCCACCAATTCTAACACAAAGTCGGCCAACACTTAAGCCTTAATTGTTCCTCTGGCTTCATAGGTGACATCAAATTCAGAAAGATCAACAAACCAACTGACCATTTTTCCAAACAAATCAGGCTTCTCTAGAGGAGCACATGTCCTATGCGCTGATCATTTGTAATATGATGGTGCGGCTCTGAAAATTTAGAGGAAGTTTCCTAGCTAATGATATTAACGCTAGCGCTAGCTTCATGATTTGTCTTTGACATATCTTTTTTCCTTGAAAACATTACTGGTGAAGTATACTAGTCTTTTCCTTTGACCCTCTTTGAGGATCAAAATCGAGCTAGAATAAATTTTTAGGTACAAGATCAAAGGGGAGAGCAAAGTTGGCTGAGTAAGGATATATGGACTAATGAGATAATCTTTCAACTGCTAAAGTGCCTCCTCACACTCTAGTGACTACACGAACTGCTCGTTCTTCTGAAATAGGCAAAAGAACGGAAGACTCTTATCAGGTGACCTTGCCAGGAATACTGTCACTGAGGCTATTCAACTGATCAACTTGTGTACGTTGGACTTTTAGTCTATCGTGCTGGTTCTAACTCATGATAGAAATTATAACTAGTAAGGCATGATATGATAAATTTTAAGATTAATTTATCATATCCTAAGAAACCACCAATTTATCATATTATAATAACATGGTACTCCCTCTTCTTAAAAAAAATAATGTGGTATTCTGATCGTACCTGATCAGAATGTGACTACCGGTGCAGTTCCTTGGGGTGGTTTCTTTGTGGTTGAGAGTCTTGAGAATTAGACTGGAACGACGGGGGGTGTGTACCTGCAGACACTCCGACGCTCAAGTCTGCTAGAGATCAGAATGGGAGGTTTAGGGAGAGTAGATTCTAACCTTGGGGACTGTTGGAAGTCCCCTTTATATAGAAGTTGAAGCCTGCAGAGCCGTTGTTAGGCACACCTTTGAATGGAGCGGTTACAAAACGTGGGAAGTGTAACCGCCTGGGAGAGATTCGCGGGAGCCACTAATGGACCGTTGGTGTTCAGTTTGAACTGGTCACCGTTTGCTTCGAGGGGAGAGGTGTGTTGCGAGTAAACTGTCCAAATGTCGAATTTGAGCTAGTTTTGTATTGGGCCTAAGTAAATGGGCCTTAGTGTTTGACTGGTCCAGACCATATTCCCTTTGTTTAATAATGAATGTCGTTTTTGCCCAAAAAAAATTGTTTCAAAATAAATTACTTTTTTTCAATTATTTCCTATAATATAATTATTAAGGGTTTGTCTAACATGTGCAATATTGCACATGTTAAAGCAACAAAAAGTGGTAACTTTTTTAATTGAAAATCAACAATTATTTATTAAAAAACTACATATTTAATATAAAATGCACAAGTTCCAAGATAAAAGTTACTATTTTAAACTTCTTAACATGTGCAAATTTGCACATGATAGAAAAACTCAATTATTAATAGTACGGTACTTTCAAAACATTATCTTCTATTTTACTTCATAATTATATTTATGATGTTGTTATACGCATATCAATAAACTAGACTTTTCACCTGTGCGTTCGCACGGGGCATAATTTACATCATATAAAACGTGTATATTAAAACATGTAAATTAATGGTGCGATACTAAAATAAAATATCAAACAATGTCCTCATATAACAACACATTTGATGTATGATTTTATGTTTACAAATTATGAAAAACTTCCTTGTACACTACATTTGTTGTAGTATTCAAATTGACACCTTTGTCGTCACCTAACAAAATTTTCAAACCATCTCTAAAAGTGACTCTCGATAAAACAACATATAATTGACCATGTGAGAAAACTGAACGTGGAATATATATTCCAACATGTTTAAGTGATTGACCCTGACTCTTATTAATTGTCTTTGCAAATGATACAGTTAATGGAAACTGTCTACACTGAAACTTGCAAGGTAACCTTGTATCGGAAGGTGACAATGACAATCGAGGTATAGAAACCTTATCACCAATATGTGATCCTGGTATCACCTTTCCCTCAAGAACATATTTACCCATTTTTGTAATCAACAATCGAGTTCCATTGCAAAGGCCTGCAGATTGATCAAGATTTTGCAGCAACATCACTGGCACACCAACTTTCAATTTGATCATATGATTCGGAACTCCCGACGATGTAATTGTGTTCAAGAATTCAGGAGTATGCACATCATCAACAACATCTGGATTCTTTGATAAAGGAGAATCAAAACTCAAGTATGTTCTTTCTTCACCCGGAATCAACAACAACATGTAATTATTAATCTCATCAACAACCAAATTCTTTAGAGTTAATATTGCTCTTTCTTGAAAATATGAGTCGTTACACATATTAGACAAAAGATATGGATACGTACTTTCAACAATTGACGCAATAGGATCACCAACCAGTTTAATAAGCAGATCATCAGGGATATCTATGTTGAAACCCACTCAAATTTTTTTTTTCTTTCTTCCAAATCATGCTCTGAAAATCTATGCAACAACCTCATATTCATGGTTAGTGTCAAAACTTCACAATGATGCCAAAGACATGATGAGTTGATAGATGCATGAGCCATTTCTTGCCTGGTTCCTTTCGGGATAACCGATAGAATTTGCCGAAAATCTCCACCTAATACAACAACTTTTCCACCAAAAGGAATATGCAAATTTTCATCATTTGGTCCTCGAAGAATATCCTTAAGTGTACGATCATGTAATATCCCGCTTAGAAGTATCAGATATAAGCGTTAGAAACTTCGTATGCAAGCAATGGCAAGAATGTAATTTGAGGAGTGGCATAGTTGTAATTAGAGGGAAAGTTACTATTTGGATATATATGAATTTGGGCAAGTTTCTACTCATTTTTCTTTCCTTCAAAATCTGAAATTTCTCTTCCTTTCTTCCCTCAATTTCGCCCCCACCTCCTCTTAATCTTCATCATCAAATCATCATCCCTTAAGCTAGCAAACTTCTCCCTAAACCTTTGTTGGTAAGCTAGCTTGTGTTGGGAAAATTTTGGATCAAGAAGAAGTTATAGAAAGCCAAGGAATAGAGGTTCTCTTGAGTAGAGATTTGGAGCTTGAAGCTAGGGTTTGATTTTCACAACTTAGCAAGCAACTTCTTGGGATTAAGGTGAGCTCCTAGTGGGTTTTAGAACCCTCCTTGCTTAAGCTTTGAGTTTTATAGTCATTTGATCATTTTGTGATTCATAGAACCCTATTTTCCATTTGATGGTTTTTCCTTGATTAAACATGTTATAAGTTGTTTATAGGACTTAGAAATATGCCATAAGCTGTATGTTGTTTGGGTGTATTGAATTGTGCCAAAAATGGTGAAAATTATGCTTTGAAATTGCCCTATGCTGTCCAACTGCAGGTAAAATCGTGTCACGATTTTACAACCGTGTCACGATTTTATAGGCAGTGCAAAACACGAATTCTGGGCATGGAATCGTGACACGATTCCAAAATCGTGTCACGATTTTGAAGGTGACAGAACATGAAAATTTTTCAACTTATATTGCACCATTTCAGCCATCCAATGCTATCCCAAACTCATCAAGCGATGTGTAATGGCTATGTACCCCTTTTAAATGTTAAAGGACCTATCCCTTAGAGCATGATTAGATCATTTGGGAAGGCTTATAGCTTGATGATTTGAGAGCCTTTAGAGGTGAACAAAGTTATAGAAATGTCCCTTTGAAATGCATAGGCATGGGAATGTTTAGCAATCATAGTTAAAGATATGATTATAGTGTTGGTTCTCCAACAATCATAGGTGACTCATGAGAACGATGAGCCAAGAATCATAGGTTATATGTCATAGAAATGTTATACGATCATAGTATTGATTATATGATTATATGTAAAAGTTAAAGAAATAATTAAAGATATTGGCGTGCTTGCACGTTTCACAGTCATAGGGCGTGTTCAACAGACTCCGGGATTCGCCGGATGGGACTTCTCCGAGAGGGTTGTCCACACGTTTCATAGGGAGTCCGGTGTTAGCCTGATATGATAGGAATTTCACCGGTTTATAGGGAGACGTATCTCGGGGTTGCTCCACCCGGGGTGCCCTCCGTAAAATGAACTCAGATAATTGTTTGTTCAACGCTAACAGCTAACATAAAACACTTTATTTGTTTTATGATTCATAGTTATAGTTACAGTTATAGTCATAGAAAGTTTACAGTCATAGGCAGGTTATAAGACTTGGCGATTCTAGAATTCCCCTAAATTGCCAAGGTAGGCATGGCGACCCTAGGATCCCTGTGGTTGCCAAACAGTAGGTTGGGTAGAGCTCACTGAGACATTATGTCTCATCCCATTCCTTCTGGTGCAGGTTCACAGGCAGGATCGCAATCAGCACGCAACAAGGGTAAGGAAAAGGCTAAGGACTGATCGTACTGTTGTTTTATGTTATGGATGATTGTATTATATGGATGTATTATATGTTGTGATACTTGATGTACATGTAATAAGAGAATTGTATTAACTTTGGATGTAATATTACAATGTGATGTAATATTTGTATGAAGTTTCATATTGTAAATTAATGTATCCAATACGAAATTTTAATACTCGTATAAGATCCTAGGCAATCTTATTATGGGTGTTACAATTTGGTATCAGAGCAGGTTGATTCAGACCGTGCCTTGGGTCATTAAAATACAATTCAAGTTTGTGGATCTCTTGGATCCGGGACATTATTCTAAATGTTATATCTTGTTGAAACTGATCACTTTGACTTGTGTATGACAGTTAGGATAATATGTCTGAGAGGAGAAGAGGTCCTGGCAGGCCTAGATCGAATCAGGCTAATGCTGAGGAAGCCGGAGGAGACCCTAATATGCAATTTTGGGCTCAAATGATGCAACAGCAGCAGGCGTTGCAACAACAATACCAAGAGCAGCAAGCTCAGGCTGCGTTACAGCATCAGCAGATGATGCTTATGATGCAGCAGCAAGCCCAACAACAAGCTCAAACTCAGCATGAATGGATGGAAATGATGCACCATGGACAAGGTGCTCAACAGCAAACACCACCACCAGCAGTGGCGAATCCGTCCTACCGGGAATTTAACAGAAATCACCCTCCTGAGTTTAATGGGGAAGGTGAACCTCCAGAGGCCAAGAGGTGGCTGAAACAGATTGAGAAAGTGTTCCGGATGGTGGATTGCCCTGAGGAAAGTAAAGTATTGTTGGCTACTAACCAGTTCAGAGGCGCAGCAGAAGATTGGTGGGAATCTGCTCAACGCCGAATGATAGCGAATGACACGGAGATTAACTGGGATAACTTCAAGGAAGCAATGATAGAGAAGTATATCCCGATGTCTTATAAGGTGAAGAAAGAACAGGAATTTCTTGAGCTGAAACAAGGTGGCATGTCAGTCACCGAGTTTACAAAGAAGTTTGAAGAATTGTCGTATTACTCCTCTCACAACGAGTATGCCGCTAATGAGAATTGGAAGATGAATCAGTATAGGCGTGGGTTGAGAGGTGAGATTGATACAGCAGTGAGCCTTCAGAGGAACACCAGTTATGACGAGATGGTTCACGATAGTTTGGTTGCGGAAGCGGGTTTTGCCAAGACCGCGAAAGAGAAAGCTGCAGCATATGAAAAGAGAAAGGGAAAGTTTCCAGATAGATATCATGAGAATAAGCCCAAGGGCTCTCCTAAGAGGGGAAAGCAGTCGTCTCCACATCAGGCGAGTGCTGCTTGTAAATACTGTGGGAAAATGCATTATGGTGAATGCATGAGGCAGACAGGTGTGTGTTTCGGGTGTAGGCAGCCGGGGCACATTTTGGCTAATTGTCCAGAAAGAAGAGGTAAAGGTGGAGCTGAGGGTACTACAACAAGTAAGGGCAGAGTGTACTCCCTTGATGGCCAGAAGGCTTTGGCAAATGAAGATTTAATTGCCGGTATGTGTTACTTAGGCCAAACTCCAGTTAAAGTGCTTTTTGATTGTGGTGCAACATGTTCCTTTATTTCTTACAAGTGTGTAGAAGCATTACAATTGTCTATGTCATCGTTGATACCTCTTATGACGGTATCTACCGCTACTGAGGGCGGAGTTGTAGCTAGTTTTATATGTGAAAATTGCCCGATCACTGTATCTAGTAAGACATACTATATAGATTTGGTGTGTCTTCCCATGATACAACTTGATGTAATCCTAGGAATGGATTGGTTATCTGCCAATCATGTGTATATTGGATGTGCGGAGAAGTGTATCTTTATGCCCACAGACGATACGACTGAAGGTGTGGCTTTATCAGAGTTAATCAACCGCACTCATCAGCTTACTCAGCTTATGTGTGCTCAGGATAGGGGTTTTTATGTGATGGTTACTGTGACTTCAGAATCAGAACTGAGTCCCAGTGACATTCCTGTTGTCAGTGATTATTTGGATGTCTTTCCTTCTGAGATAAGCAATTTACCCCCGGAACGGGAAGTGGAGTTTTCTATTGATCTCATTCCAGGATCAGAGCCAGTATCAGTGGCGCCTTACAGAATGTCACCGTCAGAGTTAAAGGAATTGAAGTCTCAGTTGGAAGACTTAATTCAGAAGCATTTTATCAGGCCTAGTGTGTCACCTTGGGGTGCACCAATGTTGTTGGTTAAAAAGAAGGATGGTAGTATGAGATTGTGCATCGACTACCGTCGGTTGAATAAAGTAACAATTAAGAACAAGTATCCGTTACCAAGGATTGATGATCTTTTGGATCAACTCAAAGGAGCCGCAGTGTTTTCAAAGATCGATCTCAGATCAGGATACCACCAGATTCGTATCAAATCATCAGATGTGTCCAAGACGGCGTTCAGAACACGTTACGGACATTATGAATTTTTGGTTATGCCGTTTGGAGTGACAAATGCTCCAGCAGTGTTCATGGATTATATGAATAGAATTTTCCAGCCTTACCTGGATCAGTTTGTTGTAATCTTCATAGATGATATCTTGATTTATTCAAAGGACTCACAGGAACATGCTCAACATCTGAGGATTGTTTTGGACATTCTCAGAGAAAATCAGTTATATGCAAAATTCAGCAAATGTGAATTTTGGTTGTCGGAAATTCAGTTTTTAGGCCATGTCATTTCTAAAGGAGGAGTGTCAGTTGACTCATCAAAAGTTGAAGCTGTCCTTAATTTGGCCAGACCATCAAATGTAACAGAAGTTCGGAGTTTCCTCGGTTTAGCAGGTTACTACCGAAGATTTATTATGAGATTTTCACAGATTGCTTTGCCATTGACACGCCTCACAAGGAAAGATGTGCCTTTCGTCTGGGACGAAGATTGTGAGAAAAGTTTCCGGACTTTGAGGAAGAAATTATCCAAGGCTCCAGTATTAGCGATACCAGACCCTGAAAAGAAATATGTGGTTTATTGTGATGCGTCCTCTAAAGGACTGGGCAGTGTTCTCATGCAAGAAGGTAATGTGATAGCTTATGCTTCTCGGCAGCTTAAATCTCATGAAGAGAATTACCCCACTCATGACCTTGAGTTGGCGGCAATAGTTTTTGCTTTGAAAGTATGGAGGCACCATTTATATGGAGCACAATTCGATTTGTTCAGTGACCATAAAAGTTTAAAGTATTTGTTCGATCAACGGGAACTGAACATGAGACAGAGAAGATGGATGGAATATTTAAAGGATTTTGATTTTGAGTTAAAGTATCACCCTGGAAAGGCGAATGTAGTTGCTGACGCCTTGAGCATGAAGTCTTTGATTAGAGCAGAAGTGCTGATGCATACCTGTGGTTTATATGAGAAATTTCGAGATCTTAATCTCAGTGTTACAGATATGGGTGATGGCGTCTTGTTACAAAGATTAGAGGTTACTTGTGATTTACGGTCCCGAATCGCGCAAGCTCAAGAATCGGATGTGAATCTTCAGAGGAGGATTGGTCAGTCAGAGTTTTCAAGGGCATCGGATGGTATTCTGCTGTTTGAAGGTAGAGTCTGTGTTCCTAATGATGCTAGTTTAAAAAGATTGATTTTAGAAGAGGCACACAAGAGTAGTTTCAGTATTCATCCGGGTACCACTAAAATGTACCAAGATTTAAAGAAGGATTATTGGTGGCCAGGGATGAAGATCAATATTGCAGAATTCGTATCACGTTGTATTGTGTGTCAACAAGTGAAGATTGAACATCAGAGGCCGGCAGGGATGCTTGTACCATTGGAGATCCCTCAGTGGAAATGGGAAGAAATCTCTATGGATTTTGTGACAGGGTTACCTCGGACACAGCGGGGACATGATTCAATTTGGGTAGTTGTCGATCGGTTAACTAAGTCTGCTCACTTTTTACCGGTTAGGACTACTTACAGAGCTGCTCAGTATGCAGAATTGTTCATAGCGGAGATCGTGAAACTTCATGGTGTTCCAACCAGCATTGTGTCAGATAGAGATCCTATCTTTACTTCTCATTTTTGGAAAGCTTTTCAGAAGGCTTTGGGAACAAGGTTAAAGTTGAGTACGTCTCATCATCCTCAAACTGATGGACAATCGAAGAGAACTATACAGACGTTAGAGGATATGCTACGGGCATGCATTTTAGAGGATGGAGAAAGTTGGAGTAATCATCTACCTTTGATCGAATTTTCGTATAATAATAGTTACCATTCTAGCATCGGAATGGCACCATATGAGGCACTGTATGGCAGGAGGTGTAGAACACCGCTTTGTTGGTCAGAGGTTGGAGATAAAAGTATCTTGGGACCTGAGATTATCCAGGAAACCACTTTAAAGATTAAATCCATTCAGGATAAGATTAGAACTGCTCAAAGTCGACAGAAGAGTTATGCGGACAAGAGGCGAAGACCTCTAGAGTTCGAAGTGGGAGATCATGTTTTCCTGAAAGTTACCCCTAAGCTGGGATTACGAGGTGTTTTCAGAACGAAGAAATTGAGTCCAAGATTTATTGGGCCATTCGAGATACTTAAACGTGTCGGACCAGCAGCTTACCAATTGGCTCTGCCACCGGCGATGTCAGGATTGCATGATGTTTTCCATGTTTCACAGTTAAGGAAGTTCATTCCTGATCCTCACCAACCAGTAGAGTTGGAAACTATCGACTTGAGATCGGATTTGACTTTCCGGCCCGAACCGGAACGGATTATTGAGCGTGATGTCAAAGCATTGAGGAACAAAGAGATTCCAATTGTCAAAGTCATATGGAAAGGTTCTCCCTATGGTGAAGCTACATGGGAATTGGAGTCGGAGATGCAGGAGAGTTACCCACATCTTTTTACAGGTAATTTCTAAATTTCGAGGACGAAATTTCTTTAAGGGGGGTAGAGTGTAATATCCCGCTTAGAAGTATCAGATATAAGCGTTAGAAACTTCGTATGCAAGCAATGGCAAGAATGTAATTTGAGGAGTGGCATAGTTGTAATTAGAGGGAAAGTTACTATTTGGATATATATGAATTTGGGCAAGTTTCTACTCATTTTTCTTTCCTTCAAAATCTGAAATTTCTCTTCCTTTCTTCCCTCAATTTCGCCCCCACCTCCTCTTAATCTTCATCATCAAATCATCATCCCTTAAGCTAGCAAACTTCTCCCTAAACCTTTGTTGGTAAGCTAGCTTGTGTTGGGAAAATTTTGGATCAAGAAGAAGTTATAGAAAGCCAAGGAATAGAGGTTCTCTTGAGTAGAGATTTGGAGCTTGAAGCTAGGGTTTGATTTTCACAACTTAGCAAGCAACTTCTTGGGATTAAGGTGAGCTCCTAGTGGGTTTTAGAACCCTCCTTGCTTAAGCTTTGAGTTTTATAGTCATTTGATCATTTTGTGATTCATAGAACCCTATTTTCCATTTGATGGTTTTTCCTTGATTAAACATGTTATAAGTTGTTTATAGGACTTAGAAATATGCCATAAGCTGTATGTTGTTTGGGTGTATTGAATTGTGCCAAAAATGGTGAAAATTATGCTTTGAAATTGCCCTATGCTGTCCAACTGCAGGTAAAATCGTGTCACGATTTTACAACCGTGTCACGATTTTATAGGCAGTGCAAAACACGAATTCTGGGCATGGAATCGTGACACGATTCCAAAATCGTGTCACGATTTTGAAGGTGACAGAACATGAAAATTTTTCAACTTATATTGCACCATTTCAGCCATCCAATGCTATCCCAAACTCATCAAGCGATGTGTAATGGCTATGTACCCCTTTTAAATGTTAAAGGACCTATCCCTTAGAGCATGATTAGATCATTTGGGAAGGCTTATAGCTTGATGATTTGAGAGCCTTTAGAGGTGAACAAAGTTATAGAAATGTCCCTTTGAAATGCATAGGCATGGGAATGTTTAGCAATCATAGTTAAAGATATGATTATAGTGTTGGTTCTCCAACAATCATAGGTGACTCATGAGAACGATGAGCCAAGAATCATAGGTTATATGTCATAGAAATGTTATACGATCATAGTATTGATTATATGATTATATGTAAAAGTTAAAGAAATAATTAAAGATATTGGCGTGCTTGCACGTTTCACAGTCATAGGGCGTGTTCAACAGACTCCGGGATTCGCCGGATGGGACTTCTCCGAGAGGGTTGTCCACACGTTTCATAGGGAGTCCGGTGTTAGCCTGATATGATAGGAATTTCACCGGTTTATAGGGAGACGTATCTCGGGGTTGCTCCACCCGGGGTGCCCTCCGTAAAATGAACTCAGATAATTGTTTGTTCAACGCTAACAGCTAACATAAAACACTTTATTTGTTTTATGATTCATAGTTATAGTTACAGTTATAGTCATAGAAAGTTTACAGTCATAGGCAGGTTATAAGACTTGGCGATTCTAGAATTCCCCTAAATTGCCAAGGTAGGCATGGCGACCCTAGGATCCCTGTGGTTGCCAAACAGTAGGTTGGGTAGAGCTCACTGAGACATTATGTCTCATCCCATTCCTTCTGGTGCAGGTTCACAGGCAGGATCGCAATCAGCACGCAACAAGGGTAAGGAAAAGGCTAAGGACTGATCGTACTGTTGTTTTATGTTATGGATGATTGTATTATATGGATGTATTATATGTTGTGATACTTGATGTACATGTAATAAGAGAATTGTATTAACTTTGGATGTAATATTACAATGTGATGTAATATTTGTATGAAGTTTCATATTGTAAATTAATGTATCCAATACGAAATTTTAATACTCGTATAAGATCCTAGGCAATCTTATTATGGGTGTTACAATTTGGTATCAGAGCAGGTTGATTCAGACCGTGCCTTGGGTCATTAAAATACAATTCAAGTTTGTGGATCTCTTGGATCCGGGACATTATTCTAAATGTTATATCTTGTTGAAACTGATCACTTTGACTTGTGTATGACAGTTAGGATAATATGTCTGGGAGGAGAAGAGGTCCTGGCAGGCCTAGATCGAATCAGGCTAATGCTGAGGAAGCCGGAGGAGACCCTAATATGCAATTTTGGGCTCAAATGATGCAACAGCAGCAGGCGTTGCAACAACAATACCAAGAGCAGCAAGCTCAGGCTGCGTTACAGCATCAGCAGATGATGCTTATGATGCAGCAGCAAGCCCAACAACAAGCTCAAACTCAGCATGAATGGATGGAAATGATGCACCATGGACAAGGTGCTCAACAGCAAACACCACCACCAGCAGTGGCGAATCCGTCCTACCGGGAATTTAACAGAAATCACCCTCCTGAGTTTAATGGGGAAGGTGAACCTCCAGAGGCCAAGAGGTGGCTGAAACAGATTGAGAAAGTGTTCCGGATGGTGGATTGCCCTGAGGAAAGTAAAGTATTGTTGGCTACTAACCAGTTCAGAGGCGCAGCAGAAGATTGGTGGGAATCTGCTCAACGCCGAATGATAGCGAATGACACGGAGATTAACTGGGATAACTTCAAGGAAGCAATGATAGAGAAGTATATCCCGATGTCTTATAAGGTGAAGAAAGAACAGGAATTTCTTGAGCTGAAACAAGGTGGCATGTCAGTCACCGAGTTTACAAAGAAGTTTGAAGAATTGTCGTATTACTCCTCTCACAACGAGTATGCCGCTAATGAGAATTGGAAGATGAATCAGTATAGGCGTGGGTTGAGAGGTGAGATTGATACAGCAGTGAGCCTTCAGAGGAACACCAGTTATGACGAGATGGTTCACGATAGTTTGGTTGCGGAAGCGGGTTTTGCCAAGACCGCGAAAGAGAAAGCTGCAGCATATGAAAAGAGAAAGGGAAAGTTTCCAGATAGATATCATGAGAATAAGCCCAAGGGCTCTCCTAAGAGGGGAAAGCAGTCGTCTCCACATCAGGCGAGTGCTGCTTGTAAATACTGTGGGAAAATGCATTATGGTGAATGCATGAGGCAGACAGGTGTGTGTTTCGGGTGTAGGCAGCCGGGGCACATTTTGGCTAATTGTCCAGAAAGAAGAGGTAAAGGTGGAGCTGAGGGTACTACAACAAGTAAGGGCAGAGTGTACTCCCTTGATGGCCAGAAGGCTTTGGCAAATGAAGATTTAATTGCCGGTATGTGTTACTTAGGCCAAACTCCAGTTAAAGTGCTTTTTGATTGTGGTGCAACATGTTCCTTTATTTCTTACAAGTGTGTAG
This sequence comes from Medicago ruthenica, assembly GCA_018208015.1. Classification (NCBI taxonomy): domain Eukaryota; kingdom Viridiplantae; phylum Streptophyta; class Magnoliopsida; order Fabales; family Fabaceae; genus Medicago; species Medicago ruthenica. Next base: position 42,072 of record WNNG01000377.1, read on the forward strand.
AAGCATTACAATTGTCTATGTCATCGTTGATACCTCTTATGACGGTATCTACCGCTACTGAGGGCGGAGTTGTAGCTAGTTTTATATGTGAAAATTGCCCGATCACTGTATCTAGTAAGACATACTATATAGATTTGGTGTGTCTTCCCATGATACAACTTGATGTAATCCTAGGAATGGATTGGTTATCTGCCAATCATGTGTATATTGGATGTGCGGAGAAGTGTATCTTTATGCCCACAGACGATACGACTGAAGGTGTGGCTTTATCAGAGTTAATCAACCGCACTCATCAGCTTACTCAGCTTATGTGTGCTCAGGATAGGGGTTTTTATGTGATGGTTACTGTGACTTCAGAATCAGAACTGAGTCCCAGTGACATTCCTGTTGTCAGTGATTATTTGGATGTCTTTCCTTCTGAGATAAGCAATTTACCCCCGGAACGGGAAGTGGAGTTTTCTATTGATCTCATTCCAGGATCAGAGCCAGTATCAGTGGCGCCTTACAGAATGTCACCGTCAGAGTTAAAGGAATTGAAGTCTCAGTTGGAAGACTTAATTCAGAAGCATTTTATCAGGCCTAGTGTGTCACCTTGGGGTGCACCAATGTTGTTGGTTAAAAAGAAGGATGGTAGTATGAGATTGTGCATCGACTACCGTCGGTTGAATAAAGTAACAATTAAGAACAAGTATCCGTTACCAAGGATTGATGATCTTTTGGATCAACTCAAAGGAGCCGCAGTGTTTTCAAAGATCGATCTCAGATCAGGATACCACCAGATTCGTATCAAATCATCAGATGTGTCCAAGACGGCGTTCAGAACACGTTACGGACATTATGAATTTTTGGTTATGCCGTTTGGAGTGACAAATGCTCCAGCAGTGTTCATGGATTATATGAATAGAATTTTCCAGCCTTACCTGGATCAGTTTGTTGTAATCTTCATAGATGATATCTTGATTTATTCAAAGGACTCACAGGAACATGCTCAACATCTGAGGATTGTTTTGGACATTCTCAGAGAAAATCAGTTATATGCAAAATTCAGCAAATGTGAATTTTGGTTGTCGGAAATTCAGTTTTTAGGCCATGTCATTTCTAAAGGAGGAGTGTCAGTTGACTCATCAAAAGTTGAAGCTGTCCTTAATTGGGCCAGACCATCAAATGTAACCTTGAATGTGTCGTTCTTCATCCAGGTATAAGTAACGCCGTTATTCCACTTGATGCAACAATTAAAACAATTTCACTCTTTGTTCTCAATGCAGCAGACATTACTCTCCAAATATAAGTTTTACCTGTTCCTCCATAATTATAGACCATAATTAACAGCCATAAGCGTGTTATTCTAGGCTCTAGTTCCAAATTGAGTGGCTCAAAGTTGATATATTAATCACGTTGGTAACATCAAACAATGGTCACAATTACTCGTGAACACAACTTCCTAAACTTCTTTGAGCCACTAAACTCATTATTAGGTACACGCTTGCGCATAAAGAAATGCAAGACAGTCAACTGTTGTTATTAATCACTACTTACTTGCACGTCAACCTATTTGGACTATTGTAATTCTATACAACTTCCTAGCATCGAAGCACCAATCAATAAATGTTTTTCAATTATTTCCTATAATATAATTATTAAGGATTTGTCTAACATGTGCAATATTGCACATGTTAAAACAACAAAAAGTGGTAACTTTTTTAATGGAAAATCAATAATTATTTATTAAAAAACTACATATTTAATATAAAATGCACAAGTTCCAAGATAAAGTTATTATTTTAAACTTCTTAACATGTGCAAATTTATACCACATTATAGAAAAACTCAATTATTAATAGTACGGTACTTTCAAAACATTATCTTCTATTTTACTTTATCACTTATATATAAATGTTATGCAGTCCTGATAGCTAACCCTAATTCTACCCTAAATATTTCCCTCCTTCCTCAAAGCAATTAATCCTTCATTTGAATTATTATTCAAAAAAATAACAATCGTTTTTTATTGTACCTTTGAATGTACTAATTGGCTTTGAATGCATAATTATTTTGATTGAATTACTTGCTAATAATAAAAGACATCTACTCAATTCACGGCATAATTATTTTATTCTGTCAACCGTTTTTTATGGGTATTTTATTATTTTACTAATAATAAAATCAAATTCAAATTACTTGCTAATTGGCTTTGATTTGTCAATTTAATATACACTTAGCGGTTATCAATTTAATATGTCAATTAGGGGTTATCAATTGAATTGCATTCAAATTGCTGATGGCAATGCTATAAAAAGAAGACCTCAGCACAATAAAAATTAAAATGAAACGCACCAAAAAAATTGATGATGGCTGATGATTTCTTTCACATTCATATCTTTCCCTTTCAACTTCTAAACGGTAATGATATAAATCTAAACATTAGTGGTTTCTTCATAGTGCTCATGTATTATTTTGAAGATCAAAGGTCCTAACGTTTAATTATGTAATAAAAATCTCTTTCATTGCACCAATTGTCATGCAATATAAATTCTCATTTAGCATTGCAACCCTGATCATGTGATTCTATTCTCCTATCTTTTGTATTTGAGTGTCATTTTTTAATCCTGATATGAAGAAGAAAATTTTCCTTAATATATATACTATGCATCTTTCCTCCATACATATCTATATCTTTTATATTTGAGTGTCATTTCAATTGCATTGTTATTTTGTGAAATTTCGTGCATATGTTAGATATCTCCATATTCCTACCTATTTCAATATCTTTTTCTTTTTCTTCATTTGATTGATTCTGAATCTAAGCATGTCCTTCATAAAACAAAATTGTTGGTGCATAAGTATATCTTTATCAACGTATTATCCTTCTTAAAAATGTAGTGTTCAATTGATCAACATGACTTACATCTGTCAATGGAGATTGTTTGTTTTACTTTAAATAATGATTTGATTCTTTAATATTTCATGATGTATTTACTTTTTATATTTTTCAAAATTTCTCTTTAAAATCTTGATTGTAAGTTTTTCTAATCTACTCAAAGTTTTTTCTTTTTGCACGTTTCATCTTTGCAAATGTTTTTCTTCTCTTGGATCTCTTTTCATAACAACATTTTAAGTGGGTCAAGTTTAATAATTTTTCATTTCAGCTGATAATTCTTCCTACCTAATTAAAACGGTTGTCAAATTGAAATTGAAGATGGAAGTATTAGAAAAAGAAAAGTCAACGTCTTTAATAATAATAATAATAATAATAATAATGTCCAAACGTATAGTTATAGATTTAATCATGATTACTTTGTCTCTTATGCTTATCACTATCTGCCTCAATCAGTTTTCTCTCATGGCCAATTATATGTTGCCCTGTCTAGAGTTACTTCCAGGGAAGGCTTGAAGATATTGATCCATGATGACGAGGGAGGTGATACAAATGTAACATCAAATGTAGTATATAAAGAAATATTTCAGAATGTACTTTAGTTTGCTCATATGAATATAAGTTTGCATATCATCGTTATTATGATTATTTATACAATTACCTTTTGTATTCAACTTTATATCCTTGATTTCTCTGTATTCTAAAACACCTTATATAAATGACTAACGCTATAACAGACCCGTGCGATAGCACGGGTCAAAAGTCTAGTATTTATGAAGTTGCATATAGGCATATCAATAAATAATTAATAGGGTTAATCTAGTAAAAATGATTATATTTTGACATAAAAAGGGGAAATGACAAAAAGACCCAGATAATTGAAGCCTTATGTAAGTCCTTTCCTTCTTTCGTTCCTTCCACTTTCATCAGACACGCCTGCGTTTTTGTTTGTTTGTGGTGCTGAAACCCTAACCACCGTCGTTTGTCCCCCTTTCTTCGATTCGATTGCGAGCGAAAATTGAACAGAACGTTCTTCTGATTCTTCCTTCTCATCATCTCACAGGTACAGTACCCGTTGATCCTCTTCGAATTTGATTTCTTCTTTTTCCAATTTTGCTTTTGCGATTATTCAATTGGTGAATTCAACGTTTATTCCTGTTTGCGATTGAATGTTCAATTGGTGAATTTATGCTGTTACTAATTTCTTTCATCATGAAATTATTTATTGTTGATCGGTTCCCTCTTTCTATTAGGTTAGGTTTTGATTTGATTTGATATTGTAAATTCTTCTTAATTTATTTGTTATTTGTTTTACAGAATAGCTGGCTAGCGATAATGCCGTCAAAGAAGAAACGTGCCAACTCAAAGAAGAAACGTGTCAAGTCAAAGAAACGGATTGCACATCAAAAAACAAACAAACCTGAAGCATCTTCATCATCTACGATCAAGACTGTACGTGAAGATTCTGATGATTCGGAGGTGGAATACTTGTTAAAACATGGTAAGCCTCTCATACGTTTTTCACACAGCTGCCTTTAACATTGATTCATGTGTTCGTTATACGTGGTTGGAATCAATTTTTGTGTAGAACTGTCGTACCCCACTACCACACACAATTTGATCTTAATAACTGTTCCATCTCTCTCTCGTATTATCATCACTTATTCCCTGGAAATTTAAATTAGTACCAAACACTTTCTAAAAAATCTTATTCTATGGAAATTTGTTCCTGGGATTATTTTTTTTTAGATACCCTGAAACAAAGGCACCCTTACAATGTACTTGTGTGTATATTGGCATTCAAGTGCCATCTTGGAGGGAAGTAAATTATTTCTACCATCCTTTTATTGGCATAGGTCATGGAAGTTTGAAAGTGTTGATAAGTATCTGTATATTCCTAATCTCTCTCTCTCTCTCTCTCTCTCTCTCTCCCCCTTGGTGATTTATATTTTGATTGTTTTTGTTTCTCACTTTTCTTATTACTACACTTTGTTGATAAAACTCCTATTATCTCGGCAGATTCCGATAATTCTATAAAGGAGAAGGTATTGTGTTTTTCAATGCCCTTTTAACTTCTAGTCATTATGTCTTAATGATCACAACCATTTTATACTGGGAAATTCTTGTTTCCCCATCAATAAAAGGTGGATAATACTACTCATGTTGAGTTGGCCCAATCAAAACAATGTATTTATATCTCATAAATGAAAAAAATCTGGTATTCAACATTAATCGTAGAGGGATAGAAAAACAAACATACATTTTACCGAACACTATTTGAAAACCTCTCTTTTGTCTCTCTAACTAGTGGATAGAAAAACAGAGAATCTATTTCTCCCTTCCTTCTCCGAACATCGTGTTTTTTTTAGACGGAACGCCACTCCATATCACTCTCGCCGATATCCATTACTATAGTTTTGGTGTATAAATGTCCAATTAATGTCATATATTTTAGAAATATGTGCATTTATATTATGTATTTACATCAAAACTATAGTAATGGATATTGCCATTTATTGTAGGAAATGGAGAGGATCTCAACTCCGCCGCCGCACATTTACAATTTGAACATGTTAAACCTTTTGGCTAGTTGAGACACTTTCTCCGTATATTTAGCCAGTTGTGTATATCTCATCTGAAAATTAATTGATACTTGTCATGAGCTGGGAATATACCTTCTTAGTAACAAATTGATTATTCACATATCCTCGTTAATCTCATTCCAGCTATTAACGCCTTGTACTTTGCATGGTTGCTGGTCCAAAATTTGAATCTATGAAATTGTTCCAATAACACTCCACATGGTCTTTCTAATGTTATGCCTAATCCACTTAGATGAACCACCGACCGATAAAATCCATTCCTGGTTCTCTGCGTCGGACTATCCATCCACCAATTCTAACACAAAGTCGGCCAACACTTGAGCCTTAATTGTTCCTCTGGCTCCAAACGAATCAGGCTTCTCTAGAGGAGCACATGTCATATGCGCTGATCATTTGTAATATGATGGTGCGGCTCTGAAAATTCAGAGGAAGTTTCCTAGCTAATGATATTAACGATAGTGCTAGCTTCTTGATTTTTCTTTAACAGATATTTTTTCCTTGAAAACCTTACTGGTTAAGTATACTAGTTTTTGCCTTTGAGTAATGGCAAAACGGGTTGGGCCCGTTTAGCCCGCCTATTTTGGTGGGGTGGGTTGAGATTTTGAATCCGCTATTAGTAGGGTGTCCGCCCCGCATAACCCGCAAAAAAATGGGGCGGGACGGGTTGGCCCGTTGGGCTTAAGCAAAAATAAATAAATAAAAATTCAGGCCCGTTGTAAATTGTTCATCGTCAACATCAAACCAAGCATCAAACACCGTTGTTAATTTGGATTAAAGACTACTTATTGTTATCGCTTACTATTTAATTTTTTTGTTGGTGTGAATTTAGACATTGAATCAAAGTTTTGTTTTTGTTGGATTCGAGTATTTCCTTATGGTTTTCTTCTTGTTGGTTTAATTTTTGTCGATGTGGATTTAAACATAGAATCTAAGTTTTGTTTGAGCTGTTGAATCCAAGTTTTCTTCTTGTTGGTTTAATTTTTATGGTTTTCTTGTTGGTTTAATTTTTATGGTTTTCTTGTTGTTTTAATGGATCATGGATGTTTGAAGTTTAGTTTTATATTTTGATTCTTTGAATAGTCTTTAGTTTTATGTTATTTTTACACGTTTTTGAAATTTATCAATTATTTTCTAAAAAAATAAGTTGACGGGGCACCCCGCCAACCCGCCAATCCTCCATGAAACAGGGCGGGGTGAGTTTTTCAATCCGCCATCACTAGTTAGCCCGCCCCACTCCGCCCCTTTTTTGGCGGGTTAATGATGGGGCGGGGTGGGACGCGGCGGGTTGGACCGCTTTGCCATAACGTTCTTCTGATTCTTCCTTCTCATCATCTCACAGGTACAGTACCCGCTTGATCCTCTTCGAATTTGATTTCTTCTTTTTCCAATTTTGCTTTTGCGATTATTCAATTGGTGAAATCAACGTTTATTCCTGTTTGCGATTGAATGTTCAATTGGTGAATTAATGTTGTTACTAATTTTTTTCATTATGAAATTATTTATTGTTGATTGGTTCCGTCTTTCTATTAGGTTAGGTTTTGATATGATTTGATATTGTAAATTCTTCTTAATTTATTTGTTATTTGTTTTACAGAATAGCTGGCTAGCGATAATGCCGTCAAAGAAGAAACGTGCCAACTCAAAGAAGAAACATGTCAAGTCAAAGAAACGGATTGCACATCAGAAAACAAACAAACCTGAAGAAGATTCTGATGATTCGGAGGTGGAATGCTGGTCTAAATATGCTGACAATATTCCTGTACTGTTGGCTTGTGCTGGCTTATCAGAAGATGGTAAGCCTCTCATATGTTTTTTCACACAGCTGCCTTTAACATTGATTCATGTGTTCGTTATACGTGGTTGGAATCAATTTTTGTGTAGAACTGTCGTACCCCACTACCACACACAATTTGATCTTAATAACTGTTCCATCTCTCTCTCGCGTATTATCATCACTATTCCCTGGAAATTTAAAATAGTACCAAACACTTTCCAAAAAATCTTATTCTATGGAAATTTGTTCCTGGGATTATCATTTTTTTAGATACCCTGAAACAAAGGCACCCTCACAATGTACTTGTGTGTGTATATTGGCATTCAAGTGCCATCTTGGAGGGAAGTAAAGTATTTCTACCATCCTTTTATTGGCATAGGTCATGGAAGTTTGAAAGTGTTGATAAGTATCTGTATATTCCTAATCTGTCTCTGTGTCTCCCTTGGTGATTTATATTTTGATTGTTTTTGTTTCTCACTTTTCTTATTACTACACTATGTTTATAAAACTCCTATTATCTCTGCAGATTCCGATAATTCTATAAAGGAGAAGGTATTGTGTTTTTCAATGCCCTTTTAACTTTTAGTCATTGTCTTAATGATCACAACCATTTTATACTAGTTCTAATTAATTGTCATATACAATATAAATATCTATACTTTTGTTTTTTGGTCCAAAAAAATTGATCTTTTGTTTGAAACTTTTAACTTCCCACTAGTATCGACATGATGCAACACAACTTTTGGATTAGATAGATATACCCTTTAATGTTTGTCTCATTTGTTCAATATTTGCTCTATTTTCTGTTTACTTTTTTCCTGGTTGCAGGTTCCTAGAGAACCATTCATTAAGAAGGGTGCAGAATTAGACGCATACATTGCAAACTTCAGAGAGTTGAACTATGCTCGGATTTCCCATTGGATGGACCATTTATATCCTCCATCATCCCCTGAATGATGAAATCAATGCCTGAAAGGGTTCTATCCTTTGACTGAACGATGAAATCAATGCCTGAAAGGATTCTATCCTTTGAAAGTGCCCAGTTTCTCATTTTATTTTCCTCTTCATTGTTGCATAATCCATTTAGACTTTCAGTTATGTGTTTCAATGTATCAACTTTTGATCAAGTTGTTTTGAACAAGCTTATCAAAGTACATGCTATAGCTAGTAATAAGCAGTTAACTTTGTGTGGGTCCACAGAACAGAGCTTGTACTCTTATTATGACAATCTATTATCCTGTCTCCTTGTGATAATTGTGCTATATACTTTTTTTTTTTTTTTTGTAATATCTTGTTCATTACTTTTGAATTAAGTGTGTGAAAAATGTGTCTTCCATCCATAGTATACACATATGATTATATTTAACTTTTTCTACGTTCGATTAACTGTTTGACAAAAAAAAACTTTAAGATAGTTTTATTCTTAAAAAGGGAGTTTTTTTCGTTACAATTATTTTTTTGTTAAACTTTATAAATTACTCTTTATAAATTATTATTTATATTTTAAAAATTAACACAATTGTCTGATGACTTTTTATGCAAAATAATTGTGACTTTTTAAATATTATACCATTTACAAGTTAGTGTATTTTAAATATTGTCTTTGAACAAGGAAAAATAGTAGTATGTGACTATGATTTATTTTGTATTCAATAATCAATTTTAATTTTTGAAAAAAAATCAATTTTAATTTTCAGATTTATTCTCAATTATTTTTTGGGTTAAATATGTATTTTGATTTCTAAAAAATTAAGATATACTTATTTTGATCTATTTTAACATTTTGAATTTTGTTAATTCATATACTAACAAAAATTGTGTGTTTTTAAACTCTTATCCAAAATTAAAAACACATTATTATTTTTTTTTTATAATTTTTAAGAACTACAAACAATGAAAATTTAAATGAGAAACAAATCTGAAAGTTAAAAGTACCACTACAAGGCTCAGTCTAGGGTGGGAGAGCTTGATAGGTCTCCCACCATAGGCAAGTGAGAATATTGTTTTTCAGCCATTAGATAGTGAAGCTCTATGGTTGTTAACATACACTCACAACACCAAATAATTTTTACTTTATTTTCACTTTCCCTATTCCCTCACCTCTTCCAGATCCACCATTGCAGCTACGGAAAAATCCTGGGGAAATTTTTGGATTTTTATCCTATGGATTTTCTTAAATAAAAATTGATATTATTAATATCTGCAAATTATGTTCAAGAATATGAATGTTTATCTTATAGATTTCCTGCACACATCCAGATTTGCGACGTCATAGCTGGCCACCTGCATCACCTTCTGACATCGATCTCAACACTGACCTCTTCCTCCGTTCATCTGACCCATCAACACCGACCACGAACTCTGAGCATCGCCAATATCTGAACCCACCATCGCTAATCTGTGTTTTTTTTAGTTTTCTACAATTTCTTCTTTTTATGAAATTCATGAGAAAATTGTATCAATTTACTAGATGTGCCTCTCTTTTATCCTGTAACTTTATGAGTTTATTAGATTTTTTTATCTTTTCTCTCACAATCCTTTTTTTATATGTTCTTTTACCTTCTTTTCCAAGTTTATGCCAAATCTGTGTATTATTGTCTTATAAAGAAGTTGCTGAAGAAAAATGAGGTTACATCAGATTAGAAGAGAGCGAACGAAACATTAGAAATCTTGAACCATATGAACATTGTTATTTATTCAACGATTCCATTGATTATTTTGGACTAATTCCATTGATTATTTTGGTGGTAATAGTTAAGAAGTTATTATTATTAATTTGTTATTAAGCGAAAGAGAGAAACATAATGAAAAAATAAATTAGTGTGAAATGTTAATTTTTGTTAACAAACAAAGATGAGTATATGGGGCATTTGTTGTCTTTCATTGGAGATATTTGTGTTGTTGGCTTTTTGCAGAAAGGAAGAGGGAGAGAGGTTGAGGGAAGAATGAGTAACAAAGGAGAGAGAACATAAATTAATATGGTGTATGCGGGTGTACAATGCACCTGCATGTTTTTCACTCGCCTACTGTGGGAGACCTATTAAGGTCTCTCACCCTAGAAGGCGCCCCAATACAATAGAGGCAAAATTTAACAAAGAAGATGGTGATCGTATTATAAACAAAGATGAAGATGAAGATGATGATATCTCTTGGCCTGAGCTTTTTGCACGGCAACTGATAGAGATGAATGGAGGAAGCTTAATCGAAGAGGAGGATGTTCAAATGCTTCCCAATAGTAGCAGACATTGCCATAGTACTATATGGTAGCTATAAGAGGGCAATTTTTTTTTTTATTTTTTTTGTAGCTGTTTGATATTTGATCATCAATTGTTGCCTTTTCATAATAATGAGTAAAAAGTTCAAAAATAAAATATGAATTGCAATAATTTTTTTATTTACTTTTTTTTTATTAAAAATTTCAATAAATTCTAAATGCAGTAAATAGGGGAAAAAAGTAATAATTATGATAGAGTAGAGAATGCAGTGCTCGTATGTGGTTCAGTGACATGAATAACGGATCCTAACTAAAAAAAATGGTTCGTTCAAAATTGTTACACCACAACATTATAGCACCACAATAGTTTATATCAAATGGTATGCTATAGCACCGTTATTTGACAACACTATGTGGTTTCAAGATATTATTTCAGTATATAAATGTTGGATTGTGGTGTTGGGAGCTTCCACTTTTGCAAATGTTTGTTCATCATCTTGTATTTGCTTTCTCTCTCTTTCAAATTTTCACCGTTCTTGCCAGATAAGAGATTTCAATTGACTCTTGGAAGAGTTGATTGAAGGATCTTTCTTGCCATAAATATGCATGTTAACAAGACAATTATTAACTTATTATCAACATAACATTTTCTATAGTCCTTATAAATTGCTAAGTGAAAGGTTGTGGCAATTCAAGGTTCTCGTTATGTTCAAATTCACTTTTCCTTTTCTAGCAACCACGCTCATGTTCTAAATAAATACTCAAATTCGGCCCCCAAATATTTTGGACATCAATTTGATCAAACATTGTTTAAAACAAACATCAGTTTGGTTCCTAGATATATCTTTGGACATCAACCGATCAATTCAATTTCATTTAAATAAGAACTGATATTCAAAATCATTGAAAAACTGACTTAATGTGACGACTACTTTGGAAGTTTCACCCTTAATTTTCAAGAAAAAACTGTTATATATGCATCACACTGACACTTCAAATTGAAGGCTTATCTAGTATCTGACATGTTACCTTCAATCACTTCTAATTTCTCAAATTATTATTGGTATCTATACATCTGTTGCATATGTTGCAACCTTTTGGAGCCTATGCAAGATTATATAATATAATTTGGTTGAGATTGGTAAGCAAAAGAGATTCATTATACATGCATAATAGATTTCTAGTACATATTCCACACGATAAATTTAAATTAAATTCTCCTTGTGTTTTATAGTTGTTGGTTGAAAATATACATATTGAAGAATCCCACATTGTTTAGAATTTAAAAAGGGAATAGGTAGAATAAGACAAACACAACTGTTTCTTGAAGTGCAAGACGAATAAGGTGGTTCCTTCACTTGTTTACTTTCTTGCTTGACAAGTCTCTTATGTCACAAGGTTGTTTCTTTAAGAGCAAAACAAGTAGAGCAAGACCTACATATAAGTTCCATTTATTCCTTCCAAGCTGCACTAGTCAAAAACACCTTAAGCTTATATCCTACCTTTTTTTTCTTCTCTCTTATACTATTGTGTTAGAGTGGTGCGGATGTAGTTAGGTACTTGCTTTGTAGGGTGTAGATGTATTGAGGTCAATGTGTGTTTGAGAGTAGTCTGACATGTAACAATTTTCATACAATGTTATTCTATGGTTGTCATTAGAAAATGATCGTGGTTTTTTCCCTCATATTTTGGAGTTTCTACATTATGTTCATGTGTTCTTTATTTTCTCTATGTTGATTTTTCCCAACACAAATTCCGTTGTGAAGATTGAGCGTAGAGAAAATTGATGGAAGAATAAATTTTGGCATGTGAAATTTTCGTCAAGGATGTGTTGATACAATCAAGATTACACAAGGTGTTGATTAACACACGAGCATTAACTGACATTGATGCATGATATGATGTGAAATTATGTCGGTGGTTGAAGAACTTTATGTTGGTGTAAGCCCTAGAGGCCAATAGTTTTATGTCAAACTTATGTTTTGTACTATGACTTTTATCATTAATAACTATGACACGTTCTTTATTATGTTTGTTACAATGTTAATAAAGTTCCTATAATAGCTAGTTTGTTTAATGGAACATTAAATATGACTTAATCGTGAGACCATAGTGACATATATATAATAGTATTCTTAAAAATTACATGTAGTCAAACTTTAATATGAATTGGGATAATGGTAAAGTGTAGATACTTTTAAGCATGTATAGGCTGATGACCACATCTCACGGATCATGAAGATGAGCTATCAAGTCTATACATAAGTACAAACATTAGGAATAATATTTATAACATATTCACCCATCATGAGAGTAATACATAATATGTGTCATAAGTTATTCTCACAGTGATAATGTTGTATATCACTCTTATGCCTAAAACCACTATGATCCCTAGATATGGACTCGAGTGTTTTATTGTCATTCAAATATTGTCTATCCCTATAAAGTTGGTTAATAGGCACTTCACAAATCATGTTGAGGGATATGAATGACCTAGATAAAAAAATTCCCTTTCTGTAAAAATGCAGAGTCATGCCGAATTAAGTCAATATGAGATATTTGTCTTATTTGTTATTCAATATATTCCAAAATCAAGAAACATAAATATTGAACTATACAAAAGTGACACAATATATGCTCAATATAGATATAAGTGCAAAAGGTTACTTATACACATGATAGATATGACATAAAGATTTCATCACATTACATAACATTATCGTCACTTGGGTGGTAGTAATGTATCTATACTATGTATACAGAAATCACATTGATTTGGGCTGATTTTTTCCTTTCTAATTCTATCATTCATTAAAAGTATTTTATTTACTATTTTATCCTTTTTATAAAATACTTAAATTATTAATTAAAAAATAGGTAAATCCCATTAAAATAGGAACAACCTCACCACAATAGGAACACTATTATCTAAACAATGTATGAAGAAAACATGAGATTTTGGGTTAGACTATTTATTATTCCAATTTTACCCTTAAACAATTTTTTCTATAATAATGTTATATTGTTGGTGTAATTTAAAAAGGTAAACATCTATACGTATAATTTGAATCAAAAGCTAACTAATTTCATAAAAAATATTGTTAATAATTTACACGCGTTAGCACAATAAAAAGAGCGGACATGGAGTGCCCGTCTGAAGGACAGTTATATATAATTTATATACAGTTTAATATTGTTAGCAACGTTACGAGAACCAATAAAGTCACACATAGGACAAATAGATGATAGAAATAAATTAATAAATAAGACATTTATAAATTAATAAGTGAGATTTATTCATAATTAAATTAACAAGTAAGACTTATTGTTTAAACTACGAAACCTGGTATACAGTAAGGAACAATGCATTTAAGTGAAATGCATACACCATACCATATGATGCACGTGAGTGAGTATATAAAAAAACTCACTAGGGTGTCAAATAGATATCACATCACAAAGTTCTGAAAACCCTAGCCACACATAAACCCTATAGTCCTCTAAAGATCCTTTTGGTTGGACTAACACCAGTTATCGAAGAATTTATGTTCATGTGGACGAGTAAGGATATCGTAGAACTGCTTTACTCGTGATAAAAAATGATTCGACGTCAAAGGTTATGCGCTTCGAGAGGTAAAATTCTTGTCATTGATTCATGATCATTCATATTGATCCAAGGAAGAATTTTTTTTTTATTCTGCTACATTTATCTATGTTATGATTCACAATTTTCATTCACTTTCTGCCAACATGAAAGTTGCAACATAAATTTTCAACCTGATTTTCGACATGTTAAATTCTTGAAGTGGTTTAACTTCAAGTGAAGTATACTCTTACGATGGAGTATGTTATTTATTTTGAACTATGATTATCAATAAAGAAATTGTTAAAATTCTTTGAAATGTTTAGTTTCGAGTACAAATGTGGAATAAGTGCGAATGCGGAACCAAATAATTAGAAATATAAAATTATCTTTTTTTTTTAAAATGAAAACCTAAGCTCAATTTTCAATGATGATATTATAAAGTGATGAGGAAAACAGAAAATGAACATGTACCCCTTTTTGATGGACTCTTTGGATTTGAAAACTAGAGAGTAGTTCAAAGGAGGAAACCTAGAAAGTTTAAACTTAATTTTCACAGCGGAAATAAATAGATATGAAGTTTTTTTTATTAAAAAAATGAAAAGAACAAGCAACACATGTTTCAAATCTTTGTTTTATAGGGTTTGTTTTTGTCTTAGTTTTTTGCTTCAGATGACGATCGTCGTGTCGAGATGGAGTATGATGTTTAAGATGCTTCAGGCCTCTTTGTTATGGACGGATTTAGCGGTCTCTTCGACCATAATGAGTTCATGTACCTCTCGTCGTGGTCTTTCTCAAGGAGTGAAAATGGTCAAAATTTGTACTTGCTCGTTCTTGACCCTGGCTAATCGGTGATTTTGCTCGTCGATCGTGTTGGTTTATTGTTGAATCAACTTGTGTAGAATTTTAAGGCACTCATCTATGTCGGGGAAGTGGGACCATGTAGGGATTTCCTCATCCCTTAAACGACAATCTCCATGCTTGCTCGGTGTTTTGTGAGGCATAGGTGACAAATGAGCAGTTGTTAGTGCGATCACCAATGACCCAACTTCTTCCGGTGATGGAGTTTGGTGTTCCACGATGCTCGCCAACATTCAAGACTTGGTAGCTACCATTTTGGTACCTTTTTCCGGCCATTGCTTTTTGGTTAGAGAGTGAGAAGAATTTGAGGGAACGATGATGCTATGAGAACAATGTTTCCATATATGACACCAATGATTTGTACACGATCAGACAAGAGGACCATAACGGGTGCTACTACGGTGGTTGTTGACTGTTCTTCACCAATGCATAGTGGTGTACCTACATAGACATTGTAATGCCTATGTTAGTGAGGTCCAAAGTGCTTTGAGGATTATCCTAAAATGAGAAAATGTATTAGATTTTGCGTTGGGTTTCTCTATTTGTAGATTTTCCCAATGGCTCTTGAGTGTGAGTGTTTAGACGGTTGTACCTTTATATCACAAAGGTCAGATGATTGCTAGATTGCTGGAGGGACTCATATTGGTCTTGTTCATCTTATTTTGTGTTTCACGACTCTTCGTCGCCACAAGTGGTATGTCAATGCCTTTGGGCGCTTTATTGGACATAAGTTTTTTTTTGTCAAGTAGCCTAGTGGCTAGAGCTCACACATTTTAAATGTGGAGAAGTGGGGTGTCCAGGGTTCGAACCCTGGTCCCTGCATATATTATGCAATGTTCCTACCAACTGAGCTATTGTTAATGGACTTTGGGCATCAAGTCACTCTATAATAATAATGATGATGATGAGATATAAAGATGAAAAGAAAGATAAATGAGTCACATTTGGATTGTCTGACACTGGCCTTTAAAAGTAAACCAATGACTTTATCCCTCATGTTATAGGTCAGTCTCAATAGGTACTTGAAATTATGGATATTTAAGAAGATATCTGACTCTATGAAACTGTTAAGGTAGTCCTTATATTTAATAACTTGTTACCAATTAAGTCTTTATATTTTAACAAATTACTATCAATTTGATGTATACGTTTATCCACTTAGTATCAATTTAGCCTCCCCAGCTTTTGTATATAAGGTAATGTCCTACCAATCAAACTAAACTTACGGAGAACAATATTCTTTATATGATTTTTTTAGGGGTTTAAAAGTTTTTTTTTGAAGGGGAGGGGTTTAAAAGATTAATATGAGTAAAATTTGTGAGTATTTTTTTTTTTGAAAATAATCACAAAATTATAGACCTATTTAAAAAGTTCAGATAAATTTGCTGGTTTACTCCCCTATAAAATTAGGGACCTTTTTAAAAAGTTCTAATTCTTCTTATTCTTCTTTCTCATCTCATCGGTACAGTACCCGCTTGATCCTCTTCAAATTTGATTTCTTCTTTTTCCAATTTTGCTTTTGTGATTATTCAATTGGTGAATTCGACGTTTATTCCTGTTTGCGATTGAATGTTCAATTGGTGAATTCATGTTGTTACTAATTTTTCCTTTAACAGATCTTTTTTCCTTGAAAACCTTACTGGTGAAATATACTAGTTTTTGCCTTTGACCCTCTTTGAGGATCAAAATCGAGCTACAATAAATTTCTAGGTACAAGATCAAAGGGGAGAGCAACGTTGTCTGAGTAAGGATATGTGGACTAATTAGATAATCTTTCAACTGCTAGAGTGCCTCCTCACACTCTAGTGACCACACGAACTGCTGGTTCTTCTGAAATAGCCAAAAGAACGGAAGACTCTTATCAGGTGACCTTGCCAGGAATATTGTTACTGAGGTTATTCAACAGATCAACTTATGTACGTTGGACTCTTAGTCTATTGTGCTGGTTCTAACTCATGATAGAAATTATAACTAGCGAGGCATGATATGATAAATTTTAAGATTAATTTATCATATCCTAAGAAACCGCCAATTTATCGTATTATAATAACGTGGTATTCCCTCTTCTTAAAAAAAAACGTGGTATTTTGATCGTACCCGATCAGAATGTGACTACTGGTGCAGTTCCTTGGGATGGTTGCTTTGTGGTTGAGAGTCTCGAGAATTAGACTGGAACGGCGGGGGTGTGTGTACCTGCAGACACTCCGACGCTCAAGTCAGCTAGAGATCATAATGGGAGGTTTAGGGAGAGTAGATTCTAACCTTGGGGACTGTTGGAAGTCCCTTTTGAAGGTGAGAAAAACACACACAAGAAGGGGGGGGTTGAATTGTGTGGACTCCAAAAACTTGGTTTCTTTCTTTTCAAAACTTAAGTTAAGTTCAGAAGCTGATATGACTCAGTTCTGAACTATTTCTCAAAGAGTATTGCAGCGGATTCAAAATGAAAAGAGAGACACACAAAGATTTATACTGGTTCCTTCCAAATGTTGGAAGTAGTCCAGTCCCCTTGTTTTCCAACAAGATATTTCCACTATAATCAGCTGATTACAATTGCTCAACCACTAAGGAAGAGACTTCCAGTTGCTCAACCACCAAGGAAGAGGCTTCCAATTGCTCAACCACAAAGGAAGAGGCTTCTAATGCTCAAGACACCAAGTCAAGAGGCTTCCCAATGCTCAGACACAAAGTACTGAGACTTCCTTACTCAGACCACAAGGAATGAGGTTACAACTTGCTCAAAACACTAAGTTATGAGACTTACAATGCTTAGTACGCAGACTAAGACTTAGACCAAACTGATTTACAAAGAAGGTAAGTTTGGGTTGAACACTTGATAAAATATCAGAGGTGTTCTCTTAATACAACACAGGTTAAGACTCTTAACCTTAAGAAATTCTAAGTTACAACAGATAAAAGAATTTCTAAGAGGTTTGTGAACTTTGAGTTTTGACAGCAAAACAGAGCAAGTTTCAGACAGATTTTTATCCAAGAATCTTAGCAAAATTCTTCTTCAATTCTTCTTCCTTTTATAGAGGAAATTAAAGCTGTTGAAGATTTGCAGGTTTTTAGGAAAAGAGCCGTTGCAAGTTGAGAGCTAGGATAGCTGAAATTGTGTGCTGAACTTTTTCCAGAAAACAGAGCAGCAGCCATTTTTGAATTTGCTTTCCTTAAAAGCTGGGGAATGTTTGAGTCAGGGAGACAACTGTTCCATTGGGTTGTTCTGACACATCCAGGCATTAAATGCGCACAGTGATGGTTACTTTCCATGCCACATCAGACTTCAGAAGCTTCTCTTCATCAGAAGCTGTCTTCACGTACTGAACATCAGAAGCTGCCTTCAGTTGTACGGATCAGAAGCTGGTCTTCAGACGTTGACTTTTGTTGACTTCTTCAGACGCACCTTCAGACTCACCCATCAGAAGCTGCCTTCAGATGCACCTTTCAGACTTAGGCTTCAGACCCATTTTCCTTCCAACTTTGCAACTTGCTTCTAAGCTTTCCTTTCTTGCTCTAAGCTTGTTCTTTCATAACCATTATCAATTACTTATCATTAAACACGTGGTTCTGAAATCACTTGAACAAAGTATTAGCAAATAAACAATTTTTCTATTTAACACTTTTGTTATCATCAAAACTACAAAGAGAGATATGTTCATACATAATGTTTCAACAATCTCCCCCTTAACTTAGAAGAGAGTTGTTTAACACATTTGTTCCAACACCTTTTATATAGAAGTCGAAGCCTGCAGAGCCGTTGTTAGGCACACCTTTGAATGGAGCGGTTACAAAACGTGGGAAGTGTAACCTGTTGCGAGTAAACTGTCCAAATGTCGGTTTTGGGCCAGTTTTGTATTGGGCCTAAGTAAACGGGCCTTAGTGTTTGACTGGTCCAGAACATATTCCCTTTGTTTCATAATGAATGTCGTTTTAGCCCAAAAAAAATTGTTTCAAAATAAAGTACTTTTTTTTTTCAATTATTTCCTATAATATAATTATTAACATATCTTTTTTTCAGCTTGTGTGGGAGTGGGTGGAGGAGGAGGAGGTGGGGTCTGTTGTGTTTGTGGAGGATTATGTGGTGTTGGTGCTCATGATGATATGAGTATTGCAATTTGAAGGTAAAAGAGTAGGGGAGATACGAGGTGATATGGGGTAGAAGAAGAGAGGAGGAGCGGTGTTGAAGAACAAGGAGAAGGGCTGCGACTCTTTTAATTTGGATCAGACCAAATTGCTTGTTGATACCATGTAAGATAACTTTAGGCTGTGCCTTTTGCATTGATCTGATAGTCATATATATTACATGTGAGTTACTATCATGATTCTATTGATCATTTACAATCAATACTAATAATTTACAATTAATATGAATAGTCAACTCTCTATATTGACATATTCTGATAAGATTCATGCATAATATATTTTTAGTACATATTTCACACGATAAATTTAAATTAAATTCTCCCTGTGTTTTATAGTTGTTGGTTGAAAATATATGTATGGAAGAATCCCACATTGTTTAGAATTTAAAAAAGGAAGAGGTAGAACAAGACAAACATAGTTATTTACTTTCTTGCTTGACAAGTCTCTTAGGTCACAAGATTGTTTCTTTAGCGAGGCCTATATATAAGCTCCATTTATTCGTTTCAAGCTGCACCATTCAAAAACCCTTGTAAGTCCTTCCTTCCACTTTGATGAGAATGAGAATCACACGCCTGAAACCCTAACCACCGTCATTTGTCCCCCTTTCTTTGATTTGATTCGATTGCGAGCGAAAATTGAACATAACGTTCTTCTGATTCTTCGTTCTCATCATCTCACAGGTACATTACCCGCTTGATCTTCTTCGAATTTGATTTCTTCTTTTTCCAATTTTGCTTTTGCGATTATTCAATTGGTGAATTCAACGTTTATTCCTGTTTGCGATTGAATGTTCAATTGGTGAATTAATGCTGTTACTAATTTTTTTCATCATGAAATTATTTATTGTTGCTCGGTTCCCTCTTTCTATTAGGTTAGGTTTTGATTTGATTTGATATTGTAAATTCTTGTTAATTTATTTTTTATTTGTTTTACAGAATAGCTGCCTAGCGATAATGCCGATAATGCCAGACGAAAATCCTCACTGCAAAAATGTGATCATAGGTGAACACAAAGGTAAGTAACCATTTCCTTGCTTTTGAGTATTTTATTATGCAAATCAATCCCTTTAATTCAATCATCGCGTGCGTCGATATTTTTTTAGTTTTCTGGTTGATGAAAACAGGTTATGGACAGGATACAGAGGATTTCTGTAAATATTATTTTGAAGTAAAATTAGTTATTTAAAGATTTTGGAAATGTCATTTGCCAATTTTGATCATTAGGCTTGCCGGACTAAACTCATAAGTCCGTGTGCCGGTGACCATTATTGTTTTCGGGTTGTGACAAATTTATTAGAGTGTGTGTGGACTCAAATAGGTGTTTGTTTTTTTCTTTCTATAATTGTTTCTGGTTTTTGGGAGTTTGTATGTATGTACATATTATCACAAGTTAAAGTTTAAACATGGGTGGTGGTTAATTTATAGTGTAGATAAAACACTAGTTGTTCTTAGGTTCTTTTTGTTTATCTACTCCTTATAGAGCCTGTGCCAAAGAAGAAACGTGCCAACTCAAAGAAGAAACGTGTCAAGTCAAAGAAAAGGATTGCACATCAGAAAACAAACAAACCTGAAGAAGAATCTGATTATTCGGAGGTGGAATACTGGTCTAAATATGCTGACAATATTCCTTTACTGTTGGCTTGTGCTGGCTTATCAGAAGATGGTAAGCCTCTCATATGTTTTTTCACACAGCTGCCTTTAACATTGATTCATGTGTTCGTTATACGTGGTTGGAATCAATTTTTGTGTAGAACTGTCGTACCCCACTACCACACACAATTTGATCTTAATAATTGTTCCATCTCTCTCTCTCTCTCTCTCTCTCTCGTATTATCATCACTTATTCCCTGGAAATTTAAAATAGTACCAAACACTTTCTAAAAAATCTTATTCTATGGAAATTTGTTCCTGGTTATTATTTTTTTAGATACCCTGAAACAAAGGGACCCATACAATGTACTTGTGTGTGTGTATATTGGCATTCAAGTGCCATCTTGGAGGGAAGTAAAGTATTTCTTCCATCCTTTTATTGGCATAGGTCATGGAAGTTTGAAAGTGTTGATAAGTATCAGTATATTCCTAATCTCTCTCTCTCTCTCTCCCTTGGTGATTTATATTTTGATTGTTTTTGTTTCCACTTTTCTTATTACTACACTATGTTGATAAAACTCTTGTTATCTCTGCAGATTCCATAGATTCCGATAATGAGAAGGTATTGTGTTTTTCAATGCCCTTTTAACTTTTAGTCATTATGTCTTAATGATCACAACCATTTTATACTAGTAATTGATCTTTTGTTTGAAACTTTTAACTTCCCACTAGTATCAACATGATGCAACAACTTTTGGATTAGATATACCCTTTAATGTTTGTCTCATTTGTTCAATATTTGCTCTATCTTCTGTTTACTTTTTTCCTGGTTGCAGGTTCCTAGAGAACCATTCATTAAGAAGGGTGCAGAATTTGACGCATACATTGCAAACTTCAGAGAGTTGAACCATGCTCGGATTTCCCAATGGATGGACCATTTATATCCTCCATCATCCCCTGAACGATGAAATCAATGCCTGAAAGGATTCTATCCTTTGACTGAACGATGAAATCAATGCCTGAAAGGATTCTATCCTTTGAAAGTGCCCAGTTTCTCATTTTATTTTCCTCTTCATTGTTGCATAATCCATTTAGACTTTCAGTTATGTGTTTCAATGTATCAACTTTTGATCAAGTTGTTTTGAACAAGCTTATCAAAGTACATGCTATAGCTAGTAATAAGCAGTTAACTTTGTGTGGGTCCACAGAACAGAGCTTGTACTCTTATTATGACAATCTATTATCCTGTCTCCTTGTGATATATACTTTTTTTTTTTTTTTTTGTAATATCTTGTTCATTACTTTTGAATTAAGTGTGTGAAAAATGTGTCTTCCATCCATATTATACACATCTGATTATATTTAACTTTTTCTATGTTCGATTAACTGTTAATTGTTTCATGTTTTCCTTGCGTTTTTTTTCTTGGGTTCATTTGTCCCTTCAAATCTTAAGAAAATATTAATATGAAGGCTTAATTACTGAATTGGTCCCTTAAGTTATTTGTTGGTTACATTTTGGTCTCATAAGTTATTAAAGTTAAGTTTTGGTCCCATAAATTATTAAAGTTACGTTTTGGTCCCTTAACATATACTATGTTAGCCAAATAAATCCTTTTCGTTAACTTTTGTCAAAAAACGTTAAAATCCATCACCAAACCCAGAAGTTCATCAAATTCATCTTCAAACCCAGAAAATTCATCATGTTCATCATCTCCCTTCATAATCTTCATATATAAACCCAACAAAATAAAAAAAAAAGCAAGAAAATGCATCATGTTCATCTCTGTAACACCCATACTAAATTTATCTATAATATTTAGCATGTGTATTAAATCAGATACTGGATACATTATAATTTTCAATAACAATAATATACATCTGAATGAATACAAACTTGCTCGTTTATACACCTAGTAAAGTCTCACTAATGTACATGTGTATATATATATATATATATATACAAATACTAATGAAAATCCTAGACTGGTACATGACGAGCAGTTGCACTCCACTTTGCGTCTCCATGATGAACTTCATATTGATACTCTTGTTTGCGAACCACCTGCTTACCTGAAACTAAATTAAAGGGATTGGGGTGAGACGGGCGTCTCAGTGAGTTCCACCTACCCTAATCTTCAGGTGATCTCGGGGATCCTAGGATCGCCGTCAGTCTCTACATATCTTAGCGATCAAGGGAAAACTAGGATCGTTATATGTTTCTATCATATCTTATCATATTCATATTATTCGCATCTCATTATTAGTGATCGAGGGGGAAACTATGATCACTTCCTGATAACTGATATCTGTCTGATAATATTAAAGTATTTCACATTTCTGACTTAAAGTTTCTTATCACTAACTTCACGTTTTACTATGTGTACATAGACCACATTACCTCTTCGTTGTGACGAACGGCAATTATCTTTAGACCACATTATCTCTTCGTTGTGGCGAACGGTAATTTTCTCTAGACCACATTATCTCTTCGTTGCAACAAACGGATAGGAAGTTTTCAATAGAAAATCAAAACATAGTTTTAAAATGATTTATTGCGAAAATCAATTCATATGATCAACACTTTCTTAACATTGATATCATATAAAATTTCATTCACATTATCACATAAATCTTGAAAAAAATTATTCATTCTCGTTACTTTGCATAACCATTAAAATCTCGTCTTTATTATTTAAAAGCATGGAGGATCATAAAACTTGGCAAGCATTAACAATTGGGCAACTGCTAATCATAAATTGATCTTGATGTTAATTTTTCCTCACTTAGCAAAACTTGGGGACTAAGAAATCACTTTCTAACATATTCAATATAAAAATAGTATATTAGATTTAATTCAAAAATATCTCAAATTGAGTACCAAAATATATCATATTCAGTATAAAAATATATTATTGAGTATTAAAATATATTTCATATCACAAACCAAAATATATTAGATTGTGCATAAAAATATTTTAGATTTAATTAAAACACTACTTAATTCCTTCATTCAAACCCCCCTTTTTATAATTGCCGTAGATATATATAAAATAAAAGCAATTATAAGTCACAAAAACCATTAGTGATCCAGTGGTTACAGCTGTGACCTATTAGAAGTTGGTCTGTGGTAGACTACTTAACATTTATATGTAAGTGATGAGCGTAGTCAAATTAGTTGTGCAAACAGTCTCACAAATAATTGGTTATGTTTTGATAACAAACATATTTGTGATCATCTATTTGATGTATGAATTAAAATCATAAAAATCTAAGAGAGACTCATTCCATAAAATTGCCAACTTCATTTGAAAACTAATAATAAACAAAAATTATTGTATAAGAGAATCTACTTGTTCATCAATGCATGTTAATTTTTTTAAACTATTTTTCCATCATATTATATCTTGGATAACACTCCCAGTCGTGTCAATGATAAATTCAATATGATTTATAAATTTATGGTTTACAATAATACAAAATCTAGATTATGTAAAAAATAAAAATAATAAAAGATCTAAATTAAATAAATTTCTTTTATTAGGAAACATTCATATTTCACCTGCGAGAGTGGCATCAGAGCCACACTCACAATATCCCAGGAAAAATTTCTAATGTGAAGGAACGTAGTGCGTTGTTGGATGAAAAAAGGGAGATTTCTTCTTTGGGAGATGAGGAGGTGGAGGAGCTACATTGCCTCTCTGCTGAGCTTCATCCTTTATCTAGGATCCATACCACTATATGTTGGCAATAGTCTAGATTGAATTGGCTTCAGGAAGGAGATTCTAATTCCAAATATTTTTATGGTACTATGTCTAATCGGCGGCGTGTTAATGCTATCACTGCAATTTATGTGGGTGATGTACAGGTCGAAGGAGTTAGTAATGTCAGGGAGGTTGTATTTTCTCATTTTGCGGATCACTTCAAAGATGTTAATATGTCCCATCCCTGAGCTACAGACTTGAATTTTCCCACCCTATCTTATAGGGAGGGGGAGGCTCTTGTTAAGCCGTTTTGTTTCGATGAGGTTAAAGCAGCGGTTTGGGATTGTGACAGTTTCAAGTGTCCATGTCCTGATGGGGTCAATTTTGGTTTTATTAAGGAGTTCTGGGTTGATATGAAAGATAATATTATGCGTTTTGTTTTGGATTTTCATCGAAATGGCAAACTTTTGAAAGGTATAAATAGTACTTTCGTTGCTCTTATCCCTAAAAAAGATAATCCGCAGAGTTTAAATGATTTCCGCCCAATTTCTTTGGTGGGAAGTTTGTATAAGGTGCTGGCGAAGTTGCTAGCAAATAGACTGCGAAGAGTTATTGGTAGTGTTATTTCGGACATGCAGTCAACTTTTGTGAAAGGAAGACAGATTCTTGACGGCATCTTGGTGGCTAATGAGGCGATTGATAAGGCCAAAAAAATTGAAAAAATAACTATTATTATTATTATTTAAGGTTGATTTTGAAAAGGCATATGACTCTGTTAATTGGACATACTTGGATGATGTTATGGGTTGAAATTATGGCTTGAACTTAAACAATACGAAAAACAGGGCACAAAGAAAGGTAAAACAGAGCACAATCAATTAGGTTCAGAAGCAGCAATTAAAGTGCAGAAATATAAAGAACACACAGAATTTGTTAACCCAGTTCGGTGTAAACACCACCTACATCTGGAGGATACCAATCCAGGAAGGAAATCCACTATAGGAATTAATCCTTAAGACTCAAGACACAGACCCCCATGTTCCCAGCCTAAGCAATCAATCTCCTCTAGTCTGATTTCTACTCGGGAGCACTACCTAAGTATTAGAACACTACTAACTTCCTATTCAAGTAACTAACCCAGTTACTAACAGCTTCTGAAATAACCCAGTTTTTGAAGACACCCTTCAAAAGAACAAAGACAACATCATTCGTACTTAAAAGTTTTGAATGACTTACAACTCAAACAATCTAAACCAACTCAGATGAGTGGTGTACAATCAAAGCCTAAGCTTACAAAACACTAAAAACTCTTAAGAATAAAATCTGTATGACTCTCGCAATATTCAAGGCAGCAACACATCTCCTTAAATAGGCTTCAGCAACTCTCTTAATTCTGAATCCAATCTTCTGCAATTGATATGATTCTGAATTATGAAAGGCTCAAATAAGGAAACAGATATTTCTGAATTCAATCTTGCAAAGATTCTCCAACACAAATATTCAAACTTAAACACGAAGAAAATCTCTTTAAGATCTTCACCAAAATTATCAGTCTTCTAGAAATCAAATGCCTGAATAAATCATTGATAAATCTCCATCAGATACGCACAAAAAGAATCAGATTTAATGCAAAAATCCAGCTTCTGAAGGTCAACGCTGGTCAACGTCTGAATAGTGCGTTTGAAGTACTGTTCCTGCGTCTGAAGGCCATTTCTGCGTCTGAAGCCCAAAACAGCTTCTGAAGGCATTTTCAGCTTCTGAACCTCCTCAAATACAATTTCTTGCTTCTGAAGACTTCTTAAACACATGGAGATGCTTTGCTTGAACACTTTGATTTTACCAAAACATGCAGCCAACATCTAAATACTCAACAATCTCCTCCTTTGGCAAATTTTTGGCTAAAATCAATGTTTCACAAATAACAAGTTCTTCATTTCAACACAAGGAACTCAGCAATGAAGAACTACACAATTCCAAAAACTATGTTAAACCAAGATAAACACAAACAGCTTCAGTTCCAATCACAAAAACACATCCTGAACTCTTGAAGCACACAACAACTACTGATCATCTTCTGATACTTCTTAGACTCAGATCATCACATGAAAACTCCCTCTGAAACTTCACAAACACATACCAGCAACATACACCAGCTTCAAAACAACTTTCCCCCTGCAACTCAGCACACATACAATACTCCCCCTTAATTCTGAACTGCAGAAAACTCTGAGACATACCTTCTGAAACTGAAACATATCAATACTCAGGAACATAACAATCATGCACTCCCCCTGAGACACAAACTCCCCCTCAAACAAAACTGCACAGTTGTATTGCTTCTGAATTCTGAACAAACCAGTCAACTTCTGAAACAACTGAATTCTGAACAAAACACACTCTGAACAGCTCCATTTTGAACCAGGACACAAGTTTTTCTCCCCCTTTTTAGCCACAAAATTTTGACAAAACTCAGACTTCATATGGGGAACAAAAACCAAATATGTAACACAGATCCTTGAAAGAATATCAGACTCAGATTCAGGATCACACACAGCATGAGCAAATCTGGCAGGTACTCTACCTTCCTCACATCCAGTTTGCTGTAATTGCTATAATTCTTCATGCAAACAAACTTTTGAAGAATTACAAACAGAAACATTCCTCTTAGCAATCTTCTTCTGAAGTTTAGCAATTCTCTTCTGCACAGAAAGTCTGATGTTAGCATTTTCCTCAGATTCACTAGAATCCAGTCTCTTTGCTACACTTTGTTCATTGACCTTAACCTTGGGTTTCACAGACTTGACATTCTTCAAACCCTTCATGTTTAAGTGCTCAGACTTCTGATGACAGATTCTGTCTTCTTTTTCAGACCTCCACAAATAGCAATTATCTTTTGATCTGCAGCCCCTCATCAGAACCTTACCTTCTTGACCAGTTACCAAACATTCTTTCTTGTTGAAATTCACCTTCAAGTCTTGATCACACAACTGACTGATACTGATCAGATTTGAAGTTAATCCTTTAACTAATAACACATCATTTAGTCTTGGTAAACCATCACAGATCAAGTCACCAATTCCCAGAATCTCTCCTTTTGCTCCACCACCAAAAGTTACATAGCTTCTGGAATAAGGCTTTAAATTACTCAGCAACTTCTTCACACCAGTCATGTGTCTTGAGCAGCCACTGTCAAAGTACCAGTTTTTCTTATATGATGCTTTCTGAGAAGTGTTAGCCATTAGACCAATATTATTACTTTTGGGTTTCCAAACCTTCTTGACATTGTTTCTTTTTGCAGCAGGTTCAACTCTTCTGTACTGAAAATGCTCAGGATAACCATAAAGTTTGAAACAAAATGGTTTTATATGCCCCTTCTTTCCACAATGATAGCAAACCCAAGGATGATTTCTCTTCTTTCTGTTGGACTTATGAGGTTGCTTCTGAGCTTGCTTCTGAGGTTTCATCTTAGATGTCCCAACCATAGGATCATAGGTCTCAGTAGCTGGAACAAATTTTTTAACTGGATTTTTCTGCTTGAGGTTCAGACTCTCATCCACAAAACCTAAGCCCTTTTGCTTACCTTGTTTCTGATTTTCCAGAATCTCCTCCAGCACATCAGTAGCAGAGTTCATCATCCTAACTTGCTTCTTCATCTGATCAAGTTGGGAATTCAATTGAGTTACTTCATCTTTAAGATCAGAAATCTGTCCTAAATAAACACACCTTTCAGACTGAAGTTTACAGACAGTCTCCTTCTGATTCTCTAATAACTTGCACAGTTCTTGATTTCTGAGATATAATTCTTCATAAGAAACAGCTGGTTCCTCAAAAACCAATTCTTCATCACTGGCTTCAGACTCTGATGAAACTTCAGACTCTGAGAGAGTTTCAGACTCTGAAAATGCTTCAGACTTTGAGCAAGCTTCTGAAACCATAAAAGCAGCAACATGTTTAGCAGACTTACTCTCAACCTCTCCTTCTGAGTCTTCATCTGACCAAGAAACAACTAGGCTTTTCTTCTGCTTCTTGAGAAAAGTAGGACATTCTGACTTGATATGTCCATAGTCTTCACACTCAAAGCACTGCACACCCTTTGCTTGATTGCTCTTCTCATCACTTTGTTGCTTATTGTTGTTGAGTCTGAGGTTCTGGCCTTTGGATTTAGATTTCCTGTCAACCTGTTTCAGAATTTTGTTGAACTGTTTCCCCACCAACACAAGTGCTTCTGATAAGTCATCATCATCCTCATTAAGCTCTTGTTGAACATCAGATTCAGTATTAACAGCAAAAACAATTCCTTTCCCTTTCTTCTCAGGCTGTTTGCAGAAAGCAGTTTCAAAATTCAGCAGAGATCCAATCAGCTCCTCAACCTTCATAGCAGAGATGTCATGAGCTTGCTCAATAGCTGTCACCTTCATGTCAAATCTTCTAGGGAGTGACCTGAGTATCTTTCTTACTATCTTCTCATCTGACATCTTCTCCCCAAGAGACTCAAAAGAATTAGCCATATCCAGGACATCCATATAGAAATCTTGAATATTTTCATCCTCCATCATCTTCAAATTCTCAAATTTAGTGGTAAGAAGTTGGAGTCTGGACATCTTCACCTTTGAAGTTCCTTCATGAGTGGTCTTTAAAATCTCCCAGGCATCCTTTGCAATGGTACACTGCTTGATAAATCTGAACATGTTCATATCCACACCATTGAATAGTGCATTCAAAGCTTTGGAGTTTCCAAGAGCCATATCATCTTCAGCCTTTGTCCACTCTTCTTCTGGTTTCAGCACCTCAGTCTTGTTCCCATCTTTGTCTAACACAACTGGATGATCCCAACCTTTTAGCACAGTTTTCCAAGTTCTGCTGTCAATGGATTTCAGAAAGGCACACATTCTGGACTTCCAATATTCATAATTTGTGCCATCCAGCAATGGTGGTCTGTTGACATATCCTCCCTCCTTGTCCATGCTTGCCAGAAAACTCTTCCCTGGAGCTCACCCAAAAACAGGCAGGGTGCCTGCTCTGATACCAATTGAAATTCTGGCTGGAACTTAAACAATACGAAAAACAGGGCACAAAGAAAGGTAAAACAGAGCACAATTAATCAGGTTCAGAAGCAGCAATTAAAGTGCAGAAATATAAAGAACACACAGAATTTGTTAACCCAGTTCGGTGCAAACACCACCTACATCTGGAGGATACCAATTCAGGAAGGAAATCCACTATAGGAATTAATCCTTAAGAATCAAGACACAGACCCCCCTGTTCCCAGCCTAAGCAATCAATCTCCTCTAGTCTGATTTCTACTCAGGAGCACTACCTAAGTATTAGAACACTATTAACTTCCTATTCAAGTAACTAACCCAATTACTAACAGCTTCTGAAATAACCCAGTTTTTGAAGACACCCTTCAAAAGAACAAAGACAACATTATTCGTACTTAAAAGTTTTGAATGACTTACAACTCAAACAATCTAAACTAACTCAGATGAGTGGTGTACAATCAAAGCATAAGCTTACAAAACACTAAAAACCCTTAAGAATAAAATCTGTATGACTCTCGCAATCTTCAAGGCAGCAGCACATCTCCTTAAATAGGCTTCAGCAGCTCTCTTAATTCTGAATCCAATCTTCTGCAATTGATATGATTCTGAATTATGAAAGGCTCAAATAAGGAAACCGATATTTCTGAATTCAATCTTGCAAAGATTCTTCAACACAAATATTCAAACTTAAACACGAAGCAAATCTCTTTAAGATCTTCACCAAAATTATCAGTCTTCTAGAAATCAAATGCCTGAATAAATCATTGATAAATCTCCATCAGATACGCACAAAAAGAATCATATTTAATGCAAAAATCCAGCTTCTGAAGTTCAGCTTCTGAAGGTCAACGCTGGTCAACGTCTGAATAGTGCGTCTGAAGTATTGTTCCTGCGTCTGAAGGCCATTTCTGCGTCTGAAGCCCAAAACAGCTTCTGAAGGCATTTTCAGCTTCTGAACCTCCTCAAATACAATTTCTTGCTTCTGAAGACTTCTTAAACACTTGGAGATGCTTTGCTTGAACACTTTGATTTTACCAAAACATGCAGCCAACATCTAAATACTCAACATGGGTAAAATGGCGTTTCCGAATCTTTGGAGGAAATGGATGAAAGAATGTCTAGGCACGACTACTGCGACTGTTCTGGTGAATGGTAGCCCCACTGATGAAACCCACAACCACATAAATCTACCTTTCTCCTCTATAAGCTTTTCTATTGGGAGATGTGATTTCAACAAGAGAGACACACTTGATTTTATTGTTTCTTTTTTTACTATTGAGTTGGGTCAATGTTTTTTTTTGTTAATGGTAGTGTTATTTTACTATTGTAATTTTTTACATACACATCAATTTTTTTAAAGTTAAATATGTTTTTGGTCTTTACATTTTGCGCGACTTTGAATAATAGTCCCTATATTTCAATAAATATTTTTAAAATCCCTACATTTTTACTCCGTTAGCATAAATAGTCCCTGCCGTCAATTTCTTACCCAATCATCAAACGGAATGGTGATGTGGCACTTTTTTGATGATGTGGCTTGATGACTGTATAATTTCGATGACATGACACGCCGACTTGGCTTTGATAAATCTTTTTCATTTAATTTTTTTTCAGCTTTTTTTTATTAATTAACAATTATTTTAAAAAATTTAATAATTGCATTAAAATCAGTACAAGAACAACAACAATAACACTCCAACACAAGAACAACAACACATCAACACAACAACAACAACACAACAACAACATCAGCACAACAAATTCTTCATTTTCTTCATATGTTTCTCTCTCATGTTCATCTTGATAATCAACACAAGAACAACAACACAACAACGATAACAACACATCAGAAAGCAAATTTGGGTTAACTCAGATTCAACATCATCTTCACATCATAAAAAAAAATCAAAAATTAAAAAATAAAAAAAAATCTGGCTTCCCGCATTACAACTTTTCCTTCATTTTCTCACACTTTGTTGCATTTTTTCACACTTTCTCACATGGCTTCAGAATCCACCGAAGAAGAAAACAACAACAACAACAAACCATGGGAACACATCCTCCACCGTATGCTTCCCTCCGGCACACCGTTACCCGACGAAGACCACCTCGATTACTCCATCACCGTCAAATATGAAGGTCCTCAAGTTCCCTACGACGTTCCTCGAATCGATCCGGTTGAAATCACTGCTTCTTCTTCTCCGATTCCAGTTGCTATGCCGGTTGAAATCACTGCCTCGATCCAGTTGTTGTTATTAGAAAGAACAAAGAGAGAAGAGAGGGAGAAACTTGAACACTTACATTTTCGGCCTCTAGGTCTAGATTGCAGTGAAGAACTTGAACAACTCGTACCATTATTTTTCAGTAAGCTTCGAGCCATGGTGAAAGGAGAGAAGAAATTTGGGAAAAGAGGATGAAGGATGAAGGATGAAGGAAGAAGAACAGATCGCAAAAGGATGAAGGATGAAGGATGAAGATTGATGTTTAAAGGATGAAGGAAGAAGAAGAGATCGCAAAAGAGGAAGAAGAGGAAATTTGGGAAAGAAGAGTTGTATTAAACGCGTGCAGGAAGAAGAGGCAAATTTGGGGTTTTAGGTTACAAGGATTGAAAGAAGAAGAAGAAGAAATGGGTTGTCGGGTGGAGTCGTATTTTACCCATTTAATTCGGCCCATTCCATTTAAAACCCGTAAAAAAATGCCACATCACCATTCCGTTTGGTGACTCTGAGAAAACTTGACAACAGAGACTAATAATGCTAACAGAGGAAAATGTGGGGATTTTAAAAACATTTATTGAAATGTATGAACTGTTTTTCAAAGTGACGCAAAATGTAGGAACCAGAAAAATATTAAAAATCACTCAATTGACAAAAATAATATTAAAAATAACTTTATAAATTAATATGCTTAATTGCATGTTTGATCTCTTATGTCTATTTTAGGTTTCATGTTGATCTTTTAGGTTTTAAAAGTTCAATTTGGTCCAAAATGTTACTCACATTGTAATAAATCAGTCCCTTCTGCCACTTGGCAGTTTAGAGATCTATGTTGAGAATACAAGTGTTGGAATTTAACTTATTTACAAATTCAGTTTTAATACACTTTTTATTTTTTTATTTTAGTAAACTCAATATTATGCGGTGAAAAGACTAATTTATTTCAACGTGAGTAAAGTTGTGGACCAACTTAAAACTTTTAAAACATAAGAGACCAACTTGAGACATAAAATAAATATAAAGGACAAAACATACAATTAAGCCAAATTAATATTATTTTAAAATGAATTTGTGAAGCAATAAAAATTCAAATATGATAAGTTTAACTAGTTATCTAAAATGAGAATGAAATATTTAGTTTTTAACACAATTAAAAGGATAATTTAGTCATTACACATTAAAAATTTAGATTGATCTAAATTATCCAACAACATCAACCTCTGAAGCACAAATACTTTAAACTTTGTGACGTACCGGTATCCGATATGTATCATGCACAAATATCTGCCCAATACGTCCCGATACGTATATGAAGAGTATCCGACAATTAAATTTTATTTTTTAAAAAAACAATTTTCTAATACGTTCCAGTTACGTCGGATATATGCGAGGGATATGGCGGTAGAAAACTGAACGCACATGATACATGATTTTTCTATTTTTTTCTGCTGATTTTTATGTTGAAAAAAAAGGAAATAAATAAATATCAGTGTTAACTCAAATAACACTTAAAAAAAACTAAATTTGAACTCAAATAACACTTAACTCTTAATCAATGAATATTAGACACTCTTGTTCTTTTTGGGATAATGATGTATAACACTAACGATGTTCTTTTTGAGATATATGTAATTGACTAAGTAATTGTGTTTTCTTTTTTGGGATATATCATATATGTAGTTGATTAATTGTCTGTTTCTTGTTATCAATATTACTTGTATTTAACCCACTTGGGTTGGTCTAGTAGTATTGACTTGGGACCTGAGAGTGTGATCCTCATCAAAGTTTTAGGTTCAATTCTTTCCGGTACAAATTTGAGTGGGCAAATTTAGCTTCTTCAAAAAAATATTACTTGTATTTATATTTCTGTTGTTATCCATCACCTATTTTGTCTCTTTTTGTTGTTTTGAGAATGTTGCCGTTGTTGATTGTTGTGTGAAGGCAATTCTATTGTTGTGTCTTATTGTTGTTTTATGTCTATTTGGTCACCATTTGGGACTAGATTTTGCGCATGTTTTTTTTTTTTACTCTTGATTTTTAGTCCATAATTTGTATTTTAAGTTTAATCCGTAATTTAAATTTAATTTTTTATTAAAGTTTCCCGACCGTATCATAGTTTGAATTTAAAAATTTTGTCGTATCAACGTATCAGTGTCGTATCGTAACAAGTATATAAGTTTTATAGACATAACTCATAAGAATAACTTTTAAGTGCATCCAAATATTTCTTTTAAAAAAAGTACATCCAGATATAAATCAATTCATATATAATTCACATTTATCTAAAATCAATTTTATCAAAATTAATTATTTGACCGTTGTCAAACCAAACACATGTTTAACCATAATCAATTCATTCAAAATGGTCTCTTCAAAAAAAAAATCATTCAAAATCAACCGGTGTTAAACCAAACATCTATATTGTTTTTTGGTGACAATTTTGATACCCATCAATAAAAGGTGGGTAACACAACCTATGCTAAGTTGACACCAATTAAAGTTATTTATTTATTTTATATTATTTTTAATGTAATATAAATACACTGTATTACTCACCTTTTATTGATGGGTAAACAAGAATTTGCCTCGAATTTTTAAGGACCCAAACATATATTTAAATCTAGTAATTTATATTTTTTTTTTCTCTCTAGTGAAATTTCTCCCTTCTCCAAACATCACCGTCGAGCACGTTCCCGACCACCACACGCCACCAGATCGGAGAATCTTTGTCATCC
This sequence comes from Medicago ruthenica, assembly GCA_018208015.1. Classification (NCBI taxonomy): domain Eukaryota; kingdom Viridiplantae; phylum Streptophyta; class Magnoliopsida; order Fabales; family Fabaceae; genus Medicago; species Medicago ruthenica. The sequence continues at coordinate 76,408 of WNNG01000377.1, forward strand.
TCCTCCACGTGGTAAGGCCATTTTCGATCACCCCTGCTCGTTTTTCTTCTCCTTACCCTTTGTTATTTATTCTTCTCTATGTTTTATTTTCGTTCCATCACAGTTTGCGACCGAACCACCACTCTGCTCTTATTCTTCTTAAAGGGCAAGTGAACTAATCAGATTTCACCATTAAATAAAAAAGTCTCGGTTTTTATTTCAAACCCTAACCCTATTTTCTTCAAATCCAAAGTTAATCATATTCTTGTGACGGGTTTAGTTCTTTATTCGATAAATCTTGTTTTAGGCCACTAATTTTAGGATTTTTTGGGACTGTTTGGCTCCATTTGTGTTGCTTGTGACCAACATTCTAGGATTGGGGCAACAATATCATTGTTTGTTGTGCTGTGTTGTGTTAAAGCTAATTCTATATTTGAATGTAATCACACGTGTTGGTGTCAGACATTGACGTGTTATACATTGACACGTGTGGGACACACCTCCGATTAGAGGGGTCGGTGCTACAAAGCTTTTCTCTTTAATCATTGTTGGGAATTTAAGGATTTTTTTTTAATAATCCGTTGTGACACTAAAAATGCATAACTCTCTTAGCGGTATTTGAATTTTAGTCTAGCCACGTCTGTTAGACCCAACCCCGTTGGTATAATAATATAATTTTTAATGAATTCTGTTTAAATTTTTTATTGTTGTTGTTGTTGTTATTATTATTATTATTTTTATTTTTGCAATCATTTGTTATGGTGAAATTAATGTTACAACTTTAGATGGTAGTTTGAGTTAGTGACATTTATTGGGTTTCTCCATATATCTTGTGAGTTGTGCAGGCATATTCGGAGAATCCCAATTCCACGCCTATTCAACCATGGACGTTGATCCTCGCCAGTACGATAACATTGTAAGTAATGTATCCCCTACTTCTTTTTATTATCTTGTTTACCTATTGCTCTTCGATTATTCTCTTACCACTTCTCCAATCTCCAAGGGTTGCGAGTTTTGTAAACACAGGTTCCGATTTTAGTGCCCTAATATATAATTTGATGCCCAATTAAATTAATTTATATTTGCTTAGGTTGAGAGTATATTACAACTTATTTACTCTCCATTCCTCAAATTTGACTACTCTTTTTGCTTTAAACTAAGCCCAACCCTGTTTTTCACCATTTACCAAACAATAATGAGTGAATGCCAAAACCCTTTATAACCCTTTCATCCAATTTTTCACACCATCAAATCAAGCAACAATGTATGATATGTCAGAAATTTATTGAAATTATGAATTCTTAATCGCATATGCAAGGCCACTCTATTTTACCTATTTGATATTTAGAAGGATTTATTGTATTTAATATGTTTCATATAGTTTCTGTCAAAACAGAGACATTCTCTATATTTTGGTTGTCGCCATGATGTTGCTGATCGAAAGTTTGTGTTTGGGTGATGTGTTTCTATATCATGTTCGTTAGGTGCTATTTTTGAGAAATAAGCTCGTTATTTTTCTGAATTTTTATAAACTCAAGGTTCCCGGGGTTTTGTTGTTATGGGAGATCCATTTTTCTGCTTAGTTTATCTGAGTGAAGATGATTTTAATTTAAGCATTTCAGTTTTTGTTTGGCTTTTGAACTTGTTTTTGTTTCACTTATCGTTGAGAGGAATAAAACAGAAATTGAGCTCATGCAGGGTAGGTACTCCCAGCAGAACCGTTACTTATATGGTTAATCTTTAGCCTTTTAGATGCTTTATTGGGTTTCTATTGACAACTATGATTTCCTGGCTGTGTTTATTCTCTGGTCACAAATGCTTTAGCTAACTTCTATAAATAATGAACACATTAATGTATTTACAGGCAATAAATGAAAAGGATGTCTCCAACATTGTTCTGTCATACCTTATACATAATTGCTACGAAGAATCAGCAGAGTCATTCATGGCCGGCACTGGGACGAAGCGGCCTACCGATTATTTGGATAACATGGAGAAAAGAAAAAGTATGTTGATTTTGTTTTTCTTTCTAGTTTTGAAGGTTGTTTGAGATGCAAACTTTTGATTACTTGTCCAATGGTCCTAATATCATTTTGTTTGGCTGAGTTCTCCAAACTTTGCTAAATATCACTGCTGCATAATCTGTATCATGTAAAACATCATTGTTGGAGTACTGTACCAACGAGAAGGATACTTAAGCATTTTTTACTCTTATTGCTACTTGAAACATATGCTGCTTTTTGACAATGGTGGGTGACTTTTCGTTTACGGGTCTGTTTTTTTCCTTTCATACCTTAGTTAAGATAACAAATAGCCTTCTCTTGACTTCTGTGTGTTTCCTTCCCTCCTCCACACATTGGTTGCAGAGGATGCTGGGAGTAGTCCTACTACATATGCAATTAATTGTTGATGTTTTATCATTGAAGGATATTATAGGTTGTAAAGCCTCCCTGACAGTAAATTTCCTGTTTGTAGAAATCTTCCACTCTGTACTGGAGGGAAATGCACTTAAGGCTATTGAGCTCACTGAGCAGCTGACACCAGAAATTTTAGAGAAGAATACAGATTTGTTGTTTGATCTTCTAAGCCTTCATTTTGTGGAGCTTGTCCGCTCTAGGAAATGGTGAGATGTAATTATTTTTTATTCCAAGAGAGTACGTATTAAACTTTTTGCTTTAATAGAATCTTATGTCATTGGCAGCACAGAAGCTTTGGAGTTTGCTCAGACTAAGTTGAGCCCTTTCGGAAAGGAGGGAAAATATACGGAAAAACTTCAAGTAAGTTTGCTTTTTGCATAACTATTTAGTAATGCATATTTGCACGTGTTTATGCTTGTTTTAAGGTTGATGTGAATATTATGCTGTCCTTATTGCAGGATTTTATGGCCCTTCTTGCTTATAAAGAGCCAGAGGATTCCCCAATGTTTCATTTGCTTAGCTTGGAATATCGTCAACAGCTTGCTGATAGTTTGAATCGAACTATCCTTGGTTGGTTAACTTGACTATTTTATTACAAATTTCAATACTTTGTTCTACCCCTATTAAATATAATGCATAGTTGTCCTTTCTTTCTCCGGTGATGTTGGTGATTGGCAGCATACTTTAACCTTCCCAACTACACAGCAATGGAGAAGCTTATACAGCAAGCCACAGTAGTTAGACAATGCTTAAATGAGGAGGCTGGAAAGGTAGTAGGCAATTTGATAATTTCCTTGTTTCAACTTCATATTTTGATGGGTGCATATTTTATGCCATTATCCTATTATACAATTTAAGCCGACACAAATTTCTGTCTAACTGATTAACCATTTGACTGGCCGTCATATTTTATTGAGTGAAAATATGTAAGAACTTGCACAAGTGCACCTTTGCAACAAGATCTATAACTACTACTGTCCACACATTACTCTATTTTCGAACTGATTCCCTATTTTCTCGCTGCAGGACGCGCCTCGAGTATTTTCTTTGAAAGAATTTCTTAAAAGGAGATGAGAAAGCAATTACATATCTGCCCATGAATTATGGATTGAAGCACAATTGCTTTATGCACGATTATCTTATTATACATTTGTTGCCAAATGTTGGATGGTGTGATCATTGGTGTAATTTTGCCTGAATGCTATTCTTGTATATTTTTTTTTTTTTTTTTTGCATCAGTCTGGCTTTCTAGATCTCTTTCTGGTCCCTACTGCAACATTGCAAGGTGTAGTTCCATGAGAATGGGGGAAAATGCAATTGGTATCAGATAGGGAAAATAATTTATACACGGGGAAGTCGATCTATTGTGTAGTATTAAGATGTCACCCTCCCATGTTTTTTTCCACATTTTAGACAATGTTCAATCAATCATGGGGTTTAGCAAACAAACCCAATAATTTTTTTCATGATATGAATTTTGATGTGAAACGCATGTGAATAGGATCTCTCATGAAGTCAAGGATATTTTGATGCAAAATATATACTCTTCGTAATAAAATATAAGTAAAATTAACCGCTTATGAAATATATAATCCCTCCGTATATGATATTGATAGAATTGGTGACATGGAAAATTACTTATGTTGTGGACATTAACTTTCTTTCATATTCGACATTAGAATTTCAATGTCATACTTTCTATTGTTTTAATATTCATTGTATTCTTTTTTTTTTTTATTATTTTCAAATATCCAAGTTTTTATAATTATTAAAATATCACTTCAATTGAATAATTTCCCCAAAGAGGCCGTAAGATAATAGAAAGATAATGAAATGTTTGGTTTCCTCAATTATGACAATATTCTATTCTATTAAATATTATATTCTATCACACCCCCGCAGTCGAAGCGGGAGGTTCAGAGACGCTTAGACTAGTCCGAAAATCATCAAAGAGAATGCGAGGAAGCCCTTTGGTGAAGATATCTGCAATTTGATGTCTAGAGGGAACATGAAGTACGCGTGCCTGACCACGAGCTACTTTTTCCCGTACAAAGTGTATGTTCATTTCAATATGCTTGGTACGCTGATGTTGCACAGGATTACTAGAGAGATAAATGACACTAACATTGCCACAATACACCAAAGTGGCCTGAGGAATAGGAAAATGAAGCTCCAGTAAGAGGTTACGAATCCAACATGATTCAGACACAACATTAGCAACACCTCTATAATCGGCTTCAGCACTAGAACGAGAGAGTGGGCTGTCTTTTGGAAGGCCAAGCGATAAGGTTGTCGCCAAAAAAAACACAGTATCCAGATATGGAACGTCTGGTGTCAGGACATCCACCCCAATCAGCGTCAGTGTATGAGATAAGCTTGGTGATGGGAGGTGGTGATAGATGTAACCCAAAATGTATGGTACCCTGAACATAGCGGAGAATGCGCTTGAGAGCAAGCATGTGTTCGGTACGGGGTGCATGCATGTGAAGACAGACTTGCTGAACCGCATAAGAGATGTCGGGTCTAGTGAATGTGAGGTATTGTAGAGCTCCTGCAAGACTGCGATAGAGAGAGGTATCCTCATAAGGAGTGACAGATGAAGTGCTGAGTTTCTGTTTAGTGTCAACAGGAGTGGCGGATGATTTGCAAGATGTCATCCCAGCACGTTCAATGATTTCAGAGGCATAGGTGCTTTGACTTAGAAAAATGTCACCATGATGGCGAGAAACACCAATACCCAAAAAATAACTCAGGGGACCCAGATCCTTCATTGCAAACTCGGATGCTAAGAGTGACATAATTGATTTGCGAAGGTCATGAGTAGATGTAATAAGGATGATGTCGTCCACATAAAGGAGAATGTAGGCCATGTCAGAGTGTTGTCGGTAGATGAAGAGAGAGTGGTCTGAGAGTGTTTGTCTTAATTATGGTATGACTTGCATAGCATAATGAGATTTGACTTATTGTTACGTGATTTATCTGTAACATCTCAAGTAAGACCGTTTTTTTAGATTTGACTTTTTTCTTCTTCCTTATATCCCCACTGAAACTACTTTCAAGTGATCCTGGACATTCATGTGTTTCTGGAATTAATTATATCCCACTTGTTGACAAGGATTATATTACATTATGTACTCATGGCGATGTGACTGTTTTTACTAATATTATTTGACATAAAGCAATTTCATTGGATGTCACTCTTTTTGTTGGCGATTGCGGCACAATTGAATTCCTAACAAAGACAATTATTCAGAAGAGGTATTTTTTAACCGTGACGATCAACTTTCTATGAGTGGTTGAGGTAAAGTTGAAAGCGCGAATCATATGTTTTTCGGTTGTGATTTATTTGGAAATATATGGACTTTGGTATTGAATTCGTTAGAATTCTACTCTATAAACCCAACACTCTTTTTGGATAATCTTTTTCAATTTGGTTATCTCGGAGATTTCTCGAAAAGTATTCGGTCGTGATTACAATTGATTTGGTTTGGTTATTGTGTGTTTGGTTTGGTTAAACTATTGTCTTTTTGGTGGTTGAAAGCGAAATATGTAAATTTCGTTTTTGACTTTTATTTTTGGTGGCTTAATCCCCTTGTTTGTTTGGGAGGTGTTGCTTAGTGTGTTACCATGCAAATTTTGTTTTCAACTTTCATTTTTTGTGACTTAACCCCTTTGTTTGTTTGGGAGGCGTCACTTAGCGTGTTACCTCAACTATGTTCTTTTTTTTTCTCTCTTGTGTATGTAATGTTTTGGACTTTTTTGAGTTCTTCTCTTGCACTTCTTGTGCTAGACAATCCAATGTTCCGGTTTGTTATATTATCAATTCGGCCATTTAAAAAAAAGTATTCATTTGGATATTTATCAAGAAAAAAGTGTTCATTTAATTCAACTATTTAAGTCCGAACAAATTTTTCAATTAAAAAAACTTTGATCCGCAACATTTTAATTTCAGTTTTTGAATTACTCTAAATATAAAGCAGGTAATCCGATAACTCACTAAAATAGTTTAAAATCAAATAGATCACGAAGAAAATAACATAATTGGGTAGTAAAGGCAATTTATATTAGACAAATATATTTATCTTTCTCACGATTTCATGAAGCCAGCTAGCAGTTTGAAATATTCACATGAAAATATTGATTATGGTAATTCTATCAAAATAAATCGTTGAGTTTTGACTCAAAATTTGATGTTTGTGGTTATGAAGAAAAAATTGTGGTATGATTTAGAAAATCGTGACACGATTTTGGTTCAACAATTTGGAGGTTTGGTTATGGAAAATCGAGGCACGATTCTGAAAATCGATACACGATTTTGGATTATTTTTGATACTGTACTGATGTACGAGTTCAAATCGTGGCACGATTCAGAAAATCTTGGCGGGATTTGCTTGGATTTGAAACACTATATAAGCAGTTTTTGACCCATTTGTTGAAGCACCTTGGAAAATCTCATGTAACCAAAGGAGAGAACTTTTAGGGAACTTAAAGGCTAAAGGTTGAGGGTCTTCGGATGAGATTCAACTGATGACGACGTGAATCTAAGGGAGCCAAAAGAGGGGGTTCTTAGGAAATGGTTGGTGCCTTTTGGGGAGAGATTCATAAGGATGGAAAACACATGAGAGGAGAATCATTTGTGAGCAACTTGGTTGAATCTTGGGAGATCGAAAGAGAAGATCCTTAGAAAATCAAAGGCTAAGAGTTGGTTCCTTTAGATTCTAGAGTTGGAAAACAATTGAGAAACATGTTGGATAGTGTCTCTTGACCATAGAAAGAGATTAGAAAAATGGTAGCAATTAGGATTGCTCTTAGAGAGCTTATTGGAGCTAATTTCTTGTAACTTTTTTGTATCTCTCTTTGTAAAAAAACTCATTGGTAGTGGATTGAACAAGATCTCTCTCCTTCAGATGTAGGTTATTGTTGGGCCAGACTAGATGAACAAATCCTTGGTAAACAAGCTAACTTCTTTACACTTGGTTGCTAGATTAGATCTAAATTTAATGCTTGTAATTATTTTTTTGTTATTGGTTGTCATTGATACTTGACCTATACATCTAAACTTATTGGTGTGATTTTTGGACGTCGAATTCACAACATATTCACGAAGATAAACAAATGGATACAATTCAATTTACTTGTTATTTTTATGTTAAACCTCTGATTGTTAGAGAATGTGTTGGTAATCTGGAGTTCGACCGTGAAGTGAGAATAGTCTGATCAAGATTTTTTTTAATCCATGTGAACAAATAAAAAGCCAAAATATTTTATATATCGGTGTATCACGTTACATGTCACATATTTGCATGCTATTGGAGTATATACTTAGAAATGCAGTTATATATCAACGAAGATTTGGTATATTGGAAAGGGCTATACTGCAATATTGACGTCACATGTTAACAAATTGAGTTACAGACAATTATCTTAAAGTGCAATTAAACCATAGTTACTTTATGATACATTTGTTAAAGAATGCACAATTGCATGTACTACTTCTAATTAAGCTTCACTTTCTTGTTCAATTTTTACTGAATCCACTAGAGTTGATACTTATAATCAAAACATAACTGGTTCACAAAATCTATGCCACAGTATAATGTTTTAAGCTATTCCACCAATGTGACTCTTAACTCAATAATCTTCCGTCCCTTTATAGGAGTAGTTTACAAAAAAATTTTGTCCTTAAATATAAGATTATATACAAATTCCTAGATGCATTAATTACTCTTTTTTCCAAATATACCCCTTATTAATACTATCAATTTGTCTTGGTATATGAAAAGTTAACATTAAATATATATTTAATTAAGGGTAATTTAGTAATAGTCACACACATTTGAGACAACTTTATTATTTTAACAACTTTTCTTAATGCACATGATTTTTGTAAATTACTCCTATAAAAAGGGACGGATGGAGTATCTTTTATTGTTGGACACCATAAAGTATCCCTTCAATATCCAAAATCAATTTTCCAGTAATATCTCACCAATGTCACTCTTAACTCAATATCTTTTATTGATTTTCATTTTACTAAAATGGAAAAATGCTAATCTTGTGTCATCAACAAATCAAAAGTTTGTAAGAGTTTCAAAAAATTTAAAGCATAAGTACCAAAGCTTTTGCGGATTTTATCATGAATTCAAATTAGGAATCCAAATCCCCTCACCATGGAAGCTCATAACCTTAAAACATATTCTCTCCTAAACAATCTAATAAGCATTTATGCCATAAAATAAGCCCAAATGAACTACACATAAGCCAATCCAGACAGACAGGGTTAATATTCATAAACAAATTCAGAGGAAACATGTCCTAAATAATTCCAAATACAAATACTTTCTGGGGACATCATAACACAAAAGTGAACAAGTGATTATGTTTTTCATTGAGTATCTGACAAAAGATTATCTATTGTTGTCAAAGTTCCAACAAAACCACAAATACAAGTCACAGATAGTACTTACATATCTATGCTGAAAAGGGCTTGAACCTCGCGGGAGCGGGACTGAACATATCTTGTCACCATTTAATATCTTTTCGAGTTGAAAGTGATACAGCAACAAATGGAAGGAAGAGCAAGAATATAACAACAACATTGATACCAAACTTAATTTGTGTGAAGTTAACCTTCTTCTGTGTTATAATCATAATCGATAAGAACCAGCAAGACCAAGTGAAATATACAAAAAAATTATGAACAAATAAAGAAAAAAACCTTAATATCATTAACTTGTCTAACAAATTTCATATATCAAATGGTACCAAAGGTACCATCCTTCAATTTTTGTTCTTTTAATTTTTCAACCATTCTTTTATTTCATGTTCTTTACCTTCCCTTAAGTTCCAACCTCAAATCATTTTTTTCACCAACTCATCATAACTGTCTATTAAACAAAAAAGAAAAGAAAACACACACATACACACTGGCATAACAAATATAAAAATAACAATATAACAGCATAGTTTACACTTTGTGTTCTTTTTTTTGTTTTTTTCCTTCCAAAAAACATCTTCACCTTCAATACCATTTCTTTTTTTTTTCTTTCCTTATATATGATTTTAGCAACGGTTACATCCTTACATGTTCAACTCAAAAGCTAAGAGTAACAAAAATCTAACCAAATTGCATAGACCTCCCCGTATTAAATTCCTACCTCTACTACACCTCCCTCGGTGGTCTTCGTAGCGGCCCAACAAACTTCAAGCGGTTGAATTTCATGGGGAAAAATCCAACCAGCGCAGGGATGGTGAGGGCACACTTAATTGATGTCTTTAAAAAATAACTTGTGTTTAAAAAATAACACATCACTATCAAAACGATGTACCTTACATCTTACATTAAAAAATAATTAATGTAAGATACAAGGTACAACATTTTCATAGCCATGTAGTATATTTTAAAGACGAGTTAGTGTTTAAACACAACAATTACATGCACCCTCACCGTTCCTGTGGCGGTTGGGTTTATTCTCATGAAACCCAACCAACTGGAAACGTGGGGCCGTTACGAAGACCACCAAGAGAGTGGAGTTTATTGGGTCATGGGTGTAATGGAGGTAGAAATTTAGTACGAGAACTATGCAGTTTCAAAGAACATGAAATTAAGAAGAAAAAAAAACTTTTGAGGAATTAAAAGAATAAAAATAGATCAAATGATACCTCTGGATCCTAATTATTGAACAGCTAGTGGTAACAATGATTTTCCCAATTATGCACGCCTTTTGGTTCATAAATGTATTCTTGCCAATTCATTCAAAAGCTTCATGAAAATTGGATGATTCAGAAGCTACGTACACATAACTAATTGCTAGTGATGATAAAGATAACATGAGAGTGATGAGATTGAGAACAAGTGAGGTGCAGTATATACTCCTTCCGTCCCTTTTTATATGAGTAGTTTACAAAAATCATCGGTATTAAGAAAACTTTTTTGTAAACTACTCTTATAAAAAGGGACGGAGGGAGTAAAATAAATAGTGTCGATCTAAATGTTTCCTTCCGACAGAATGTGTCTACATTAAAGTTGAAGATCTAAATGTTTACTTGTAAAAGTGATCAAAGTAGTTTCACTTTTAGGGTCCACGAATAATTAATAAGGCAATGTTTCTTTAGGTTTTTTATTCCGGGCAAATTAAAAGATTGGTGTAAGTTAGCATAAGAAAACCTAAGATGTACCCATTTGCGGTCGATTTGTGTAAGTTACCATGGGTCTAGTTAATGTTAATAAGTTAGTCCTTTAAGGTTTTTTGTTTTAAATTGGTCTTTTAAATCATAAAATATTTGCACCATTATCCTAATTTCATCAAACTCAATCAAAAATTGGTTAATGTGGATGTTTAATGTTAAGTTGGTTTGTCCAAATTCATTGCTCTCAAAACTAGAGCTCATAGGTGTGTTTCAAAACAAAATTGACCGATTACTTGATTTATAATATTGTTGATCAAATATTTATATGTAAAATTAGGCTTGAAATTCAAAAACAAGAAGAAGAAAATGTGTATAAGTAATTATGTTTGATGTCATAAGCACTTTTAGACCTACCATCTTAATGTTAAATAGTCTATAAGCACTTTTTAACGAAGTTGGATGAAAAGATGGATGACAATGTAAATATTTTATGACTTAAATGACTAATTTGTAACAAAAAATAACTTAAAGGACCAATTGGTAACAAAAAAACTTAAAGACTAATTTGTTATAAACATATAACTTAAAGGATCGCGGGAGGTATTTGACTTTATTTTATTCAACCAATACAAGTGTAAGGTGTGATTATCTTTCTAACTTTTGTTTTCAGTTACCGGATTTTTTTTATTATGGCTATTGTAGGCTAATATTGGAATGCTACACCTCAATTTAGTTATTTATACAAAGTTGTTCCATTATACATTGCAGCATAACTCATCAATCTCCTAGACCTTAGCCTACCAATTAATTATCAAGTTCACTTATCATTATCAAAGTTGTGTTACAGAGTCTCTGATCTTGATCAAGAGATGTTTGAAGATTTCTTAAGTTGTTTATAACCTTGCTCATAATTTTTTGTCACGGACTCCTCCCATGACGAGTTCTCACCGGTAGGGTTCAACATAACAGAAGCCTCAATCGCACAGTTCAACCTCACAGACGGCAACACCTTATATTATAATTTCCAGGTCAACATTACGGCAAGAAACTCCAACAAGATGACTATTAGAATATGAAATATTCTTGGTCAACTTATGTATTGAATATCCTTTAGTAATATCTTTATGTAAATTAAATAGGTTTTAATTATGTATTGAATAGCATTTAGTAATATCTTTATGTAAATTAAATAGGCTTTAATTTTGTAGTCAAACTCACGAGTTGATCAAAATTTCTAAAATAGAGGACCAAAATTGCACACTTAAAAATAGAGGGACCAAAATTACGGTTTTAGCAAAATAGGAGGACCAAAACTATATTTAAGCGTTTATTTTATTTGGTGGAGAGTTTCAAACTCATACAGTACATAGGTAGCACACGAGAAGTCAAGCAACAAGCTACTAGCCTCTCCCCCTCAAAAAGTAACTTAATATCGTGTGTCTCATTGGACCACATATGAAATATTAAAGCAAAAACTACACCCCATCGTAGCCAAAAGGTTGAGAAAGGTTAAGGCATATTCCATTAATGAGTAGCATTCGCCACTTTTTTGTGTTGGCCAATAATCATGATTGGAAATTGTTATATAGGCCTCATCAATTGTTCACAAATCCCCCAAAATGGCTCTATACATAACCATCGGAAGTTTCCTTCCGATGCACCAGAAAACCATTAATCATTCCATTTCTAATCATTCATGCTTATGTACGTACATCCTTTTCCCCCTTTTGTTCCATCACTGTTGCGATTTCTTCTTGTGGCTGGCAACTTTTCTTCATGAAGAAGTATTCTAATTGCTTCTCATCATGACTTCCAAGATTTGTTGTATTTTGGGGTCTTTCATTTGATTCAACTAATACTCTTTGCATTAGAACAATTAACTCTAGCTAATATATTCTATGTCACCAAACATGTATCTAACTGATATAATTCATAACTAAATGTACAACAATGAATGTAGAATTCAAACTCCATGTTGTTGCCCTTAAATTTCTTCGATTCTTCATTTTTCGTCCACTCCAAACTATCCAATTCTCTTTTGATCTTTGTTTGATCTTGTTGGGTCATGTTAGGATTTTGGCCAACACTCCAAACTATCTAACGACTGTGCTAACATGTTAATGAGGAATTAAGTAAGGATTAGTAAGATACGTTGAATTCTAATAAACTATCCCAAATAAACCATTGCAGATTTGAATTCTGACAAACTAATCCTTAATAACCCAATTCTTTTTCAAATTTAAATTAAAATCTATGCTTAAATTATAAGAAAATTGAAAACTAACTGTCTTTTAGTTGAACATTACACTTTTTGCTAAAAAAATTCCCATAACAATGTAATATTTTTCCCCTAAAAAAAAATCTAATATTTTTTTTTTCAAATTTGAATTAAAAAAACATAAAATAGAAATATAATAGAAAAATGCTAATAGACGGATGTCCGTATTTCCACTAGTTAGTAATAAATGCAGGAAGGAAAAAGTAACAAATACAGGAGAAAACTCAAATCCGAAGATTAGTATCAAAAAGCAAGCTCAGGATTTTAAATGTTATTGAAATTCATTCATTCACTAAGACAGGTAGAATCTACTTACGAAATTAGTGGTAATTGTATTGATGTGCACAAAATGCAAACGATGTTTACCTCTCCTAAAAGTTCTTGGAGGTGTCAGTAATAGTAATGCAAGGTCGATGGACATTACAGTATCTAAAGCATAAACCAAACAGAAATCAAGTGCATTCTAAGACTCTTTTTAACACGATTTTCATCCTGAAGCATTTAACTCTGAAACATTTGAGATGAACACATGCAAATAACTTTGCAATAAAAAAAAAAGTGTTAACGAACAGGTAACGAGTGTTAATGAAATATTGTTGGACATCATGAAGGAAAATACAACGAACAATCCTAACTCTAGAACACAACTGTGTCGAGCATCATTCCCAAAGTCTGAACAATGTTTGATGACATTAAATTAGAAACATGCTCCTCAAGGTGCTTCTTAGCATCCTGCCTTCCAACATTGGCAATTGCAAGTTTTTCTGGTGGCAGCTCGTCTTCCTCTTGCACTGCCTTGTTGTACTTGGTTGCTAAACTCAGCATCTCCTGAATTGCACAAAAATCATGAAAACAATTCAGATTTTCTCCTTTGAGCATGGTGTGTGAGTGGTCAGTGTGTGTTCAATATAAACTCTACTAATTTAAGCCAAGATAGTAATGACTAATGAGCAAATCTATCATCAACTACAGGATATTCTGTTCTCGAGAATAAACCAAAAAGCAACCCTTCGGGGGTCTACACCCACAACATCATGTACGAAAATACAAAGACAGGGAAAATACAAAGTAACACGACACACCGATAAAAATACTCTTTGTGAAATTTACTGAACCAAATGAGCAAAATCGTCCACATCTAAATTTAATTGTTGCTCATAGGTGGTCAGACTTAAACAGCGTGTTATGCCAAATATCTAGGATACTAGCATACCTACAAGATGATGAAGCTTATGTATTACATGCACAAGTATATCATATATATGATGAATCCAGATAAAGAAAAAATAAATAAAGTTGAAGTGTGAAGAAGAGAACGGAAATAAATAGGTTGAATGATCTATATTTCTATTTCACACCCAAGAATCCTAACATACCTGAACAGTTTGTTCATTAGTTTTAGAATGTGAATCAAATCGCCTGAGTGTCAAACCATCAGTCCATTTCTTCTTATGAAGGTTAAGCAACATCTTCTCTTCAAGCTCATTCTTTCTGTAATTGATTGCTATTGAGTAATAATGTCGGTTCAAGCCATGGATAAGAGCCTAAAAGGAGAATTTGAAGTCAAATTTAGTAAAGTCAACAGACAAATAAACCAAAGCAGAAAATATACTTTTGAATAAATTTTCAACACACTCACTTGGATAGATGGCTTGTTCAGATGGCCCAAGTTGGAGGTTGTCTGTCGCGGTTCTTGACCCAGCATCATAGTTTGTGGATTAATCAGCCGGAAAGCATCAATGACCACCTTACCTTTAACACTCTGAATAGGATCCACCACAACAGCCACTGCCCGTTGATTTAAAGCCTCAAAACTCTGCAATAGATAAAAGTAGCAAACATATCATGTGCAACTTTCTAAAAATAACAGCACTATCCACATAAGGCATTGTCATGGCTCAAATAAATTCAACTTTTCATTTTATTACATAAAAACTCCTTAGTTACAGTTAGTTTCAATTACAAATTCTCCAGGCACTTCATAATCTATAAATTAAACATTTAAATCACATTTCAGTTACTTTAAATCACAACAAAAAAGATACTCGAGTATTGCACAACTTCATGACTGAAGTAGTATTATTTATCCACAAGTTTATACCACTCAACTAGCTAGCTTGCTAGTAGCTCAACAGTCCCCAATCAAAGAATGGGGGGTGATATGATGATGAGCCTTGGAGCTTCAATGCTACAACGGGAAACATATCCTCTCCTATTCAAGTGCTTGCACCAATTGATATACACATGTAGGGTGTGTTTGGTTTGGAAGAGAAGTTGTGAAGAGAGAAAAAGGTGAGAGAGAGTATGAGAAGAGAGAAATATGTGAGAAATAGAGTAGATTTTATGTATTGTTTGTTATAAGAGAAAGAAGAGAGAGATGGGAGAGAGAGAGAGAGAAATATGTTTATTTTTGAAAGGTCTAATATACCCTTGAATTAAAAAAATTAAAGAACCTATAATATAAATTATAATTTAATAAACTTAATTGACCTAAATTAGTTTAATTAACTGGTTAAATATAATTAAATTTAGATAGTTAATTTTTTTATGTTAAAATGATAAAAAAAAAAAAACAAAAAATACGAAACAATTGGTGTTTTGAATTAAATAATTAAATAAATCATTTCATCAACATGTATCTGTTGTTGATTTCTCGCTATTGCCAAAGACACCCCGCCATATCTTGTGCTTCAGTTCTTTCTTCTTTTTATTTATTTGGCTGAAAAATCTTTCTCTTTTTATTTATTATTATTATTATTATTATTATTATGTTGCAGCAAGCAAGGACACAATTGGAAAATGGGAGTTTCTCTCCTATTTCTCCGCTGTTTTGCGAAGACTAAAAAATGTGTGGGCCCCATGCTTTTATACTCTCTCTTTTATTTCTTCGCTCTGCCAAACTGAAGAAAAGCTCATATTCTCTTGTATCTCTCTCGCCCCAATTTCTCTCTTCCCTAATTCATCTATACCAAACACAGTGGTAGAGATTAATGAGTTGGATCAAAATATGGTTTATGATATAACCATATGGCGTAATTTGATTCATGTACCCGACCTCAATTAGTGGGACAAGGCTTGGTTGTGGTTGTTGTTGTTGTAAATGAAGCAGCACTCATCTTAAGTCATGAACAGAGAACACTAAAGCATAATCCAGGAAATAAGTTTACTTGTCTATACATCCATATTTAGCAATAAAAATAAAATACTTTTCAATCTTCATTTTTTGCCCCCCAGAAGTTTCATAAATATCATCTTTTTATTTTACATGTTTGGTAAATAAATTAAAGAAAAAGTTATATATAAGAAGCTGGCATGATTAAATGAAGATTGAAGAAAATTTCAAACCTGTTGTGTGTTAATGTCCACTCCAGAAAGCCAGCAGCCAAATCCAGGATGTGAATGATACCAACCTACAACCATCTCTGGTCTGAAACAGAAGTTTCAAATAACTGATGTAAAGAAATCAAGTCCAGACATTATTCATGGAGAGAAACATAAAACATGCAATGACAATTTTCTGAAGGTAGTTATAACATTGTACAAACAGCTGCCAAAGTTTCAACTCTTTTCCGCCCAAGTAAAGTTGGCTACAAGAACCAAATGACATGATAATATCCTATTCCTATCTATCATGAATCATGTTTATCGACAAATCAATCATTTGAATCAAAATCCTTCTTAATGATTTGGCCTATAGAGAGTTTCTATCTCTAATTTGGACTTCTCTTCATCTTATCTCAAAACATACCCAAATCACCTAAAGCAAGATTCTACCAAATTTTCATAAAAATAAATAAATAAATACCTTCCAGTTTGTTTCAACATATCAAGCATATTAGTTTGAAAAACATGATCAACAGCTTCAACACTAACACCAGTACCACTCTGAGGCATAGCAAAAACATCAACAACCCTTACGGTATACTCATCAACAAACTCCCCCAACATCAAACCCATAACTTCCATAGGTACACCAGCCCTACCTAAAAAATTTGGGGGTGTTAGAAATTGAATGAAGGGATCCAAAATTCCAGAGATGAATTCAACAATTTTTACCGTGTTTGAGCATTTTGAGAAGTGCGAGGGAAGAGATGTAAACTTGCTCAGATGTATCTAGGGTGGGGGAATCCGGTGGTGGATGACCGCCGAGTGCTCCACCTGCACCCGCAAACATTCTTTGAAGTCTTTCCATGCCTGACATGATTGTTGGAATCGACAATTGATGAAAAATATAACCTTTTCTTTGTTAACAAGTTAAGAATGGTTTTTTTTTTTTTTTTTGTGTGTGTGTGTGAAAAACACTCACTGAGAGAAGAAGAGAAAAACGCAGGATGGTTAAATACGACACTGCAAAGTTTGCGTTTTGATCAACAAAAGTAGTTTGAGGTTCATATTACTTGGCCCAAAGTCCTATAGGGAAATGATACCTACACCCCCTCTAATTATCTTGGTTTATTTTTTCACTCTAATGAATACTTTAATGGGTCATGCTAGCTAACCAGTGCTTTAAGAGCATGTACATCGGGTTGTTTGGTATCGCGTCTTCACAAATTTTAACAAAATTGTGTCTGGTTATACCCACACTGCATTTTAGGGCAGTGTTCTCTAACTGCAAGTTGTGTCCGGCAAAGAAACAATCTTTAATGTTTTGTTAGATAAAAAAAACTAGTATAAAATATAAAAATAGGTATGTTGTGGAGTCTCGTGGATCCCATTTAGAATTGTTGATGAATTGTATGAATATTTAAAAAAATATAGTTGAGTTGTTTAAATAATTAAAATGTGACATAATATAAAAAAAAATAAGGTTATGCTAACCAGTGTCTCTGAAAAACTTGTTAAGGAAATAAAAAAATGTAAATTTTTGTACCCGATACTTTATGGATACGGGCACAGATTTGATGATACACATGTCTGCGGGTATCTGTACCCGATAATAAATTACTAAAATATCTTTATATATATATATATATAGGGGCCATATCAAGTAAGAATGACTTTTATATGTGAGAATGCTAGGAATAATTGTCAACCATTAGATTAAAAATCAAGGGCTCCTATCTAAACACTAAATAAACACACGCGTACACTGTCCTTCTCTCCATTCCTCTTTCATTTCCCAAAAGAAGAAAAAACGTTTGGTTCCTCCTTCTTGCTTGTTCTCTTGTCTTCTTCCTCTTGACCCATATTCATATCCTTCCCATTACCAAGGCAGAAATTGTAGTGAATTGACATAATTCTAATTGGCATAGCATTATTAACGGTATCAATAGAAAACTACACTATTGCAAATTTCCAGAATTTGTTCAAATTTTCAATTTTGAAAACACTCAATCAAAACCAATTCAGATTAAAAATTATTGAATTTGCCAGCCCAAGTTCCAAAATTATTGAAAACGACGTGACTGCAAACGATGAAAATACGAGCGGTCGTAACTGAGAAACGCAGAGAGAGAGATGGCCGAAAAGGAATTGCCGTAATTGAGAGATGAAGAAAACGCAAAAGGCGGAGAGAGAGACAACATCTGAATGACTAATGAGAACGTGAAGGGCCAAGGAAGAGAGAAAGACATGAGAAATGTGTTTTCATCTCAGCCTCAAATTTTAATCTAATGGTTGCAATTTATTCCTTTCATTCTCACATATGATTATCATTCTCATGTGATATGCCCATATATATATATATATATATATATATATATATATATATATATATATATATGTGAAGGTGAGAAAAACACACAAGAAGGGGGGGTTGAATTGTGTGTGGGCAGATTTTAAAATTTTTTTCTCAAAAGCTTAAGTTAAGTTCAGAACCTGATGTTGATCAGTTCTGAACCTTTTTCAGAGATTGTTTAGCAGCGGATATAAAGCTTAAAAAGAGAGAGAAAGAGAGACACACAATGTTTTTATACTAGTTCCTTCCACAAGTTGGAAGTAGTCTAGTCCCCCTGTCACTTACAAGAGATTTAACTATCATCAAACTGATTACAATTGCTCAGAACACAAAGTAATGAGACTTCAATGCTCAAACACCTAGTAAGAGACTTCTAATGCTCAAGACACTAAGTCAAGAGACTTCCAATGCTCAGAACACAAAGTAACGAGACTTCCTTGCTCAGAACACAAAGTAATGAGACTTCTAATTGCTCAGAACACTAAGTAATGAGACTTCTGATGCTCAGTACGTAGACTGAGACTTGAACCAAACTGAATTACAAAGAAAGTAAGTTTGGGTTGAACACTTGATCAAATATCAGAGGTGTCCACTTAATACAACACAGGTATAAGACTTAACACTTAAGAAATTCTAAGATGAAAACTTGGTAAGAATTTCTAAGAGTTTTGTACAGACTTTCAAATATTGACAGCAAAAACAGAGCACGACTATTAGTCTTTTGTTTCAAGAGTCTTAGCAATTTTCTTCTTCAATTCTTCATCCTTATATAGAGGAAAATAGAGCTGTTGAAGATTGCCAGGATTTAAGCAAAGAGCCGTTGCAAATCTTGAGCTAGGTCAGGCTGAAATTGTGAGCTAAAACCCAGCCGAAAACAGAGCACGCAGCCAAGTTTGAATTTGCTTTCCTTAAAAGCTGGGGAATGTTTGAGCCAGGGAGACAACTGTTCCATTGGAGTTGTTCTGACATTGCAGGCATTAAATGCTGAAGGAGACAGTTGCTTTTCTTTCCACGTCAGACTTCAGAAGCTTCTTCAGGAACAGTACTTCAGGAGCTCTCTTCAGACGCAGGACTTCAGAAGCACTGTTCATCAGACGCACTGTTCATCAGACGCTCCCTTCAGAAGTTGACTTTTGTTGACCTTCAGACTCAGCCTTCAGACGTTGACTTTCGTTGACCCTCAGACTCAGCCTTCAGACGTTGACTTTCGTTGACCCTCAGACTCAGTCTTCAGACGCTGCCTTCAGACGCAGTCTTCAGACTCTGCCTTCAGAAGCACCCTTCAGACTCAGCCTTCAGACCCATTTTTCCTTCAAACTTTGCAACATAGCTTCTAAGCTTTCCTTCTTGCTCTTAGCTTGTTCTTCCATAACCAATATTGATAAACCAACATTAAGAACATGGTTCTGCACAACTTAGAACAAAGCATTAGCAATACCAATTTTCTTTTTAACACATTGTTATCATCAAAACCTTAAAGAGAGTTGTTCATACATATTGTTCCAACAATCTCCCTCTATTCAAAAGAGAGTTGTTCGCATTTTGTTCCAACAATCTCCCCCTTTTTGATGATGACAAACATAAGTATTAATCAGAAAATTGTTGTTAATTTAATTAACAAGTTGACTACAGGGTATGAGGTTTGTAAGCTCCCCCTGAGTCTGATCTAGGTTAATTAAATTCAGTTTAAATCACAAAGATGAAAATTTCAGAATTGTTGTTAAGTTTAATTAACAAGCTGACTTCAAGAGAGGTTTGCAAGCTCCCCCTAGGTCTGATAATCCTCAAGGTTAGGTTTGCAAGCTCCCCTTGATTCTTATCCATGTTAATTAAATTTAACTTAAAGCAATAAACTGAAATTATCACTCAGAATTGTAAATAACAAGCTGACTTCAGGTTTTGAGGTTTGTAAGCTCTCCCCCTAAGTCTGATAATCCACAGGATGAGTTTTGTAAGCTCCCTGAGTCTTATCCTTGTTATTTAAATTCATTTCAACTCACTAAGAGTAATTTATATCTCACAGAATTAAATTCAGAACTTTTTCTCCCCCTTATCAGAGATTAAAAGCAGTTCTCATAAGTTAATTTTAATCAGAAATTAACTCATGTTCTGAGCTCAGGCCTTAATACCTTTTACTCCTATTCATAAGTTAATTAACTGACAGAATTAACTTATATATTCTGAGCTTAGGAGCCTTAATACTTGTTTCCTTTTTCTCCCCCTTTTGTCATCAACAAAAAGAAAATTTCAGAAAAGAAAAAATTTCCAGAATTTTAAGAGAGTTTGAAAACATGTGAGATAATCATGCAATCATGTAGGTAATCAAGCAGCAAAGATGAACATCAGAGCAGACTTGATCATACATGAGCATATGACATTGCATTTTAAAAATAGAATGATGTTCAGAAGCATAAAAGTTTGGAGCATTCTGATCAGAGCATTCTTTGTTCAGACACAGCTGTTCAGTATATCTTGTTCAGTATCACTGAACCATTTTAGACAAAATTGTTCAGATCATATACCAACTGAAGGTTTTAGCACTACTGAACTCTTTTCAGAAACTGAAAGAGTAATGCTGCTGATACCAAGATATAGCATTTGGTTCAGTGCTGCTGAATTCTTTCAGACAAAACTGATACCAATTTTTTAAATAAGTTCTGAAAGACTGAACATGTCTAATTCAATTTGAGCATTTAAAAAAAATGTGTCTGTGTTTGTTAAACATTTCAGAACTGAAAACAGAAAAGCACATTTTTATATTGATGACTTTGGGAGGGACAAAGTATAATTTTCAAAGCTTTAAATCATCATTGCCCAGGGTTATACTTATCAGATTCTAACCAAAAGTTTGATAACTATCAGATTCAGAAGTCAGAAAATCCAGGTTCTGAACCTTCAGACTCTGAAGTTTTTCAGGGCTTAACTTTCTTCAGACTCTCAAAAATGAGTGTCTGATAAGTCTTAGCTTCTGATAAACTCAGGATCTCAGTTTTCATTCAGATTCAAGCATATTTTTCAAGAGATGAAATGCATGTTCAGATTCTTTTTAATAAAATTGAATTTTTCTTCTGTGAGGGGTTTTGTGAATATGTCAGCCCATTGATGATCAATATCAATGAACGGAATATCCAGAACACCTTTCTGAACATAATCTCTTATAATATGATGTTTAATTTCTATATGCTTGGCTCTAGAATGCAGAATTGGATTTTTAGACAAACATATTGCAGCAGTATTATCACAATAAATAGGAATGATATCTGCATGAATCTGATAATCCTCAAGCTGATGTTTCATCCAGACCAATTGTGTGCTACAACTTACAGCTGAGATGTATTCTGCTTCTGCTGTTGACAAAGCAATAATTGCTTGTCTTTTGCTGGCCCAGGATATCAGATTTTCACCAAGAAACTGACAGTTTCCACTGGTGGACTTTCTTTCAATCCTGTCCCCAGCATAGTCAGCATCACAGAATCCAACTAGCTTATAATTCAAGGGTTTCTTATACAGAAGTCCCAAATTAGTTGTTCCTTTCAGATACCTAAAGATTCTCTTGACAGCAGTCATATGAGATTCTCTAGGATCTGACTGGAATCTAGCACACAGACAGACACTAAACAAAATATCTGGCCTAGAAGCAGTTAAGTATAACAGAGAACCTATCATACCTCTATAGAGCTTCTGATCTACTTTTGAGCCATTGTCCTCTTTGCTTAAGGTGCAGGTAGGATGCATTGGTGTTGTCATCAGCTTACAGTCATCAAGCTGGAACTTCTTCAGAAGTTCCTTTGTGTATTTGGACTGATGAACATAGACACCATCTTTGCATTGGTTGATTTGAATTCCAAGAAAGAATTTCAACTCTCCCATCATGCTCATTTCAAATTCATCCTGCATTAACAAGAGGCATTAGTAGAACCAAATATGATATCATCAACATATATTTGCACAATTAAGATGTCTTTCTTAACAATTTTTCTAAAGAGTGTATTGTCAACTTGACCTCTTACAAAATCATTTTTAAGTAAGAAATTGCTTAGTCTTTCATACCAAGCTCTAGAAGCTTGTTTCAAACCATACAAGGATTTCTTAAGTTTAAAAACAAAATCTGGATTTTTAACATCTTCAAAACCAAGAGGTTGTTTAACATAAAATTCTTCAGAAATAACATCATTTAAGAAAGCACTCTTAACATCCATTTGGTACAAGATGATATCATGATTAACAGCATAGGAAAGAAGTAACCTGATTGCTTCCAGTCTTGCAACTGGAGCAAATGTCTCAGCGTAGTATATTCCTTCCTGCTGGTTGTAGCCTTGAGCAACCAGTCTTGCTTTGTTTCTGATCACTTATCCTTGTTCATTAAGCTTGTTCCTGAACACCCATTTTGTTCCAATGATGTTCTTATGATCAGGTCTTGCAACTAGATCCCAGACATCATTCCTTTGAAACTGGTTCAGTTCTTCCTGCAATGCTACAATCCAGCCATCATTTGCAAGTGCTTCATCAGCTGTTATGGGTTCAATCATTGATAGTAGTCCAATCATAGACTCATTCTGACTGAATGCTGATCTTGTTTTCCTTGGACTGTTCTTGTTCTCAATGATAAGCTCCTCAGGATGTGAAGACTTGTACTTAAATGAGGTTCTGGGTGGATTAGCTTCTGAAGAATCACCAGTGGCTTGTTCAGAACCATGCTGATCTTGATTATCATCAGGAGGAGTGTCATCATCTGAGAGTTTCACAGTTTCCTCAGAATTTTCAGCTTCTGAACTTTCTTCAGACTCTGAATCCTGTTCAGGTTCTGAAGGTTCTTCTGAGAGTCTGAAATCTGCAAAACTCTCAACCAGCTCTGGTATTGCATTACCAGGCTTCTTATCATCAAATCTAATGTGTATAGCTTCTTCAACAACATGTGTTTCAGAATTATACACCATGTATGCTTTAGATTTCTCTGAGTATCCTAAAAAGGTACCCTTTTGAGCCTTAGCATCAAATTTCTTTAGGTAGATCTTATTGTTCAGTATGTAACAAGTACAACCAAACTGATGAAAATAAGAAATACTTGGTTTTCTTCCTTTAAAGAGTTCATATGTTGTTTTATTCAGAATAAGTCTGATATAGATCCTGTTCTGAATATAACATGATGTGTTAACAGCTTCTGCCCAAAAGTACTTTGCAATTTTGGATTCATGGATCATGGTTCTGGCCATTTCTTGCAAAGATCTGTTCTTTCTCTCTACAACTCCATTTTGTTGTGGAGTTATAGGAGATGAGAACTCATGGAGAATTCCATGATCTCCACAAAAAATTTCAAAAGGTTCATTTTCAAATTCCCCACCATGATCACTTCTGACTTTTAAAATTTTCAAGTCAGTTTCATTTTGTACTTGTTTGCAGAATTTGTAAAACACATCTTATGTTTCATTTTTGGTTCTAAGGAATTTAACCCAAGTCCACCTACTATAATCATCAACAATTACAAGTCCATACTTCTTCCCATTGATTGAAGCTGTTCCAACAGGACCAAATAAATCAATGTGAAGCAGTTCTAAAGGTCTTGAGGTGGAAACAATGTTTTTGGATTTAAAAGAAGTTTTAGAAAATTTTCCAATTTGGCATGCTCCACAAAGAGCATCTGAGTGATAATCAATTTTAGGCAGGCCTCTGACCAGTTGCAACTTGCTAAGCTTAGAGATGAGTCTCCAGTTAGCATGTCCCAACCTTTTGTGCCATACCCATTTCTCATCACTCACAGACAGATGGCAAACTACCTTCTGCTGAACCAGTTCTGAAAAATTGATTTTATAAACATTGTTTTTCCTATTTCCTTTGAACACAACAGATTTATCATTGATGTTGATTACAGTACATGTGTTCTTATTAAACAAGACTTCATAATTACTGTCACATAATTGACTTATGCTAAGTAAATTATGTCTAAGTCCATCTACCAGCCAAACATCATCAATGTACAGGGAAGAATTACCTATCTTACCAGTACCAATGATCTTTCCTTTTTGACTTCCTCCAAACCCCACAGTTCCTCCCTCTTTCAGAGTCAGGGTTTGGAACATAGACTTGTCTCCTGTCAAATGATGCGAGCATCCACTGTCCAGGTACCAGGACCTTTCCTTTTCTTTGGATGACAAGCATATCTGCAATAGAAATGATCTCAGATTTAGGTACCCAGATTTTCATGGGTCCTTTATGGTTAGTCCTGAAAGGTTTAGCCTTTTTCACCTTATGTCTGGAGTTGTAGAACTCAGACTTGTTCAGATATCTTGGATATGAATCCCTGAATCTTGAATAAGTCTTAGTTTCAGAACCTGAGTTCTTCAGAACCTGAGTTCTCAAAGGTCTGGACTCAGATTTCTTCAGAGCCTGAGACTTGAAGGTCTTTGGTTCTGAGTTGTTTAGAGTCTGAACCATTGAGCACACTTTGGTTCTGATTTCTTCAGAACTCTAATTTTGTTAGCTCCAGTCACAAGGCAAGCTTCAGTTTGACCTTTCTTAAAACAGTCAGAAACAGATGACAGATTGACTTTCTTTTGCTTGCTTTGCCTGACATTATGAGATTGAAAATGTTTTGTATAGACTGGTTTAGCAGTTTTTGAAGTTTTCATAAACTCAGTCTTAGTAAATTTTGAGTTTGAATTCTTCAGACTCTGAGACTTACTAGTTTCAGGTTTTGAACTCTTCAGACTCTGAACATTTTCAGGTTTAGAGTCTGATTTTCTCATACTCTTAGGCTTAGGACCTTTTGGCTTAGATTTAGGCAAGGTTTTAACATCTGCCTTCATCTTACCCTTAGATTCAGAAGCTTTAAAGTCTGAGCAGTTCAGAACTTCAGACTCAGTAGTCTCAATTTCTGTTAAATTCTGTTTCTCAGAATTATCAGAAGCAGGCACAAAGCATATTTCATTGCCTTTCATAATATTTTCAGAACAAGATGATATTTTTGATTCATTTGAAGAATTGAATGAATCATTTTTAAAACCAATGCCTTCACCTTTGTTTCTGTAAATACTATAAATCATAGAAGCAATCTTACTTCTATTGATTCCAGTTAAAATAAAGTCCTGAAGAGTTATTTCATGTTCACTTGGAATTTCTTCAGGTTTCTTATGAGCCTCATCTCTAAGTTCTCTAACTTCTTCATCAATCTCATTGAATTGATTCTGAAGTTTGAGATTCTCCTCATTCAGCAAGTTATGTTTAATTTTCAAGGATTTCAGCTCACCTAACTTGCTTTTGAGATGACTCATAAGATCTTTAACTGTTTCAATTAATTCAGATCTAGTGAGTTCAGAATATACCTCATCTTCATCATCTGAGTCTGAACATGATTCTGCATCAGAAAATGCAGTTGCCATTAAAGCCAGATTTGCTTCCTCTTCATCAGACTCAGACTCATTGTCCAGATCATCCCATGTTGCCATGAGACTCTTCTTAAGTTTGTTTCTGAAGCTGCTGGACTTGGAGATGGTCTTCTTTGCTTTTTCCTTTGACTTGTCCTTCTGAAGTTCAGGACATTCAGCAATGAAGTGGTCATGTTTCTTGCAGTTGTAGCAGTTCTTCTGGTTTTCCCTCTTTGAACCAGATCCTTTTAAGTTACTGCTTCTGTTAGAGAATTTCTTCTTTCTATTCATTAAGTACTGAATTCTTTTGGAAAGCATTGCAAGCTCTTCAGCATCTAAATCTTCTTCAGAATTTCCCTCAGGAAATTCTTCTTCAGATTCAATAGCTTTCAGAGCTTTAACAGGGTTTCTTTTGGATTTCAGTGCTATTGATTTAGGCTCTCTAACAGACTCATCTTCATTAAGTCCCAGTTCATGCACTTTGAGGGAGCTTATAAGATCTTCAATACTTAGAGTATTTAGATCCTTAGCTTCCTCAATAGCAGTTACTTTGGGTCTCCACTTAGATGGCAGACTTCTTAGGATTTTGTTCACATGATCAACTGTGGTATAACTCTTCTTCAGAATCTGAAGTCCAGAAACCAGAGTCTGAAATCTTGAGAACATTGTCTCAATATTTTCATCCTCTTTCATTCTGAACAGCTCATATTGCTGAACAAGAATATTAGCCTTAGCTTCTCTAACCTTTTTGTTACCTTCATAGTTAGAGCAGAGGGATGTGAAGATGGCCTTTGCTGTTGATTTGTCACTCAGCTTCTGGTACTCAGTGTAAGGTAGGGAATCCACAATGATTCCTCTCATATTGTGATGCTTTCTGTATATCTTTCTTTCTGCATCACTCAAGCCTCTTCTGTTGACAGCAACACCTTCTTCATCAACTGGAATAGTGATTCCATCTTCTATAATATCCCATAAAGAATCATCAATACCAATTATATGGCTGTACATTTTGCTCTTCCACCATGAGAACTTTTCTGGGTCACCAGTAAACATTGGGGGTTTATTGTGTGACCTGGATTTTCTATCATCTGTACCATAGTCATATGATACAGAAGTATGACTACCAGAAGGAGGAGGTGGAGGGGAACCACTAGATGACATGTTTTTCTCAGGATCTTACTGACTCACTGTTAGGTGATTGAATATCAGAACCGGAGCTCTGATACCAACTGAAGGTGAGAAAAACACACAAGAAGGGGAGGTTGAATTGTGTGGGCAGATTTTAAAAATTCTTTCTCAAAAGCTTAAGTTAAGTTCAGAACCTGATGTTGATCAGTTCTGAACCTTTTTCAGAGATTGTTTAGCAGCGGATATAAAGCTTAAAAAGAGAGAGAAAGAGAGACACACAATGTTTTTATACTAGTTCCTTCCACAAGTTGGAAGTAGTCTAGTCCCCCTGTCACTTACAGAAGATTTAACTATAATCAAACTGATTACAATTGCTCAGAACACAAAGTAATGAGACTTCAATGCTCAAACACCTAGTAAGAGACTTCTAATGCTCAAGACACTAAGTCAAGAGACTTCCAATGCTCAGAACACAAAGTAATGAGACTTCCTTGCTCAGAACACAAAGTAATGAGACTTCTAATTGCTCAGAACACTAAGTAATGAGACTTCTGATGCTCAGTACGCAGACTGAGACTTGAACCAAACTGAATTACAAAGAAAGTAAGTTTGGGTTGAACACTTGATCAAATATCAGAGGTGTTCACTTAATACAACACATGTATAAGACTCAACACTTAAGAAATTCTAAGATGAAAACTTGGTAAGAATTTCTAAGAGTTTTGT
The DNA here is from genome assembly GCA_018208015.1 of Medicago ruthenica. Taxonomy (NCBI): domain Eukaryota; kingdom Viridiplantae; phylum Streptophyta; class Magnoliopsida; order Fabales; family Fabaceae; genus Medicago; species Medicago ruthenica. The sequence goes on from WNNG01000377.1 coordinate 104,104, forward strand.
ACAGACTTTCAAATATTGACAGCAAAAACAGAGCACGAATATCAGTCTTTTGTTTCAAGAGTCTTAGCAATTTTCTTCTTTAATTCTTCATCCTTATATAGAGGAAAATAGAGCTGTTGAAGATTGCCAGGATTTAAGCAAAGAGCCGTTGCAAATCTTGAGCTAGGTCAGGCTGAAATTGTGAGCTAAAACCCAGCAGAAAACAGAGCATGCAGCCAAGTTTGAATTTGCTTTCCTTAAAAGTTGGGGAATGTTTGAGCCAGGGAGACAACTGTTCCATTGGAGTTGTTCTGACATTGCAGGCATTAAATGCTGAAGGAGACAGTTGCTTTTCTTTCCACGTCAGACTTCAGAAGCTTCTTCAGGAACAGTACTTCAGGAGCTCTCTTCAGACGCAGGACTTCAGAAGCACACTTCAGAAGCACTGTTCATCAGACGCTCCCTTCAGACGTTGACTTTTGTTGACCTTCAGGCTCAGCCTTCAGACGTTGACTTTCGTTGACCCTCAGACTCAGCCTTCAGACGTTGACTTTAGTTGACCCTCAGACTCAGCCTTCAGACGCTGCCTTCAGACGCAGTCTTCAGACTCTGCCTTCAGAAGCACCCTTCAGACTCAGCCTTCAGACCCAGTTTTCCTTCAAACTTTGCAACATAGCTTCTAAGTTTTCCTTCTTGCTCTTAGCTTGTTCTTCCATAACCAATATTGATTAACCAACATTAAGAACATGGTTCTGCACAACTTAGAACAAAGTATTAGCAATACCAATTTTCTTTTTAATACATTGTTATCATCAAAACCTTAAAGAGAGTTGTTCATACATATTGTTCCAACAATCTCCCTCTATTCAAAAGAGAGTTGTTCACATTTTGTTCCAACAATATATATAGGGTTTTTCTATCATGTGCAAGTTTGCACATGTTAAGAAGTTTAAGATAGTAACTTTGTCTTGAAACTTGTTCATTTTATATTAAATATGTAGCTTTTTAATAAATTATTGTTGTTTTTCAATAAAAAAGTTACTATTTTTAGTGGTTCTAACATGTGCACTATTGCACATGTTAGACAAACCTATATATATATATATATATATATATATATATATATATATAGGGTCTCAATAATTTGTATGAATTATGTAAGAATCATGAATTTTATATGGATTATGATATGATTTATGAAATTTGAATGAATTATGTATGGATGTTTAAAAGTTGAAGTTTTTAGACAAATAAAAAAAGGTCATTTCAAACACGGTCTTGTATTGATTCAATGACAAATCTATATTGGAGTTTCATTCATTGAGGTGGTCTTGTATACACATAACTTTAAAGGAGTGTCAAATTGACATTTACACCGGAAATTGAAGAATAACAAATGAATTGAGAGTAAGATTACATTATTTTCACTGGACACGCAACTGATGCACAAAGCTTTAAAAAATAAAACTAGCCACTTGGGTTACATTTTATGATACACGGTCAAACATTTTTTTTTTGACAATGATACACGGTCAAACTTATGATCTCAAACATGTTACATTTTAAAATCTCACTGAACTTGTCGTGCATATGTATCTTACAAATATTGTTTCTTCTGCAAGAAACATATTTGAAAAGTCTTGAAGCTAATGAATGGATCATGAAACTAGATGTCGGGCTTTCTTGCCTCTACTTGTGTGAGGGGATCTCATTTCTCTAAGTCTCCTCTCTTGTGAAAGTATTTTTGCTAACCTGAATGTATTAGAATAAATATGCTATTAGGATAATAATAATTTGTAGCATAATTATAATTTGAGTGGTAATTAAAATGCACTATCACTACTGATTAATCTTAATTACCTCTTGAGAGCATCTTCATTGGTTTCTCCATTTTTTAGTTGCTCAAAGTGACCATTTTCTAAATTGACTCTGGAGACTGGTTTCTTTAATAAGTTCTCACCAATTTGACACAGTTTCTTCAAGTTCTCCTCTGTAGCAATGTCAACTGAAGAATCTATTCCTGTCAATGTATCATCCTGCATTTTGTCGAATTTGTTATGATCAATGGATATAACACAAGCTAAGTGGTTGATGTACAAGATATAAAAATGTCGTAAACTCTGAGGTACCGAATTCGACTACTACTATAAAAAAATGTATAGGAATTTTACCTGAATTCGAAGATAATTATCTGCTGAATGAAGAGCTTGAGTGACAGCAGATAAATGAAAATCGACCATATCACCACTTGATTGAGTAAAAACATCGATTAAGGGATTAGAACCACTATGTGTTAGCCAATCTAATAATCCCCATTTGGCAGCCATTTGTGCAGTGAACTTTTCCTCATTTTTTGCTGTCCCAGTGCCTATTGAAATGATCAGAAAACGACCATATTCCAGAGGCTTGATTGGAAAGAAATCAGGACTTTGATTTATAATCTGCTTTGTTACTTCATTCATGGCAACTAAAGCCTGGATCATAAAAAACAACAAATTAGTAATTAAATAATATAATATTTTCCTCGTGTATTTTTTTACTAAGCATTATTTGAATTTCTTTCTTCAACCTTTTACTATAATGTTAAATAAGTGTAATTACACAAATGTGTCGGAAAATAAATGAGTTTAATTTTTATACATATCATTATATTAGTGTAAAAAGTTTTACAATATCAATATACTACAATCATTCATGTGCGTGAGTTTATAAGTAATTAAGATCATAATCGAATGTGTCAAAAAAAAGATAATTAAGATCATAAAAGTTAAAAAAAATTCATGATTATTATAATAGATTGATAGTGAAAAACAATTTACACGTTAAATCCAAAATAAAAAGTGTATACATCCATAATGTAGTTGGCCTCTAGTAAGACAAATTGTATATTTCATTAAACAAAAAAAAGTCAAACTGAAATTCGCCATGGATCATATATGCCATTATATTGCATGATTCAATTTTTAAATCAACTTGTTTACATTATGAGAATATATTATGAAATACAATTGTATAATTATATATTTGTTGGGATATAATTAATTAATCAAAAATTAAATGCTCAAAATAGAATTTCCAACAAAAAACTTATTTATTCATTGATTATTTGCACATACCGGATTATTTGCACAAACACCACCATCAATGAGATTGAACTCCTCTTCTTTTCCAGCTTCATGATCTTTATTTGTGAAGTTGTGAGCAGGGAGATAAGTAGGGGCAGCTGAAGTGCTAATGCATATGTCTGAGAGTTTAGCATCCAAACAAGGGGATCTCTTAAGCTTCATAAATTTCAAACAATTTTAGTCTAGGTTTAACCTTTGAAATAAAACTATTGTTGGAAAAAAGTAAATAAGACAAAGTATATAATTTATTTGTTCTTAAAACTTTGGTTTTTCAAATGTAAGTTTAGCCTAATCAATAATTGTTTCAGTTATGATTAAAATCAAGTTCTTCCAAACGATTCTTAGCTGAAGTTTATTAACCACTTAGTACTGACTTGAGTTCAATAACTTGATTAAATAATTAATTAATTTAAAACAATTGATCTTCTTCAAAAAAAAAATTTAAAACAATTGATTATGTATTTTAAATCCACAATTGGCAACATTCCATTATATAAAAAAAATTAATATAAACTCATAAGAAATAAATTAACCTGATAAGATGAGAAAATTATTGGTTGCAAAGTCTTGATGTCAAATGTGGGAACAACAATGTTGGTGAGGGTCTCATGCAAGCGAATGTCTCCAAGTTTTTCTCTTACAACTTGATGAAGGTATTTTCCATCATATTTGGGTCCTCCAAGAGATCTCATTATCTTTGCTAATAATGTCGCACCAAGTCCTCTGCAAAAAATTGAACCAATAAAAACATTTTTTTTTAGAGATGAAACCAATAAAAACTTGAATTCCTCAAGTATATACACCTCAAATAATTACAAATAGAAATAAATAAAGAAATTTCATTTATGATTATTATATATATTAATTACCTATGTTGTGGGAAAATTTTTGGGCAATGTTCAAGGTAAAAGGGCTTGATATCTTTGGCAGCAAAAAGTGGACGATTGTTTTTATCTGGAGCAGCTAACATGGCAGTCACAAGACCTCCTGTACTTGTTCCAGAGATCACATCAAAGTAATCTGCAAGCCTTGCATCTTCACCATCCAACTCCTGCACACAGATCAACTTAATTAATTATATAATTTCAAATAATAAAGTAATATTGATACATTATTATCATTTAATTTCTTTGCACGAATAATATACACTACTACGGAAAAAACTGGCCATGGAAAAAACAAGTTCCTATTCAATTCTTTTGCTACAAAATTTAGTAACAAAACTAGATAGAGATTTCACGCTTTTCATCTCTAAATTTCTTTTGCTAGTTTATGTTTTTTTTAGTAGCTAGGTCTATTAGTTGGCTCCCTATTAATGTGTTAATGTTTGAAAAAAGTATAAAACATTCTCATAAACTCATTATATATATATATATATATATATATATATATATATATATATATGTCGTTGTATAAACTATTAAATCTGAGAGACAAAAGACAAACTTTTTTTTGAGAGGACAAAAGACAAAAAAAATCCCCTAAAAAAAGACACTTTTTTTTTTCTCTAGATCTAACCTTTCTGAAAGTAGCTGCACCAAGATAGTTTGCATAGTAAATAGAGTTTACTCTCATCCCTACTGCCATTATTATGGAAACAACTTACATATAAAAACTTTCATATAATAAATTAGCACTTTAGTTAAACAATTCACTCAAACATTCTCTAATTGGCAAATGTTATAGTAAATATTTTTTTAACTAGAAACTTATTTATGAAAAAAGAAAACAACAAATTATATTTATTATATATGAATTAATATTATAACTTTAAGTAGGTTAGCCATAGCCAATATAAGATACTTTCACACACACATATATATATATATATACCTGAAGATGAGATTCAAGGAATTCAATAATTGCAGCAGGGATGAGGCCCCTAATACCTCCCCCATCAATACTAAGAATGGTTACCAAGTTCCCATAGGTTGGGGGCTGAATTTGTTCAACAGATAAATTTGTGACTCCCTCCATCGAAATTTTATGTAATTTCTCTTAAGTTTTTTTTAGTAAAGATTAAGGGTAATGAAAACAAAGGTTGTATATAGGCTATGGTTTATATATCTTTGGGCAGCAAGTGCTATGCAAATAAAGAATTAATGTTGTTGTAGAAATATGAGTTTGTGATATGATGATAGTTCATGATGATATTTATAGTGGGTTGGATGCAAGTAGAATGACTCCGTTAGATTTGATCTGATCCGGTCCATCTTGAACTTGAGCCGTCAAAGGTGACTGCGGAATGGTTTAAATTGTAGAATAATGTAACCCTGCGGGCTGCGGTTTGACAATGTCCTAGTGGTAGTGGCTACTCCAATCAATTCTAAAACATTATAATATAAACCGTGCAATTATTAGAATGCGTAAGCAAAGTTTATATTATTATTATTATTATTATTATTATTACTACTAGCGAAAAGACGGGCACGTGAGCACCCGTCTTTCTACTCTTTTTATTGCATTAACGTTTAAAAATTATGAACGGTGATTTTTTTTATGAAATTTTGATTTTGATTAAAACTAAAAATATAAATGTTTGTTGCTTTCAAGTTATAACAAAACAAACTAACTATGATTATCTATTTCAATGACAGCAACAATATAACAAAAAAAATGTAAATTCTTTTTTTTAATGACATCAATAACAATATTTATTATTCCTTAAAAAACAATTTTTATTATAGAAAAAGTTGTTTAAGGGTATATTTGTGATAATAAAAAAGTAAGTATAAATATACTCATCTAGTTTGTTACATTTTTTAAATGATAAAGGAAAAAAAATCAGACATTTTTTGAACACGCTAAAATGAATCATATTACCACAAAGAAAAGAGTCTACTCCTTAGCACAAGGTGTGCATAAAGGAGAAGACGTTAAAGTTTTACAAAGAGAGCAAAATAAAAGACAGTCAACCAATCCTCAAACAAACTAGGGGTTGCTGCCACCACATATGGGAACCAAAAGGAAAACAGACATGGTTAGCTTTCAGCCACCCTAAAGATGAAAGTTTAACTTTATCCAGCAGCTGCAAAATAGATTTATCTTTATTTGAGAAAATCCTGTTATTCCTTTCCGTCCATATTACCCACACACTGCAAAGCCAAATCAATTGCAAAAATGAGCGATAAGAAGTATAGTATGTAGACGTAGCCACCTTAGAAGAGGTAGGGAACTATGAAGCCCAGATACTCCAAAATGGAGACGTACCCGTATCAGATACGGATACTCCGCGGATACGTACCCACAAAGTATCAGAATTAATTATTTTAATTTTTAAAAAATATTTTATCTGATACTTATAGGATACTTCATAGATACACTATGATACTTATAAGATACTTCACATGTACGTATCCTAGAAAAGATGAAAGGTAAATAAGTGAGACAATATTGTAAAAATTCAGTAGAGATGTATATGATTCAATTTTAGATATGCATCAGTAGAATTGTTTCTCGATGAACCACTTAAAATTATATATAATATGGTTTATAAGAAAACTTTACATACATATAATAATGAAGGGTAATCAATGCTTATTTTCTTTAAGTATTTTACACACATATAAGTTTTAGTATAAAAATTTTGTTAACGTATCTTAGCCGTATCGTATCCTAAATTTAAAAAATTCCGCGTATCCACGTACTCGTATCGTATCGTACCCGTATCCGTATCCGGGCTTCATAGGTAGGGAATGAAAAATCTAGATTCAAAGGAGACTTGTCAATGATACTACACTAAGAATTTTGCATTGTGCTATTACGTGTACGAATGTTTTGGTTGCTTTCTACAATTTTTTATTTAGGAATGATAAGAACAGAAAATGAAAAACTAAGGCAGACTGGCCTAACTTAGTCGTATGTGAAACATTTTGCCAAGCAACAACTCAGAGACAAAACGTATATGTTAATGTTGGATAAGGAGTCTATCCACGTTATCAAGAGCAACCATATAATTGAACACTTAAATTAACCTAAAATTTTAAAACAATAGATTTATGGATCGTTCTTTTTAAAAAGATTTATAGATTATCTCATTTATATGTTGTTTAATCTTTATTTTTTCAAGCAATGTAAGACTTCTAACTGACTTCACATTTGCCATAATAGTTCATTGATCTGTATGGTTTATGAAAAAAAGTTAGAAGAAAGAAAAGTAGAAGAAAATAAAGAGAATATAAAGTGGGATGATATTTTGATTATTTGATAGAAAATAAATTGAAAGGAAAGGAAGGTAAAAATATATTGAGAGGAAATAAAAAAAATGTAAAATAATATATATATATATATATATATATTAAACAAAAGTAAATGCTATAAAGAAAAATTATAGAATAAATGCGCTCATCATCTACTTTTTCCTTTATGAATAGAAAAAAACAAGGAAGGGGACAATTTTTGTTGTTGATATGAAGACAAATTTTAAATGTAAGACAAAGACATCGTAACATGTTATTTGGCATCTTTTGATTTACTAATACTACATCCGTTCCTAATTATAAAACTCTTTGGAAAAAAAAAATATCTCTTTTTATAAGACACTTTTGGTATTTCCAATTACATTAACTATTTCTTTACCAACATACTCTTATTTATTTTGCATCATTTTCTTCAATTAACGATAAATACTATATTGAAAACATAAATTAACTTTCTCTTAAGGATAAAATTGTAAAAACAATAATAATTATATACAAATTTAATATCACTATCAACTTTCTTAATTCCCGTGATTTTGATAAAAAAAGTCATGTTTAGGGACGAAGGTAATACTTTACAATATATATATATATATAAGAAAATTTGGTTTTATATGGCCTGTGACTCTAATTTGGACCTTTAACCTTTTTCATTTGGTTTTATCTACTTCATGTGAAAATTCAAACAAAATGATGAGCTATTTTTGTAGAAGAAAAAGAAAAAAAAGGGGGGCGCCTTCGTTTTAAAAATTCAATTTTAACTTATTCAAACCCTTTGTGTGTCTCTCCCACTTGGTAACCCATCGCTCTCATTTTCATTTTGCAAAGGCCCTCTCATCTTACTTACGTATCTATAACATTTTTTGTGAAGAAAATATTGACTTCTCCGGTTTTTAGAAGAAAGCAAGGTGTATAATTATATTTTTGCTTAAATTGTTTTTTTTTTCTTCTTTTGATTAAGCAACTAAGAAATTCGTCCCCTTTTTTAGCCATAAGCTATGCGTCTTGATATTACTATTTTTTTTCGTCTTATCTCTTAGGACTTTGATGGGACCGTATTTAGATGTAATTTTTTTAAGTTTAATTGTATGTTTGATCACGTATGTTTATTTTAAGTTTTAAGTTTGTATTTTATGTCCTTCAACTTTTTGTCTCTTATGTTTTAGATATTTTAAGTTGCTCCAAAACACTAATAGCATGGTGTTATTCTATAAAAGTTAATAAGCACTTTTTAAGGATTAATTAATGTGAAACATATATCCATTTCCTAGACTCTTTGTTATTGTTATTCAAAATGTCAAGTATTGTTGTAATCAAATAAGTTGATAAATGAAAAACTTTTTGAAGAGACAATTGTTGAAAGTGCTTGAAACAACGGAGTATGCAAGAAGGAGAGAGGGAGGGGAAGAGTAACCACAAGACTTAATTGATTATCCAGACTCTTAACTTAATTTTTTTTAAATGGTCTTTTAACTAAAAAACGTCTCTAAGTGGTCCTTTAAGTTTTCTACCGTTATAGGTGTTGGTCCTCTCTGTTATCACCTTAACCATAAATGTCTAAGGTGGACCAACATTAAAAGTAGTCCACCGTAGACCTTATTAATTTTATGAATTTTAACCATTTGATCTTTTTTTTTTAAAAAAAAAAGAGGACCGTTAGATCATTCAGATCTACTGTATCTTACACTGAACTATCAACACTTAAATTTTTTTTTTTCCTTTTCTTCATCTTCTTCCATCATCTTCAACAACAACTTCATTAACCTTCATAAAAAATCCAGAAATTCATCATCTTCAAACACAAATTCAGAAATTCAAAAAATCAAAAATTAAAAACTTAAATACATAAAATCAAACCAAACAAGTTAATCCCCACAAGACAAAATTCTAAAATTCCATAAAGCCAAAATATGATTCAATCCTATCACCTTTCTTCTTCCTGTTTTGTTTCTACTTCTTCTTCCCATAAATTCATCATCGTGTTTAACTCTCTCTTTCTCATTCATCACATCTTCATTTTTTTTAAACACAAAATTATCTTCAATTGAAACCCATTGTTCTTCAAATTCTTCATCTTCCAAAGCTATTTCTTTGAATCAAAACTTCGTAATTTTGTTTTCCTCTACAAATTTGTTTTTATTCATTGATTCCTATACAATTCGAAATTCATAATTCATATTTTATTCTTCAAACTCGTTTTTATTCTTCGTCCATAATTCAACTCTCTTTCCTCTACAATTCGAAATCCAGATCTATGTGTTTATTCTTTGATTCCTCTACAAATTCGTTTTTTGTGGAATTTGTTTTTTTGGATTTGTGTTTGTTGATGAAGATGGTGTTGAATTTCGGAAAAAACAAACTTTTTGAATCTTGAATTTTCATACTCATAAAGCTTTGACTCGTGGTTCATTGGGTTATGAAGATTTTGGGTTTTGATTTCTTTTTCTAAAAGGGTTTTCTCGATTTGTTGTTGTTGTTGGATTGTAAAGTTGTTGAATTATATGATAAAGTTGTTGCTGGATTTTTATGTGAAGTTGTTGATATTTTTTGAAAAAAAAGAAAAATGAAATAAAAGGGAGAGAATAAGGGCTTGTTTGATTAGGTTTTCTTTTTTAGTTTTTGAAAACGATTTTCTAAATCAATTTTCCGAACCTGTTTTCAAGATGAAAAGTTAAAGAAAATTATGTTTGGCAAATCTATTTTTAAAAACAGTTTTAGGATTGAGAAAATGAAAAAACTTGTTTGATAAGTTTGTTTTCATTTTTTTTTTAAGAAAGTTTGTTTTCATTTATATTTTTAAAATAAAATTGTAAGATGAAGTTGTAAGTAAATGCTTAAAAATCCTAATTCGTTGAATTAATAAATTGATAATTCACCGTAAACATTAAAATTTACTAATTAAATCATTAAATATTGTAATAATCTGATTTGATTAAATCATTAAACCCAATAATTTTTATAGTTTGTATTGAATCCGACTAAACTTGAAATGATTTAGTTATGTAATCAATTTATAATTTCAAACTTAATGTTAATTTATTTAAGGAGTTTTAAGTGTTGATAAGTTTTTTTAATGACAAATGTTAATAATTAGTTGTCAAAATTTTCAATCCAGCTTAAACCAAAAAATTCATTTAATCAGAAAAAAATTGATGAAATTATACTTGACCCAACTCTTGTACATGGATTTTTTTGGCGTTAATGTAAGACCCTAAAATTTTATTTTAAGATACTCATAATGATTTTATTCTATTTATGTTAGCATATTTTATCTCCATTCTTTTGACAATGTTAGTATCATATGATCTTATTTAAATGAAGGAACTTTACGCTAATATTTTTTAGACTTTTTAGTTTCGAGGACGAAACTATTTTAAGGGGGTAATAATGTAACACCCTGATATTTTATATATGTTCTTCTAAATAAACTTTTTTATTTGTCATTTAGTTGTTTAATAATTTATTTTATGTTTGAAAAATTTAAGAAAAATCTTGATGTTCCCTACTTTGGTTAATTAACTAGAATTTTATTCCATCTATCTCATTTTCGTTAATCAATTTGATGAGACAATAATAATTTAGTCATTATTTGTTTGATTAGATACTTGAGGAATAAAGTCTATATTAAGTCAAAATTTTATTTATAAATTCTATTTCACGTCAATGGGTTTTAGCAAGCCTTAAGCACTCTTTTGTTTCTATAACCATGAAACTAATTACTTCTATTAACTAGCATTGTTCAAAACTAATTTTTCACTCATTCAAACCGCTAACTTGCCACCGGGACAATTTCTATCACACATTCTCTATGATATGCACCTTTTTGACTAATTCAATGTTGCCATTATATTAAGTGCCTTACTAATGTACTGGAAAGTAGTTACACAATTTATGAACACAAAGCCATGTCAAGTCAAACAAAATAAAACTAAAATTAAATTAAATATAAAAACATAGTGTGTGTTTGTGCACGTTTAGGAAGTTAGTGGGATCGACAAGTTCCTCCATAACCATAACCCACGTTTAGGATTGATTGAGTGGAGAATTATTCTCTTAATTAGTTATTTTAGTCTATCTCAATTCATATTGCAAAATCTCTTATTTGTTTCTCTAACTCTCATAACAGTGCTCCTTGTCAGTCTCACATCATCATAATATTAGACCTCATTTGCACGCCTCTTTCCTTTGTAAATCATATGTTCTCAAGTTAATCACTCACACATCATGCCATTAATCCCATCATCATCATCTCTTGTTCATCCAAATTACCTTCTAAGTCCTTTAAGCATTCATCTAGCAACCACTTTTCTTAAATTTCATGGAAGTCTAAGGTATTCTATGTCCTTTTTATCTTGTTTACTTTCATGCTCCAATCTCTAATCCTAGAATAATGGTCTCATAGGAGCTATTTCGTTTTTATCAAACCTGTCACCATAGAATTACGACCGCGCCTTCGTTCACCGTTCGATCAGGCTAATTTTTGGACAGCATGATCACAACACATGGTTCTTCGTTTTCAATGGTCCGATCGTCAAAATAATGTCTGGAGCGAGAGAAATCGTGCATGTGCTAAGCTGTGAATTTATGGGGGTTTATAGTCGCTTTGCTCGAAGAAAAGTGTCCAAGGTAAGGGCTTTTTCCGCATACGTCCATACTAAGTACTAGGATGATGTTGTGAATTAGAAGTAGAAATTCTTGTCTTTTGAAAAGAAAAACAATTAAAGTATATATTTAAGTGGTAAAATTTAATCTTTATAAAAGTTATTAGTTTTAATTATATTTCATATTATAGGTGTGTATGAGAATGTGACGCGTAATGATATATTTTATGTTATTATGATTTATATGTTTATGTGATGATGAGAATGAAATGTTAGATTTTTGATAAATTGAAGAAAGGAAAAAGATAGAAATGTGAGTTTATTGAAAAGATTGTCTTTAATCTTGTTCATGGTGATGTGAGATATATAGTTATTTTTGTGTGGTGCCTTAGTGGCGGGTTAAATTCTGTGTGGTGCCTTAGTGGCGGGCTGATTATATCTGGATCATGTAGTGTTTAGGAGCATGCATATTATGCATAGTTGCATTGAGTCGGTTATATATTTGTGATTTGATAACTAATTAAACTCTTATATTGTAAAGGAAATGTGTGTGAACTTTATCTTAAAGCATATGACTTGGTTGTATTTTTCTTATTTCTTTTTGATTGAGAAGTTTTGATACTATCTATTTTATGACATTGTTTCTTGTGCTTTGAGTATGAACCAATTTGGATAAGGAAATTGACCCCTTACACCAACATTTTAGGTATCAAAGAAGACATGGTGTATGCTTTGGCGTTTTTGCTTGAAGTGCGTGAGAGAATAAATTGGGTTTTGATTTAATTGTAATTTTTAAAATAATTTTGAAGGACATTTAGTTTAAGAATTTTAATTAAATTATGCTAAGAATTTTGTATAGGTTTTTATTAAATATTTATTTATTGAAGAAAAAAAAAGAATAGCAGTGTTTTCGAAAAATGAAAATGAATTAGGTGTAATGTCCAGGACCAAAATTTGGGGCGTTACATTAATTATAAGTAAAAGTCATTAAATTCAACAATATTTATTATTTTGTTCCAAAAATACTTCTTATTTATTGAAGAGTGCGGAGAAGACCAGAGCAACAATATGTCAATCCTCCAAGAGCAAAAATACTTCTTTTGGAGACAATTATATTTGATGATATTTTTTCACTTCGTATATAAATTTACATACCAAAAACTCGAATGTGAATCACATTTTTTATTTTCCTTTTCACAAAATGAGTCACATTTTTTATTTTTTTTTCACAAAATATATGAGTCACAATTTAAAAGTAATTTTTGAGCATATTTTTTTTAGTTGTTCTAAGCATGTACTAATAATAACAATGAACAAACTATGATAAATACCTTCCAAAAAATCAAAACGAGTATAAATCTACTACTCTAATCAGAAAATTAATTACCACCCATTTTCCTTAATTACCCTCATATAAGTTAATGTTATCACTAATTTTGTAGGCAAAATGGTCTAATTACATTATAATCTCAAATAATTATCACACTTCTTCCAATTCTGACATTTAACCCTTCATTTCCCAATGTCCATTTCTTCGTGTTTCATTCCTTTTAGTCTGATTTATCAAAAACTGTTTTGTTGAAAACTAAAATAGCAATTTTTATCTTCTTCCAAACAAAAAAAATTCACTCTTCCAAAACGTTAAATATCATTCTTCAGAGTCCATTATAATTTTTGTTAGAAACCAAAGTAGTAGTATAAGCTTTTAACTTAAAGGTTTCATTTTTCACCTTAACTCCATTAAAGTTTTCATTTCTCACGCTCTTATGTTCTATACGTTTTTTCTGATATGGGTTTTAATCAATATTATGACTTTATTTTTCAATCACTAAAATTGAACAACAACCATATTTTGTGTGTGTTTTAAGGTGTTGAAATGGTGAAAGCAGAGAGTGAAACTCGAAAAGTAACTGTCACCGGAAATGTTTTTTAGGCCTCAAAATTGATTATGGTTGAAAAAAATTTATGGGTTTTGGAAAGGATGAAGAGAAGAACTTAGTGGTGGTGTTGGTGGTGGCATGTCCAAACGAAGAGAGAAATTTAATGGCAGTGGTGGTTTCATGGTTGAGAAGAATTAGAAAGAGAAAAAAATGAGATGGAGATGAAGAGTTGCCGTAAAGAGAGAGATGTGGGATGACAAAGTTTTTTTTCTTCCTTTTCAATTAATGAATAATTTAATAAATAACAAAATGATGGATGATGTTTAAAAGGTTGGCAGGCGTGTAAGGAGTGAGAGAGAATTTTCTTTTCTCTTGCAATTTAAAAAAAAAAATGTTTATAAAAATATTAGAGTAGTGTTGTATAATTTTGAAAATATTTATAAATTTTTAAAAAACTTATCATATATTGGTTTTATATCAATTTGAAATCAATGAGATATAAAAAAATTGTATTTGCGTATATAAACATTTAATGTTTGCGATAAATGCGATGTAAATATTTTAACGGAATTTTGTATATAAAGTATTAAATTCTATTGGTTAATATACTATGAGTTTTTCTATTATGTGCAAATTTGCACATGTTATGAAATTTTAAATAGTAAGATTGTATCCAAATTTGTGTATTTTATATTAAATATATAACTTTTTAATAAATAATTGTTCATTTTTAATATAAAATTGTTATTTTTAGTTTCTTTAACATGTGCAGTATTGCACATGTTAGAAAAACTCATCTACTATATACTACTAATATAATAAAATTTTACTGTAGCAAAATTTCTTGATTATCCTTATTTAATTAATTTCATTAATATAATAAAATCATAATATAACAAAATTTTAAGTTTATCTTTTCTTAAGCTCACGATCTTCTTAATTTTATGTGTCTAATGATCATTTTACAAAATATTAAAACCAATTTATTTCCTTTTTCTTCATCTTATTATCTAATTCCCTTAAATACAGGAAAAAAAACAATACATTATGGCATAAATATATGCAGAAAGTTTATTATGTTCTTTTATGTCATAAGTTTAGAAAAATAGTTTATTCTCATCTCTTCCAAACAAAATAGTTTAGAAAAATATTCATTCATTCAAATTGATAGAGTACATTGATACAATGCAAATTCGCTAAAAACAACAAGGATGAATCTGTGAACAAACTCACAACATCCATGTTAATAGCATAAAACAACTTAGTACACAAGTCTACACATATGACTATATTCAAGTCTCTGAAATACTCATTCTCCGGATCTGCAACGTGGACGACGCCAAAGTCATTGATTGGATTTACATATAAAAAAAATCAATAAAAACACTACATTAATGTTGATATTTTTAAAATAATCATAGTTTTCAAAATTTATGCAGATGAACCTTCTCATATCGGTATATGTAAAATTTAATTTTTGAGATACAAGTACATAGAATGTGCAACGATTGCGGTGTAAATATTTAACGATATTTTATATATAAAATACAAAATATTTAATAAAAACACTATAATAAAGTTGGTATTTTGAAAATAGTCACGAGTTTTGAAGATTTTTATCATCATCACATAACGCTACATAAAATTTTTCTTCTACAATAAGCATATAAAATCTTTTAAGAGTGCGGTGCAAATATTTAACAGTGTTCTAAATGTAAAATAAAAATTTATTTAATAGAAACACGATATTAATGTTGATATTTTAGAAATAGTCACGAGTTTACAAACTTTTATCATATCGACTTTCTAATCTATGTATATGAAAAAAAATATGCAAATACAAGCACATAAAATCTACAACGGGTGCGGTGCAAACATTGAACAGAGTTTTGCATATAAAATAAAAAGTTATTTAATATAAACACTGCATTAATGTATATTTTAAAAATATTCATGCGTTTTCAATATTTTATCTTATCAGCATTATTTTCGACATTATTTTTTATATAATTACCGCAATGTTATGTGACTCGTGCGAAAGCACGGGTCTTTTCCTAGTACCTTCCATAAAATCAAAACGAGTGTAGAAAAAAAATTCTTATAATTACCCAATTGCCATTAATGAAAAATGGCACCTTGTCCGCCTTTTTCTTGTTTTCAAAACCAAAAATTAAAAAACAAAACTACTTTGAGCTGTTTTGCTTTTTTAGTTTTCAAAACTATAAAACACAAATCAGTTTTTAAAATTACTCTTGTAAAACAAGTCTATCAAACAACGTTTTTAGTTTTTCACTTTTTAAAAATTAAAAACTGTTTTTAAAAAGTGAATCAAACAGGCCCTAATTGTTTGATCGAAAAATTATCAAGAAAAATTTCTGCAGTATCAAGTTCCAGATCAAAATTTTTTTGCAGTTTGATTTTGGGTTTGATTTTGATTTTGGCATCTTGGAACATTGTTGATTGTTTTTGCTTTTGGAGAACATTGTTAGAAGATGATTGTTGTTGGAGAGTATGAAAATTAAAGAATGATGTTGCTGCATGGGAGAGGGATGAAAGGGTGGAAGATGATTGATAAATTGAAGAATGGTGTTTTGCGGATTTTTTTTTTCATGAATTTTGATGAAGTTGAAGAAGAAAATGAGAGAAGAAGACAAAGAAAAACAATAAAAAAGATTAGGTATTGGTGGTTCACTGTTGTATACAATGGACCTGCAATCGAACGGTTGAAATTATATAAAAAATATTAGACATTAAAATACTAACTGAGAGGACCGAAATATACTAGTATAACAGAAAAATACACAAGGGATCAGTTTGAGACTTTTCTTAGTTAAGGGACAAGTGGTCTAATTTTTGCAAGCTTGCTCTGCTTCTCGTCAGCACACAACTTTACCTTGGTTATAAGTAATATCTTAACAAAGAGAGAGGTTAGAAATAAATTTGCAATTAATTAGTGAAGAGTGTGTTTGATGAGAATTAAAGAGAGGGGTTCATGAATTGATGGATGGAAGATTGGAGGGTAGTCACAGGGAAGAGGGAGTATGTGTAGTTAAGAGGGGGTATGTGAATTCCAAAATGTTGTTCACGTTTGAATAAACTTGTCTCTTTCATCACTTACATGTTTGAACCGTTTTTTACAATATATAATCAAATAATATAAACATGAAATTTATATAACTATTTATTTTAATCATACACAAAATTAGAAGTGATCGATATGTTCTTTCTCAAAGGTAACTATCTAATTCCATAAAGGACTAGCAAGATGACGCTGGTTGAGTGGCAACCATTGAGATGTGAGTTGGGAGGTACCCTGTAAATACTTCGACGCTCAAGTTAGTAAGAGAGCAAAGAGTGAAAGGTTAAGTTATATATTATATGTATCTCATGATGACAGCGAAGTGTGTCTTTTATAAGTGTGGACGCAGAGCCTTTGAAATAATGAGGAGAAACCGTTACAATCAACTCTGCATTAATGAGCTTTTTGGCGTATGGTAAGAACCGATGGATGGTTACAGAATCGAAGGATATGAGGCTAATCATTGAGGCGTTTTGAAGAGGACTCCAAATTCATAGGTTTGGACTTGGTATGCTTGTGCCTAAATGTCAAACGCTGGCCTCCGCAGGATTGTGCCTCTACTTGGTGGAGGGTTTTCAAACCAAATGTATCCTTCAGGCTCGGTAGGTGTCAAGCATGAGACTTTGCGTTGTCCAAAACAATAAATAGAAAACTTCTAACACATGAGCAAAATTGGAAATAAAAATAAAAATATCCAGAAAAAGTTTTAAGAAACGAGGGAGGTGAGAAAAAAACACCCAACCATCACAATAGAATGTCCATCCATCACTTTTTAAACCTATAAAACAACTTTTGAAAGATATCTTAAGAAGAAGTTATAAACACCAAAGAAAGTTCAAGATTCTGGATCATTGTCATTCTGTAACGCTAGACGATTCTGGATTCTGCCGTCTGTAACCGTCAACCAACGACTATAAATGTAGAAATTACGCATTCACCTCCATGTATTTGAAGACTATGCAATATCTCAAGGTACAATTTATTATATCCTTTTAATCTTGTTTTTGGTTAAAATACTGACTTAAGCGTTCGAGTGTCTGATCAAGTCATATGAGTTTCTATGGCATATTCTTGTGACAAAATTCTTAAAATCCTTATATTGTCCATCGATGCATGTAGCACCTTACATTTCATTTCATGCACAAAAACCGAGATACACTCCCGCCATCCATCCACGCCTGCAACATCTTCACCCCTCCCGCAAGAAAGAAGACACTCAAGTCAATCAACGACCCTCTTCTCCTTTTCAATCACAATACCAATTCCACAACTATGATATTATTATTACTCTCATCACATTGCAATATTATTATTAATCACAAAAACTAAATTAAACTAAACAATGCTTCGAATCTGTTTTAGAAGAACACGACCCCTTCTTCGTTTCCCTAATCCCCACAAATACTACATTTCTTCTTCATCATCTTCCAATTCACATTCACCCGAGAATATTTCACAAAATCCCCAAATTACCCCTCCAACCGTTCCTAACAAACTCTCTCCTGCAACCACCTCCTCATTCCTCTCCAAAACCTCCGTCATCGCTCTCTCCACCGCCCTCGTCGCCTCCGTCGCATTCCTCTCCTACGATTACGGCCGTGAAACTCAATCACAATCCGATCAATCCAAATCCCCTAATCCTCTCTACACAACCGCCGAACACGCCGCGCATCGTTCCGCCGAATCTATCAACCGAATCTTCCACCACGTGAAACGAACAAGCCTCGCCGCCACTGTTCTATGGCAGTCGCTACGGTCGGTGTTATCTTCCGCGAACCACGAGGTTCGGTCTGGATTCGAAATTCGTGTGGCGGCGTTGCTCGCGGATATTTCGGCGGCGAATTCGAGTCGGAGAGCGGCGATTGTTGGTGCTGGTGGCGGTGCGGTTGTGGATTGGTTGCTTGATTCTGTTGCGGTTGTGAAGGATGCTGGTGGTGGTACTCAGGCGGAGGCCGCGAGAGCGTTGGCGTATTTGATTTCGGATCCTGATGTTTCTGCTGCTGTGTTTGCGCGGCCTCACGCTGTTCCGAATCTTCTGAGGTTTATCTTCTCTTGCAAACCGCGGCGTTCGAAGAAGAAAACGGTACTTGATTCCTTCTCATAATAATCGATTTTATTAAGCTTGAATTAGACCTAGTTTGAATTTTAGATGTAGTTCTTATTTAATAATAATGCATTTCATAATCTAGATGGACCTTGTTTTGGATAAATGACTTATTTGCAGCTTATAGCACAAGCGCTTACGGATAAGCTATTTTGATAGCAAAAGAAAAAGTGAAGTTTGATTGTTCTTGTATGCGCTATAAGCTGTTTTCATAAGCTATCTGGGAGAACTTATGGAAATAAGCTGAAAACAACTTATCAGCAATGTCATAAGCTGTTTTCATGAGTTCTCCCAAACAGTCTCACAAAACTTATGCCGGTAGATAAACTCAATAAAGTCAATCTAAACAATTCCATAAATGAATGCAAGGTTTACTCTTGTGTTGCTGTAGGTTGTGTCATTTTTCTTTCTCTCTGGTGTGAGCATTGGTAACATCATGAAATTTTTTATGGCAGAAGAATTCAAGACGTAGTGCATTTGACCTTTCTGATTCTTTGAAAGGTAGGAGCATGCTTGTGGCTGCTATAATGGACATTGTTACATCCAGCTGTGACAATGCAGAGAAGGTATCTTTTAGACCGTCTTTGCCTGGAAATGCTGAAACCAGAGATATTGCTGCTGCCCTGCAAGTTATTGAGGAAGGGGGTTTGCATTTGGATGAGCCTCCAGAGGATGATGATGATGGTGGTGGGATAGGAAGGAAAGGGATTGGAATCAAGATACTTGGAGGTACCTCTGTTTTAGGACTTTCAAGGACCCGTGATGAAATGAAGTTTGATAATACTGATTTTGATCATGAAGAAGAACCGTTGAAGCACGGAACACCAACAACCCTCGTGTACCATAAGTTTGATGATTCGCTGGTAAAACAAAATATGTCCTCTGTTGTTGTACCTGGTCTCTGGGATGATTTACACTGTGAACAAGTTGCTGTTCCTTTTGCCACCTGGGCATTGGCAAATTGGGCAACCACATCAAAGTTGAATAGATCTCGTATTCAGGAACTAGATCAGGATGGAAATGCTGTCTTGTCTGCTCTAATGGCACCTGAGAGATCTGTAAAATGGCATGCGAGTTTGGTGGTGCAGGTTGCTTTTGGAAGACCGTGATACACCTTTGAATGAATCTGTTTCTGATTGGAGTTCCAATCTTCTTTCTACTATATTGCATGCATGTAAGCATGAAGATGTTTCGTTGGCTCGGGTAGCTTTTTCTGCCTTTCTTTTATCTGTTGAGAGGAGTCCTGGGGTGCAGAAGACTGTGATGGAGAAGGGTCTTAATTCGATGAGAGACATTGCTAAGACAACAAAGCATATGCAGGTGCAAGAAGCAATAGCAAAGACATTAGAACTACTCTGTACAGGAGATCGTCATTTATCTCTTGAAGAGAGTCAGAAGTGGTCGGGTATTCTCATTCCCTGGGTTTTTGGAACATTTTCTTCTGATATTATACGAAGTTCAGCCATAAAAATACTGTCTCAGATCCTTGAAGACTATGGAGCAACATCTGTACCACTTTCCCAAGGATGGTTGGTCATGCTGTTAAATGAAGTACAAAATTCCATCAAGAAATCAATTGATAAAGGAGTCAGTCAACCAAAAATTGATAAAGTGAAGGTATAAAAATAATTTTCTCTCTTGCTGTTAAAAAATGGCATACTATGGTTATCTGATTGTGCTGCTTCAATTCCAAGTCAATTTTTGATTTATGTTTTAGCTGTCTTAACTTTTGCAGACTTTAATCAATAATGCAAATATTGCTTCTGCTGCACAAGTTGCAAAGCAGCTTTCAAGTGCTGTTGTTAATCTGGCAGCTAAACAATTGAGAACTGTGTCTACTTCTGAGGATATATCCCCACTTGTAGATTTTCTTTCCCTGGAACCTTTAGCAGGGCCGTTTAAAAGTTTAAAAAAGGATAGTCTGCCTAAATTCGGTGCTGCAGATTCTGCCTTGGCAACCCTTAAAGGTATTAAGGCTCTGACTGAAGTATGTGCAGAAGACTCCGAGTCTCAGGACAAGATTGTTGATTTTGGCATTTTATGTTTGCTGAGGCGCTTTTTGTTGAATGACGATTATGAGAGTCTGGCTGCCATCGAAGCTTATGATGCATCATCAAGAGCGCATGAGGGGCAGGAAAGGAAATCAAGTGAAGGTGAGGAACCACCTAGATCAGATATAAATGATCCAGCTAGTGTCCGAGTTCCCCCAACTGCTCATATCCGCAGGCATGCAGCTCGGTTGTTGACCATCCTCTCACTGCTTCCCAGAGTCAAGAAGATAATTGTAGCTGATAAAACTTGGTGCAGTTGGCTTGATGATTGTGCTAATGGTAAGATTCCGGGTTGCAGTGACCTTAAGTTGCAAAGTTATGCCAGGGCAGCACTTTTAAATATATTTTGCAATGACCAGATTAATGGAAGGTCTGACAGTGCTGGCCCTTCTGGTGGTGGTGTAAATAATTATAATTTGTGTCCCCGTTATGATGACATGATATTCTTGATAAATTCTCATCTTCCTCACTGGAAGTGTTCCAATGAAACATATCGGCAAGGATCTTTATCGGAAGACATATATGTAGCCACATCTGCTGTTGTTGAGGATGGGACCAAATCCTTGAATGATGGGACCTGCTCTAGTGGTTCAAGTGATTCAACTAAAAGTAGCCTAGATGCAGATTGTCCTCCATTAGATGTGGTTTTTGTCCATGGCCTTCGTGGCGGCCCTTACAAAACTTGGCGTATATCTGAAGACAAATCCTCAACTATGTCTACCTTGGTAGAGAAAGTTGACGAGGAAGCTGGAAAGCTTGGAACCTTTTGGCCTGGTGAATGGCTTTCCAGTGATTTTCCCCACGCTCGCTTGTTTACCCTCAGATATAAGGTTTGACTTCATAAGATTTTGATCTGTCTGCCTTAGAAAGATTACTCTAGCTTATAAATTTTGTAGGCTTTTTTTATTGTTCATTCTACTTATAACAGATCATTTCGAGCTTGCCTCATGCATGATCCCCTTCACCTAACTCTTGATGCTTTATACAGACTAATCTCACACAGTGGTCTGGAGCTAGCCTGCCTCTTCAGGTTACACTTTTTTCACTTCTTTATCTGTTATTACTCTATCAATAGTTTAATAAACAGAATCACATTTTAATTCTGCACCATTAACTTGATTTTTAAGTTATTTGCCAATCCTTCGCCGTATATGATCTGATATGGGGTTTTCATCTCTATAAGCCTTGTTAAGGGTTGTAAAAAATTATCATTATCATTGTGAATTTTGAAGCATTATCATACGCAGGTTTCAAAGTTATAATTTCAGCATCTGTTCCTATTCTCCAATTCTGGAAGCAGTATTACATGATCGTGTAGTCAATGTTAACATCATTACAAAACACACGGTTCTGTACTAATTACCAAGTACATTTGTGGTTCTCAAATATATTTTTATCTTACTTTTATCCCATGCTTAAATAAATTCTTATTGAAGTGAGCCTGACTTTTGTGGATGAAGATTTAAATAGTGTTAACTGCAATTTGAATTGATATGTTTTTACTACACCATTTAGTTTTTGCATTATTTATTTGCTTTTGTTCATGTTCCAGTTTGCAAACTACTGACATATATGACAGCACTGAAAATGCATAATTTTCCACTACCCTAATCAAGTTTATCTTTTTACTCATGATCTAAGGATATATAGTTCTCTTCATTTCCTGTCTCATGGAAATGTTAAGCCATTAGATCCTGTGCGGCATAACCTCTCTAAAAGGAGGCCTTTTGCACAAGGCTTCCACTAGGTGGAGTCTAAAGCGGAGATGCTGTTTTTTGAATTTGAACCCGTGACATCCATCACAAGGCAAGGCAGCAATCTTGCCTCTACTTTCCAGTTACATTCTAGTTCATATACATGTTTATTTGAATTTTGCAGGAAGTTAGTTCTATGCTACTGGAGAAACTTGTTGCTGCAGGAATTGGGAATCGACCTGTTGTTTTTGTTACTCATAGGTTAGTGTGGCAGTTGGACAAAAACACAACTACTTGTTCTGATGTTTTTAATTGCAGTTTCTAAACATTTGGGATACCTAGTTATCTGTTTTATCAAATTGAGCCTCAGTTTATTTGGATTTTCCTCGTGGTTCTCTTTCGTCTGCAGCTTGGGGGGTTTGGTCGTGAAGCAGATTCTTCACACAGCAAAGGAGGAAAAATATGATAATCTTGTGAATAACACAAGAGGAATAGTAAGTATCAGTCAACTCCTTAATTAAATATATGTTTAGAAAATCGTATGCTCTTTTTTTATGCTTTATTTTTTGTTGCAGGTGTTTTATAGCTGTCCACATTTTGGCAGCAAACTTGCTGATATGCCTTGGCGAATGGGCCTTGTACTTCGTCCTGCTCCAACGGTGAGCATTTAAAGTTGATGTCCCCATTCAACAGTAGATGTTAATTAATGTACTATTATAATAAATTGCTTCATGCAGAAGAATTTTTAGCACTTGGCTCTTAATGTTATATAGATAGGAGAGCTAAGAAGTGGGTCTTCAAGACTGGTTGAGCTTAATGAGTATATTCGTCTACTTTATAAGAAAAGTGTTCTTGATGTCCTAAGTTTTTGTGAGGTAATCAGCAGTTTAGTTTTTCCTTGTTAATATCATGCCAGTGTCTTTTTTTGAGTTTGAGTTGTCACCATTTTTCTGCAGACCAAGGTAACTCCAATAGTTGAAGGTTATGGTGGATGGGCCTTTCGAATGGAAATTGTACCAATTGAGTCAGCATATCCTGGATTTGGGGAACTAGTTGTAAGTATATTGTGAAACTATATCTAATGTGACAGGCAAAAGAAATTAAATGAAAAATAAAACATTTATTTTTAGTAAGCTGTAACTCAAGTGAGCCCCTCCTGAACTCCCAGCTGCAAAGGCAGTTCCCCCCCGCTAATGCCCAAGAATAAATTTCCTTTTTCCTTTCTAAAAAAAATAGAGTGCAGTAACTAATGATACTACCGCTTTAGTTTAATGATTTAAGGTCATCACTTTTATTTTCATGATGATTTTGATTGGGTTAACTGTGCCTTTTCTCATCTTAATAATCTGCTTGAAAGATACTTGGATTTGGTTTGATTGCACTGTTCAATTTCCATTTTATTGACTTGTATGTGGCCTGCTTGTTATATGTGTGCTATTTGTTCCTTTGTTTCTGTTTTGTACACCATTGGTGTGCCGTCAACTAGAAGCCTGCATTATGTGCAAAAGTTATTTACAGTTATCAGAAAAAAAGTATCCGTGAGTATTGAGTGCATCATTTTATAGTGATTTAGTCGATGGTCCTATGAAAGATGCTTTAATAACATTTTATCTGCATGTCCTTTTAGATGTGCAAGCTTTAAGCCTGCATACTACCGGATGATTTTCCCAATTAACTCTTATTCTTCCAGTAGTCCTTGGAAACTGGGTAGAGGGGATTATTCTAGCCTCTAGAGGGTCCTATTAGACCTAGGATGCATGAGAAATAAGGACGTGGGGATCGAACCTCACCACTAACCATGGACACTTGGTCATACCAGTTTTACCACAATTTCTAGATCTGAAACATCGGGAATGGTAAATTTAACACTCATGTGACAATTCAATAGAGATTCCAGTTTATAGATGTCTTTTTGTTTGATGCAACTGGATTTGCTTCATATCAGTATATTTTTTTATCAAGTATTTTTGTCATTTCGGTGCTATTGACTGTAATATTTTCTGTTTTTTTTTTCTTTCTTTGATGTATCTTAAAGTGCACAAGCAGACCCTTGATTTAGTTTAAAGTACATTGTGATCCTGACTCGTTAAAATCCAAGGGTAGATACACCCTTGTTTAATTTTTGACAAATTCATGTCAGAGGGCTCTATCCAATATTTTAAGTTTCTGTCTTTTGGGTATATCGCTTACTTTAATTCTTGCTTTCCTATTTATCTTGAAAATTCGAAAACAGGTATTGGAATCAACAGATCATATAAATTCTTGCAAACCAGTGAGCCGCTTAGACCCTTCTTATACGGAGACATTAAAGTTCTTACAGAAATTAAAAGATGCTGGTTTTAGTTGGTGACCGTTTACTGTTGTTGTGGACTGGGCTGAATGCCTCAAATTTTAGAGAAGCTGAGTTACGCAGATATCAGGGCGACGATGAAACATGCTATACCTAAGATAGATATGTAAATACTTCTGAAGAGCTAGGTAGGCGTATCTGCATGACATATTGACGTTTACATGTCAAATGCACGGGAAGCTTGTGGTGTTTTGTGGCATCGACTTGACACCATTTAACATGTTTAGTGAAGTCCCAAGGTGGACCAAGAGTTTGGCATGCCTAACTTGCATATTTTTTTATTCTTCGATCATTCTTTCGGCGCTTCGAATTTCATCAGTGTTGGAGATCAGCTTGCCCTTTGGTATTCTAATCAGTATCTCTTGTACATAGGATACACAATTGTAACCCATGTATATGTATATTTATGTAATGTAAATTCCCCTTTTTTTGTTAATTGTTATTGTTAGGCATTAAGCATTAGAGATTTTGATTTTCATTTCTACTTTGAAAGTAATTCAACTTCGATTCCTCAACAAGGGCATCGTTGGATAGGTGGATGCCTTTGATAAATTTTGGTCTGGCCAGTGAAGATGGATTTCTTATTTTATTTTATTTTAATTTTGTTTCTAGCTTCTCTTCCCTTGTTTTTTGTTCGTTTTCTCTTCAAACAAACTAAAAGGTCATGTTAAATTGCAGTTATATCTTTTTTTTGTATAAAGTTATATCTTTTGTTTGACAAGATATTACACGCATATCATTTAGTGTTTCTATTTTCAATTTTTGCTTTTGTTCATATAATTATAATTCAATTATCAATATTATATTTAAATATATTATTTATTTCTAATGCTTAATTCATTGCTACAAATTTTGTAATTATTTCATAACTCATGTCTAGTAGCAATAACACCTAAACTTTTTTTTATATCGATCTTTTTAAAAGAAATTCAGTGTTTGGTTGAGTGGTGGATAACAGCCACTTTGAGTTTTTTTTTAATTTTTTTTTAAGAATCTAGCTTATCGAAATTATTAATATGTTAATTGTTATGTTAGTTTTTTCTCCTTCTTAGAACTTGAACCATGCACTCAAACTCTTTAACACTTAACTCAAATCAGTCAAACTATCCACTCACAATATTTCAATGCATTGTTCATTTGTCCTTATCAATTGATTAAGCTCATGAGAGTGAATACAGTGTGCTTCTATCGAATGTTGGTATATAATAAATTTACAATAAATTTACACTAATAGGACCTCCCATTAAACACTATATATATATATATATATATAATTTGATAATTATAAAGTTAAGATTAACACGTAGGTATGTGTGTATAAATTAAATTCTATAGATAGATAATGAGTTAGTTTTTTCTATCGTATGCAAGCTTACATACGTTAAAAAATTCAAAATAGTAAATTTGAAATTCATAAATTTTATTAAATAATTATTGTTTTCAATAATAAAAAAAATTGTTACTTTTAGTTGTTTTAAAAGATATTTTTTGGCCTAAATAACTTACATTAAAAAAAATGTAACAAAGGGAGTAATAATTTAAATAAGATTATAAAATTGGATTTGGAGGTTAAGCTGAAGATTTCCCACAAGAAGAGTGTAGAAAGAAGAAAAGCATTGCAATTGCAATGTTGTTAACAGCGAAACCCACTCAACTGCAACAACCATGGTTACCATTCCCACCATCATCAACACTTCCGAACCGAACAACCAGAAGAAGAAGAAGAAGCATCATTCTCAACAACAATAGTAACTCCTCTTCTTCTTATCCACCTTTGGTTAGCAAAAAAAACCCCTATCGAAAACTTTACCCTGGTGAAACCACCGGAATCACCGAAGAGATGAGATTCGTTGCCATGAAACTCCACAACGACAAACCTAACACCGTCAAAAATTTGTCTTCTGTAGTAGAAGGACAAATCCCTGACACGTGGTATCCTTCTATGGAAGGCTTTCTTCGATTCTTGGTTGATAATCACCTAGTTTTTGCTACACTCGAACGCATTGTTGATGATTCCGATAACGTTTCATGTAAGTCAACTTTTACAAAACAATTTCAATTTGTTTTTCTGTTTATACAAATAGCTTATACATAAGCACTTTTATGATGGATTTTGCCATGCTGTTTATTCAAACAAAGCTTAAAACATTTGTGAAATTAGTTTTTGTTTGGTTTCTATGTTGGAATTGCAGATGCGTACATGAGGAAAACTGGATTGGAAAGATCTGAAGGGATTTTGAAAGATCTAGAATGGTTGAAGGAAGATGATGTTGAGATTCCCAATCCAAGTTCACCTGGTACTACATATGCCAAATATTTAGAGAAACTTGCGGAAACAAGCGCACCTTTGTTTCTCTCCCATTTCTACAATATCCATTTTTCTCATATAACTGCTGGCCAGGTTATTACAAAGCAGGTACTCACTTTTCCCCTCTCTTAAAAGGGAATCCAATCTATTTATGGGGAGTTTTTATGGTTCTTTAGTTACTCATAAAAGTTTCTTATAAGTATACAGATGTTTATGATGAATTAAAACATTCAAAAAAATTGGAACGTAGAAGCTAATTTCAATTTAAACGAGAATTTATTGTTTACCCAACAAGGTATGGTCGAGTAGCAAGTAGCTTGGACCCTATAACCATATGTCCAGTGTTCGAATCCTGATGATGACAATAGAGATCCATCTAGGAGTTGCCCCTTAACGGATACTTTATACCTTTGCGGAATAATCTTGACTCTTGAGGTTAAACTGTGAGGATACCATGAGTCCATTTCCAGATTTAAAAAAAAAACATGAATTTATTGAATAAAAAATTCATAGTTTTTTTTTAAGAAGCTAAACAAACTGGCACCGGGGAGAATAGAACCTGATACCTTGATGAGGAGCGCACTCCAAGGTCCCAAGCCAACACCACCAGGCCAACTCAAGTGGGTTAAAACTCATTGTTTTTAATCACAAAAAACTCATTATTATAGCTTATGAGACGACATTGAAAAATTTGGAATGTAAAATCTGATTTCAACTTAATGTGAGAGAAGGTATTGTTTAAAAAATTTGAGTAATTAGAAAATTCTTTTAATATTTCTGTTTTTTATTAGTACTTCTTGAGAAACATACCCATCTTGCTCTGACAATTAGATGAGAAACCAGTGTCACTGAAAAGAGAATTTTTTTCTTTTACTTTCGCTAAGGTATCAATTATTCACTTGGAAGGACCGGAAACTAGCAATGTAAATGAGGAAGGTGATTTGTATCAGTGTTAGAGCCTAGAGTAGTCAGTGAATGAGTTAATCATGGATGGATTAGATTAGTTGATGATCTGATTTGATTGTATTTTTAGATAATATAAGTGAGAGGAGTATTTGATTAGTTAAAAAGTTAGCGATAAGATATGGCGCTCCATAAGTGAGATTGAGAAAGAGAGACGTCAAAATAGAGTGCTGCCAAACCACAACTCAAGATTTAGCTTACCTCGAAGAGTTGAAGTTCTAAGCTTGGGAAAAGATATTCCGATTGCATGTATCATGTTGTTACTTGTGTGATTATTTCATGTTATGAATAATGACTCTTGAATGTTGGATCAATAGGAAATCATATCAAGCAATAACGAAGAATATTGTGTGGGCTTTTGTTTTTCTTTTAGCCATTGCATTGCATGATACCCTAATTTTTTGAATTTGACACATATATTATAAGAACGCACAATGTAATTGTAGGTGTTTGTGCACACATGTGAATATGTGTATATTTATACACACACATATATTGTCTTTCCAATATTTAGGGGTGGGAAATCCTGTAGTCAACTCTGAATCAGACCAAAGGAAGAATTTAATTGTGTACATATTATGAAACCATCAAGAATTTCTTTAAGCATGACATTCTATTGTTGTTGCTTTTAGGTTTCTGAAAAGCTCCTGGAAGGTAAGGAGCTGGAGTTCTGCAAATGGGAAGGAGATGTGCAGGAAATGCTGAAAGATGTACGTGAGAAGCTTAACGTGCTTGCAGAGGTAGATTACTAGGAATTCTTTAATTGTGGCTATAGTAGTATAATATTCAGATGATGTGTTATACTTATTATTTATGTGTGATTGTATTTTGTGCAGCATTGGTCTCGGGATGAAAAAAATAAATGTTTAAGAGAAACAAAAAAGTCATTCCAGTTTATGGGACAGATTGTTCGTCTGATCATCTTATGAAGAGGCTGGCGGGCTCTCTCTGTTTTTTGTTAATAGCACTGAATTTTTTATGGTAAGCCTTCTAAAAACTCTATTCTTCCTTTAACTTTTGAAATCTGTGCTTTTAATTGATAAAGGATCAGGAAGGGTCGTCACAAATGTTGCTCCCAAGTGTCAAATTTCTTACATTTGGTTGCATTATATTTGGTCCGGCATTTTATTGCAACTAAAATTGTGTAGTGGTGACTATTAGTTCAGCCTAAGAAGTGTTCAAGTGTCGCTATGTAGGATAGGGGGCAGTTTGGGAGCGTTAACTGTGGCTTGGCAGCCATTTTTTGTTGCAGCAAATATTACTGTTGTCACGCCTCACATTTATGGTGATTCAATATTTTTTTCCAAAGCTGCCAGGGCCAGGTTACATCTGTTATGGATTTGCCTTCCTTATTGCTATGGATTTTATCGGTATAGCCAGGTGGAGTGACAATTTCGTTTCATTAGAGTCGAGAGATGTGGCTTAGCTGGAACTACTTCAAGATCATGAATACTGAAATAATAATCACCATGATATTGCAGTATTAGTGAAGATTTCTTTCTAATTGTGGCCATTATTTCCTACTTGCACTCTCTTTTGATATCACCGCTTAAGTTCTCTGTAGTTTGAATGTTCTTGAGTAATTTTTGAGACATTTGAGAAACTTCACATGTAATTTATAAAAATGGTGGTGCTTTCAGTCAAAAAGAAAATGGTGACGCTTATAGGACTGTTTCTTACTTTCCATTTTATAATTAGCACCTCAGTCTTTACTGTAATTTCTGTATTGTTGTTGTTCTAGGATGACATTGAACAATTTGATAATGAATTTTCCAAAGTAGAATATAACGATTTCATAGGTTTAAGACTTGTTGCATTTTACCATCTTTTTGAGAGATTGAATTGCATTAGTCTTTCTTTTAATTCAGTTGGTGGTTCACCATATTATATGTGCAATTCTATTATTGTTATGAAACCTTTTGATTATATGAAATTACAATAATCCATCCCCACAATCTTTCACTCACTGTCCCTCCTAGCAAAATCACTGGAGCCACCAGTTTCTGTCTTCTGCCACCAAACCACTAGAAATGTGCGGTACTACAAACTCGAGGGAGTTCATCGCCTAGGGTTACATGTATGGTGTGGTGGTTCAACTGCATTGTTTTCTCCTTTGAAGAGGAAGGAGGAGCTATTGCAACTATTTTAAAAAAAAAAGGACTTCACAATGCTCGACTTCAAAATATATCTATAGTTTATTTATATTTCATTTTTCAAGACGAAATTGATAGGGTGAGTTCATAACCATATTAATTTTTAAGCAAAGGAGTGCAGAATGACTTACAAAACGTGTTTTAGGATAAGATACATTACACTAATAGGATTTGATTAGCTAATAGGGTATGTTTATCTTATCATATTGGCTCAATAGAGGTGTAATTATAAAATGATAACATAATTCTATCTTTCTTATCTTACGACCTCTATTGAGTCCTTAAATTAAGAGGAGAAAGCTATGACTTTTGAGCATTATTTCAAATAAAAATTTCTCAAAATAATCAATGAAGTTTATTTGACTCTTGTGAAATAAAAGTCCTCTAAGAACAAGGTCAATATCGAATCTTAGTAGGCCGATTAAATGCTTATTCTTTTATGAATGGAACCTACAAATCTCATCTTCATTCGAAAATAGAGGAGAAAGAATATGCAATATAAGATATCTACTGTTTCCCTCTCAAAAGAAAAACTTTTCTTTCATTCACTAACCACTTTAATAAACAACATACTTGAATGTTACAGTATTTTGTAGATATCTTCCAGCCTTTATGATTATTCAATTCTAAAGAAAGTAAATTATAAGTATTTTTATTTATATTTAATACATTTAATTTTTTTAACTTTCCTTCAATGGTTTCTATTTACATCTTAGGTCGTTAACAAAAATAATTTTGTTTATTTGGTATTTCATTCCAATTTCAAATTTTCCATCCTTGAAATTTCACCAAATGACAAATTGTTCGAAAAAATTTGTGTTAGATTTCTGAATGGAATAATTCTTGACTAAACTTTACTTACCTTTTTAACTGAACTTCGAATTACTAGGAACCTTTTTCTATAGAAATCGGAGGGTTAACACCAAAAAATTTCCATCCTCAATGTTTAAGAATTATGATAGACGGCCAGGTGGGTGCGTAAGTGCTTACCCATCATTATTAGTATCTTATTTTGTTTTTTTAACACAATTACTACTATTTTTTGAGACATTTTTTTTTGTATTTTTTTATAGATTTCCTCCGCCGGTTGTAATTTTAACCTTTCTAAATATGAATACTTTTCTCAACTGAAATTTAAACCTCAAATCGTCACGATGTGAAAGTCTAATCGTTTCCGTCAGATCTAATCCTTTGGTTTTTACTTTTTAGAAGACAATTATTAGGTATCTTTGATATAGTACTAATAATTAATAAATTCCAAGTGGTCTCTTCTTGATTCGTACCACGGTAAATGATTATCATAAGTAAGTAAACTGTACGTGACTTCCACTGCTTTTTTGTTTCCTTCTCAATATCCTCAATGGCCATGGAATGGAATCTGTCAACTCGATCGTTTACTTTTCACCTGTTTATTTCTTCCACGGAATATTAAACTATTAAGATATTGTGACACCAACTAACACATATAACTATAATATAGTAAACAGTTCTGGCCGTCGTGTAATTGAAGTTATTAGTGATAAGCTGAATAATATAAGCAACTAGAATTAACAGCAGCACGACCAGGTTGCTTGATCAACGTTAAATTTCACGTGGAAACCTCGAAAACTATGTATTCAACCTCATCAACAAACAACATATAGAGGCAATGACAAAAGGGGTAGACATATAAACAAAACATTAGAGGTTGAACAAATTAAAGGACACTCTTTGTCGTTTGTCTTTCTTTCTGTTGCCACCAAACATGATTGAAGAACTATTTGTCCTCAACAAGGTAAGAACACAACTATTAATGTTGTTATGTTTTTCTGTTTTGTCTTAATGTTTTTATTGATTAGTTACATAATCTCACATACTCACATGGTACATAATTAATCATTCTATTTCCAGGACTATGAGGACAATATCAAATCTATTAAGAAGAAATCTCCATTAACATTGAAGTTGGTAGTTTTAGTCTTAGCTTCTTTTTATGCAATATACATTTTTTCAATTAATTTAGAGCAACCAATGGTTGATCTCATTCGCTCAAGAACCAAATTGTTGGAACTAAGAGTCACCAACCAGTTATGTCATCCTTCTCATGTTGAAGAATTGGAACTCCCCTACTTGCATTATCCACACCCCAAAACTTTCAACAGGTAAACACACATGTGGGCACACACGCGTGTTCATGTCCACATTTATGTATGTGCGTATATATGTTCATAGCTTCATAAGATGAGATAATTGATGAACTCAAGTTCTCCTCGTAGAATCAATTCTATTTGGCTTGTCGTCAGACTCTTAATATGTGCCCTTTTTTAGAAAGTGACTCGAACTTTAGTTCATCATTGTTATGAGAATTAGCACCTTCTACCAAACTTAACCATTGTTGGTTTAGTTCAGGGGACATGAGTATTTTGTTAGTCAATTAATAGCATGTGTAACTTGGGGAGAGTCAGTACATTTTGCTAAGTCTCTCACATTGTATAATATGTTTATAAACGGAGACAAACTTTACTTTATAAATTGGCTTTGTAAGGGTTGAGTAGAGCCAACCAAATTCTAGGACACTGCCTAATATTTGTTACGTGGGTATGATTATTGAATTGATGTATAATTAATAACTGAATCCATGAATGGGCAGGGAGGAATGTGGATGCAATCCTGTGAGGTTATTTACAATCATATCAATGCAAAGATCTGGGAGTGGATGGTTTGAGACACTTTTGAATAGTCACATTAATATAAGTTCCAATGGGGAGATATTTTCTGTACCCAAAAGAAGGGAAAATATTTCATCAATTTTGAAGACAATTGATAAGGTGTACAATCTTGATTGGTTTACTAGTGCTTCTAAGAATGAGTGCAACTCAGCTGTGGGTTTCAAGTGGATGCTTAACCAGGTGGGTTAGTAATACTCTTTTCACACACTCTTGGCCTCTTTAGTGGTATCAAAAATAATTTCTAGAGAAACTACTCAAAATAAATTCTCATTTGAGTAGTTTTAAGATTTTTTTTTTAATATTTTTCCTTTTAATTTGATCATATCGTTTTCATTTTTTTGAACGGATTTGGATCATCTCATTTTTTCTTCTCTTTTTCATTCACATGTTGCACAAAATATAGATATACAAATAATTTTTGTCTGTATAGAGTTCATAAATAAAAAACCGTGCCTTGTCGAAATCTAAGCTGTGGAGCATGTGAGTGAAAAAATGAGATGATCTAAATCCTTTTTTAATAAACCTACGTAAAATTTACCTAACCATGCATTAAAAAAGTGTGTTAATTCCTGTCTACATAGCTTATATATGATGCTAAAAGAAGAAATTAATAATTTATAGGGTTTGATGGAGCATCATAAGGAGATAGTGGAATACTTCCAAAGAAAAGGAGTTTCTGCAATATTCCTTTTAAGAAGGAATTTCCTACGTAGAGCAGTATCTATGCTAGCAAATTCCTATGACAAATATGCCAAACAGCTCAATGGAACCCACAAATCTCATGTCCACTCCACAATAGAGGTCTCTCTCTTGTCCTTTATTCCTTTTCTATTTTATGTAGATCTTACTATATATGTTTAGATTAAGTTTATTTGAATTTTCACAAAAAGATTGTTTGGACTAGCTTTTCACTAATTTTAATTAATATTATGAATCAAGCAAAGGTAAACTTATGCTAATTAATATTATTATGTTGATTCCAAAAGTGAAATTAAATAATGTAATTGGTTTGGCAGGCTGAAGTTCTTGCCAAATACAAGCCACGGATCAATACCACTTTACTAATGGTAGAGCTAAAGCAAACAGAGGAGACAGCTGCTAAATCTATTCAATACTTTAACAAGACTCACCACATTGTTCTCTACTATGAGGATCTTCTCAAAAATAGAACGGTAATTACTACTAAAAATATTTAATTTATTATTTTATTCATTTAGATAATATTCAGTGATGATCTTCATATATATACTTTTGAATTTTCATCTTCAGAAACTCAAAGATGTTCAAGAATTTCTGAGATTGCCATATAGAGATTTGCAAAGCCGTCAGTTTAAGATTCACACTGCACCATTGTCAAAGCAAATTGAAAACTGGGATGAAGTACAAGAAGCGCTAAAAGGGACACCATACGAGAGTTTTCTCCACTCAGACTAAAACGCATGTTTTCGCTGGAATAACATATAAGCAAAAATAATTTCAAAGTTTTTAAATCATTTTTGTTTGTATTTCATATTGGAGAGAGTAGTAAATATGAGACAATGGTATATTAACACGAATTAACAGTGACTGCTCCTTGTGTAGTTTGAGCATACGAATGATTCTATTTCTTAGACTAGCAAGATGATTTTTGTTACACCACACTTGAAATATCAACTTTTGTTTAGGAAATTAGGAGAACACTTCAAATATACATGATAGCTCTACA
This sequence comes from Medicago ruthenica, assembly GCA_018208015.1. Taxonomy (NCBI): domain Eukaryota; kingdom Viridiplantae; phylum Streptophyta; class Magnoliopsida; order Fabales; family Fabaceae; genus Medicago; species Medicago ruthenica. The sequence continues at coordinate 139,003 of WNNG01000377.1, forward strand.
TTTTAAATATCTAAAGGTGAGTAATCTGGTTTTTTGTTTTTTATAAACAGGTGAGTAATTTTCTGGGTACATAAAAGTGAGTAATTTGTTTAATGGGTAAAATAAGATACATAAATTTATTCTCTAAACTATTTGAAATCTATTTAGTCCCAAAAGTATATGAAAATCTTTCGATTTAGTCCTAACATCTTAAGCGCAAGGACCTGCTATACTGATTTTCTATACTTTAGAGACTACTTGTTATTTATATAATGTCGGAACTTGATTGAAAATTTATTCGATATATTTTAGTTGATGAGATACATTATATAAATAACCAAAAAAGCATGAACCCTAATAAGTCAACTAATAATACAATCAAATCTAGCTTCAAACAAAATAACCTCTGGGTTTGAAGCTTTTCATGTTGGGGAAAGATCCCTCGAGGGTTTTGGCTCAATGAAAGCTTAAGTACCCCCTTCAAAAGTCAGGTTTTGGGAAGGCAAAATAGTATTAAGACTAACTTCTAGCATGATTGATTATACTACAAGGTGTTACAAGAGTTTTTAACAAAATTACAATCTATATGAATATAATTTTACAAAAAATTTTGAGAAAGGAAGAGTGAAGGCTCATACATAACCGTCCCTAACTCCCATTGATAATTTGATTTTCTAGCTCACCAGTACCTTCCTCAAGGGCTTACACTAAGATTGGTCACCATTGCACGTTGCAAAAAATAGTAGAAAGTAACAGATGTGGAATGTGTTCTACTTTTTCATTTCTTCAAAGTGCTTCCTAAATAGTGTTACAAATAGGACAACCAGATAAAAAAATTATTGATCTACTGGCCCGTTAGAATCAGTACCACCACATTCATTCTTATCATCAGTTCGTTCAATAATGAAATGATCAACAATTTTGACTGTCTGTAATGGATCTTGGTTGGCAACGGCTGCCCTCCATTTGCTTGGAAAGCTTCTCAAATGGCTTGAAATTTGTGGATTTTTTGTCTCTTTTTCCCACTCAGAATCAAGCTTCCAATCCTTAGGTACCTACAAATGGAAAACACTGTTTAATAAAATGGAGTAATCTATCAAACTTTGTTGCGTGCACACGCAACAAATTTAGGTTAACGATCAAACACATTAAGACAAATGTGATAAAGGACATTAATGAACATACTCAGCTTTCTTCCATTCAATATTTAGATTTTCTTTGGAAACACAGAAGGGGTAGGGGGGATGTAAATCATTAAGCAGTCTTAGCAAAAAAAATAAAAAAGTTTTGAAGAATACTTGCAAAGAAATGTAAAAAGAATGAGGAATCTAAAAAAAATAATCAAAGCAAAGCAAAAAGCAATTTAGTCATGCAGTAATCACAATCAAAGTCATACCTCAGGTATCTCTGTTACCTAATGATTCTAACCTGAACCACTTCACATAAAATAAAACTACTCCAACAAAAAATAGCTTCTTACCTTATCAACTGCCAGAGTAAAAACTTCAAGATTACCATCAGAACATATGTGAAATCGTGTGAATGATTTGTAATTAGCTATTCTGAGAGATGAGAAGGCTTCGTCAAAGTGCAAGTGAAGCCAGTTAATGCAAATATATAAGTAGCTTCCAAACACCAATGAAACAACAGGAGTAGAGAAAACCCAGAAGTAAAGGAAGACAGCAGCATAATAGATTACGGCACCCCCTCTGGATAGAGACTCTAATCCATTTTTGCAAATATTGTTTCGAGATACAGCCATGACCTGATAAAAATAATCTTCATGATACTATCCCATTATAAAAAAAAATCAGAACTGAAAAAGTCCAAAGAATTTTCATACCTCTGGCACATCAAAAGCAGACATTAAATACTTAATACAAGCTGGATAAAGACCAAATGTCCATTGTTCAATACGAGCTCTAAGGCCAGTTGGATCCGGAAAATGTTCACTTTCCACTGATCGATACCACTGATATAAAGTGTGATACCCTGGGTCATACGGAAAAAATAAATTCGTAACTACCATATAGGTTACACAGACACAACCCCTATTTTACACAGTATCAAACTCCTAACCACACGATCACCAATGATTAGCAGTTCTTATACTATGTGAATGACGAAAGCACCTAAAAGTTTACAAAGATTGGTATTATACAATTAAGTAACCTTATAAGTTTGATGCTGGTGTGGCAATATTATATGTAATAAAAAATGGCAATATTATCACTAATAAAAAATACATATTGCGAAGTAAGCAAAGAAATGCTGCCTCAAAGTCAATCTAACCAGTAGACTTAATTTCAAAAGCAAGTCTAGGCCATTACACACACACACACACACAAGTCATACTATATATGTATAATTTATCAGCTTAGACAGTACACACAGGTTACAAATTTTTTTATTCAATACAGTATACAAGTCATTCAACAGAAACGAAAACAAAACCTGAAGTTGCCAGCAACTCATGACGGATGCATATTTCAATGCCTATTTCAAGAAGCAACATGAGAATCAAAGCTGCAGCGAGATGAGCAGAAACATGAAGAACTCCAATCATTAATCGTTTCTTCCGTGACAACTTGGGCGGAACAAAAGAATATGCTGAAATTAGTAATACTAAAGCTCCCACAAATGACACATAAGAGTGTTGTAGAATATATATAAATCCATTCCACACAGTACCAAGGAAACTCCTTATTTGACCAGAAAATGAATCATCTTGGAGGATGTGATTCAGCTCACACTACAAATTAAGCAAAAGAAAACAGTTGGATATTAGTATCAAATGATATCATTTTATAAGATAAGCATAAAGCTAATCTGTGCATACTCCGAGCCAAAAGGAATCCTCTGACTAAATTAGCATTGAGAACAAACAAATAATAAATAAAATAAAACACGATAACACCAAAGAAATGGAAGAACTCACTTGTGGAAACATTGAAAATACTAGGACAAAATATATGATGCCACCTATAAAATCAAACTGCCAGTTCTTCTTCCGAAATTTAAGGATATTTCCTAATGCAATCTGCATTAAATTTTTAAAAAATGTTATAACCTTAAGTAGCAACATATATAAAAACCAAATATTTAGTGCTTACAATTAAGAGACCATAATAATTGATAAGAAACTGTTAACATTCTACATACCCTGCTTGAATCTTCAACGGAAGGATATGCAGCCTTGCATTCATAGGTAACTCCATCAAGTTTACTAAATTTATTGAAAACATGGGTAGGATGTAAAAATGCTCCACCGCAACCATTTACAAGAAGATGGTGGACATGGACAGGCCCATCTGACTTTACATGCGAATGACGCAAGTAATGATGCAAGTCTCCAGCCATCCGAAGCTTACACCTTCCTTTCAAATAATCACAAATCAGGTGTGAAACATTCTGCCCAGTAACATCGCTCCAATACCAGTCGGTAAGCCAATTAGGTTCGTGAGTTATAATGATCACAGAGTCATCCTCTTGAACCTAAGTTGAAAATGGGTCATGTGAGCAAGTATTGGATTCAGAAAACAACATAAAACATTACAAAACAGTTTATCAAATATCTGCTACTCAAAACTTCACTTGTAGAACAGGACTGACATTCAGAAACAAGTTCTAATCAAAATACAAAAAATTATGACAGCAAATTTCACTAGCCTAATGACAAAACAGATTCCATTAGCCCCTTTGTGTAAGTTAAATCCTTAGAGTTTACATAGCATGCATGAAGGATAGTTCAGTGATAAAACTGAGGAGAGCAAAAGAGGGAGTGAAGTCTTTCCGTGATTATGATTTCAGCATATTGAATGGATACAAGCTAAAGCTATTTATACATATTCACAGTTAGGTAACTGTCTAACAGTAAGATAACAGAACACTCTAACTAACTCTAAGAATTACAAATTTATGAGTACACATAAACATCTTTAAATTACTC